>CM056052.1:552309315-552879315 GCA_029574335.1 Rana kukunoris | reverse complement strand
AAGCAATGCAGGCTAACCGGAACCAATTGACTTCAGCTGGCTTACACCACTGAAAGTCAAGATAGGCTTGTATTAGCTGGTGTCAAAATGGGCTCCTTGGCAGGGCAGTATTTTGGCTGGTCATCAGAAAACCTCTGTGGGATGGATGGACGAAGCCCAGCTGGGAGTACGATCCCCAAATGGATATTCTCACAATGGATGGATTTTAGAAGAGGAGAGAGAAAGAAGTGGCCACATAGCGTAATCCCGTTGTGTAGAAAAAAAAATATTTATTTGCAGCGGTCAAACTTACATTTTAGCTGAATAAAAAAACGCTTGTATATAAGTAGGGCAGCAGTGGAGTCCTCCCGACGCGTTTCGTGAATAGAGCACTTCGTCTAGGGTTATCTATCTATCTATCTATCTATCTATCTATCTATATATATATATCTTCCTTCCCTTCTATCTTTATCTTTATCTATCTTTCTTTCCTTCTCTCTTTCTTTCTTTCCTTATCTTCATTCCTTTCTATCTATCTCTATCTATCTCTCTTCCTTCATTCTCTTCTTTCATTCTATCTTTATCTATCTTTCTTTATCTATCTTCATTCCTTTCTATCTATCTTTATCTATCTTCCTTCCTTCCTTCCCTTCTTTCTTTCTTTCTTTCTTTCTATCTTTATCTATCTTTCTTTCTTTATCTATCTTCCTTCCCTTCTATCTATCTATATCTACTATCTATATTCCTTCCTTCCTATCCCCTCTTTCTATCTTTATCTATCGTTTTTCTTTATCTATCCATCTATCTATCCATCTTCCTTTCTTTCTATCTTTATCTTTCTATCTATATCTATCTTTCTTTGTATCTATCTTTTTTTCTTTCTCTCTCTGTCTATCTATATTTCTTTATCTCACCCAACATCTCACCTTTAACCCCCCCCCCCCCCCCTGGGCTGCTCAGTCTAAAATGCCCGGGCCTATTTTTTGTCCCAGTCCGGGCCTGGTGCCTGACCTCACCTATGAGCTTCTGGAAGAATGATCAAACATTCCCATAGACACACTCCTAAACCTTGTGGACAGCCTTCCCAGAAGAGTTGAAGCTGTTATAGCTGCAATGGGCGGGGCCAACTCAATATTGAACCCTCCGGACTAAGACTGGGAGGTTATTAAAGTTCACGGTGCATGTAAAGGCAGGCGTCCCAATACTTTTGACAATATGGTGTATCTAGCTCTCTGTCTCTAAATGATAATGCAGATTAATTGTACATACGATGGGGTGGGAATTAGAGACGGGGATAATCTCGGCGCAGAGGAATCAATAATATTAATATGCTCCAGAAGTTCAGCGACCTTTAATAAATCCATTTTAATCTTGTTTACGTTAGCAGTATATTTTCTCACCGCAATTACCAGTAATTGTTCTGAACCGTGTGGGAGGAGAGAAGAGATTATCGCCTCCATCCATCTCCTCTCCCCTCCGACTTCTCCCCCGACAACAGAGATCACCAAAGACTAACGTGTGGCTCAATGTCTCTGAAATCTGTTATTGTTTATTAAAACATGAGAAATATGTCAGGTGAGAGTTACAGCCGGAGGACTCCTTGCCTTCTTCTATAACTCTCCTCTCCTGAGATACTCTGCTGGAGGACTCTGCTCCTTCCTCTATAACTCCCCTCTCCTGAGATACTCTGCTGGAGGACTCTGCTCCTTCCTCTATAACTCCCCTCTCCTGAAATACTCTGCACTGCTGGAGGACTCTGCTCCTTCCTCTATAACTCCCCTCTCCTGAAATACTCTGCACTGCTGGAGGACTCTGCTCCTTCCTCTATAACTCTCCTCTGCTGAAATACTCTGCTCTGCTGGAGGACTCTGCTCCTTCCTCTATAACTCTCCTCTCCTGAAATACTCTGCACTGCTGGAGGACTCTGCTCCTTCCTCTATAACTCCCCTCTCCTGAAATACTCTGCACTGCTGGAGGACTCTGCTCCTTCCTCTATAACTCTCCTCTGCTGAAATACTCTGCTCTGCTGGAAGACTCTGCTCCTTCCTCTATAACTCTCCTCTGCTGAAATACTCTGCTCTGCTGGAAGACTCTGCTCCTTCCTCTATAACTCTCCTCTCCTGAAATACTCTGCTGGAGGACTCTGCTCCTTCCTCTATAACTCTCCTCTCCCGAAATACTCTGCACTGCCAGAGGACTCTGCTCCTTCCTCTATAACTCTCCTCTCCTGAAATACTCTGCTCTGCTGGAGGACTCTGCTCCTTCCTCTATAACTCTCCTCTCCTGAAATACTCTGCTGGAGGACTCTGCTCCTTCCTCTATAACTCCCCTCTCCTGAAATACTCTGCTCTGCTGGAGGACTCTGCTCCTTCCTCTATAACTCCCCTCTCCTGAAATACTCTGCATTGCTGGAGTACTCTGCTCCTTCCTCTATAACTCCCCTCTCCTGAAATACTCTGCACTGCTGGAGGACTCTGCTCCTTCCTCTATAACTCTCCTCTCCTGAGATACTCTGCACTGCTGGAGGACTCTGCTCCTTCCTCTATAACTCCCCTCTCCTGAAATACTCTGCACTGCTGGAGGACTCTGCTCCTTCCTCTATAACTCCCCTCTCCTGAAATACTCTGCACTGCTGGAGGACTCTGCTCCTTCCTCTATAACTCCCCTCTCCTGAAATACTCTGCACTGCTGGAGGACTCTGCTCCTTCCTCTATAACTCTCCTCTCCTGAAATACTCTGCTCTGCTGGAGGACTCTGCTCCTCCTTCTATAACTCTCCACTCCCGAAATACTCTACACTGCTGGAGGACTCTGCTCCTTCCTCTATAACTCTCCTCTCCTGAAATACTCTGCACTGCTGGAGGACTCTGCTCCTTCCTCTATAACTCCCCTCTCCTGAAATACTCTGCACTGCTGGAGGACTCTGCTCCTTCCTCTATAACTCTCCTCTCCCGAAATACTCTACACTGCTGGAGGACTCTGCTCCTTCCTCTATAACTCCCCTCTCCTGAAATACTCTGCACTGCTGGAGGACTCTGCTCCTTCTTCTATAACTCTCCTCTCCCGAAATACTCTACACTGCTGGAGGACTCTGCTCCTTCCTCTATAACTCCCCTCTCCTGAAATACTCTGCACTGCTGGAGGACTCTGCTCCTTCCTCTATAACTCCCCTCTCCTGAAATACTCTACACTGCTGGAGGACTCTGCTCCTTCCTCTATAACTCTCCTCTCCTGAAATACTCTGCTCTGCTGGAGGACTCTGCTCCTCCTTCTATAACTCTCCTCTCCCGAAATACTGTACACTGCTGGAGGACTCTGCTCCTTCCTCTATAACTCTCCTCTCCTGAAATACTCTGCTCTGCTGGAGGACTCTGCTCCTTCCTCTATAACTCTCCTCTCCTGAAATACTCTGCTCTGCTGGAGGACTCTGCTCTTTCCTCTATAACTCTCCTCTCCTGAAATACTCTGCTCTGCTGGAGGACTCTGCTCCTCCTTCTATAACTCTCTTCTCCCGAAATACTCTACACTGCTGGAGGACTCTGCTCCTTCCTCTATAACTCTCCTCTCCTGAAATACTCTGCTCTGCTGGAGGACTCTGCTCCTTCCTCTATAACTCTCCTCTCCTGAAATACTCTGCTGGAGGACTCTGCTCTTTCCTCTATAACTCTCCTCTCCTGAAATACTCTGCTGGAGGACTCTGCTCCTTCCTCCAGAACTCTCCTCTCCTGAAATACTCTGCTGGAGGACTCTGCTCCTTCCTCTATAACTCTCCTCTCCTGAAATACTCTGCTGGGGGACTCTGCTCCTTCCTCTATAACTCTCCCCTCCTGAAATACTCTGCTCTGCTGGAGGACTCTGCTCCTTCCTCTATAACTCTCCTCTCCTGAAATACTCTGCTCTGCTGGAGGACTCTGCTCCTTCCTCTATAACTCTCCTCTCCTGAAATACTCTGCTGGAGGACTCTGCTCCTTCCTCTATAACTCTCCCCTCCTGAAATACTCTGCTCTGCTGGAGGACTCTGCTCCTTCCTCTATAACTCTCCTCTCCTGAAATACTCTGCTCTGCTGGAGGACTCTGCTCCTTCCTCTATAACTCTCCTCTCCTGAAATACTCTGCTGGAGGACTCTGCTCCTTCCTCTATAACTCTCCCCTCCTGAAATACTCTGCTCTGCTGGAGGACTCTGCTCCTTCCTCTATAACTCTCCTCTCCTGAAATACTCTGCTCTGCTGGAGGACTCTGCTCCTTCCTCTATAACTCTCCTCTCCTGAAATACTCTGCTGGAGGACTCTGCTCTTTCCTCTATAACTCTCCTCTCCTGAAATACTCTGCTGGAGGACTCTGCTCCTTCCTCCAGAACTCTCCTCTCCTGAAATACTCTGCTGGAGGACTCTGCTCCTTCCTCTATAACTCTCCTCTCCTGAAATACTCTGCTGGAGGACTCTGCTCCTTTCTCCAGAACTCTCCTCTCCTGAAATACTCTGCACTGCTGGAGAAAATCAATCAATCAATCAATGTTTTGCAATGGTAAAAATTGTGTACAATGACACAGAGTCTCGGCTAACCTTCTCTTCTCTCATCTCTCAGGTCATATTTGAATGTATTACCGGGAACGGGATGGAAGGCGACATGGCCATCGATGATGTCACCATAAAAAGAGGAGAGTGTCCGAAACGGATAAGCTCGCCGCAAAAACGTGAGTCCTTCCCCGGGTGATGTGACGGTTGAGGTGTCAACCAAACCAGATCCATGAGGAGGAAATCGGACAGAGGAACATTGAGTTGCCTTATCAGACGAGCGCACTCACCTCCTTTGTTCAATAATTCATGAACTGTCATTGGGTGGTCCGGCGTGTCGCGGCTTCCTGACAATAGACAGTCTCTGCAATTAAGAGATAAAGCTGTCACTGCTAACCGGGACAACTGTAGTCCATGGAAGCACCGGGCTGTAGGTGCCGAGCTCCCCGGGGTCAGTCTGATCCTCACATAGTAGTCAAGACTCCATAGTGCGGGATCGCAATAAACTTTATTCACATCAAAGTCCACCGAGCATGTCATTCCCCACCAGGCGGGGGCTCTACCGCTGATGCTTTTCACCCAATATGGGATTATCCATAAGGGACTAAGCCTATAGCGAGTGAAACGCGTCAGTGTTGGATATGTAGCCAAAAAACAATGAAAGTACTTGAATGCCCCTCCAAACACGTGTCAGTCGGATCAGGGAGCGTGAAAAGGCTGGTGCAAGACAGAATCAGCTTATCAGGCTCCAGGAAAACTTCAACAAAATGGCGGCCATCTACACTCATTGGGCTAGATTCAGGTAGGAGCGCGTAAAAATGTGCGGGCGTAGCGTATACCGTTGACGCTAGGCCTCCGCAACTTTTACGGGCAAGTGCTGTATTCACAAAGCACTTGCCTGTAAAGTTGGGGGCGGCGTAGCGTAAACGGCCCGGCCTAATTCAAATTCGGCGGGTAGGGGGCGCGTGCTATTTAAATCCAGCGCGTCCCCGCCCCGAACGTACTGCGCATGCGCCAGCCGTGAATTGATCCCAGTGCGCGTGCTCCAAATCACGACGTCAATACGACGCGTAAACGACGTGAACGTCACTTACGCAAAGCCCTATTCGCGAACGTTTTACGTAAACGACGTGAAAAAAAAACGCCGGCGCGCCGTCCATACTTAACATTGGCTGCGCCTCATACAGCAGGGTTAACATTACGACGGACCTACGCTAACGCAAACGACGTAAAAAAAATAGCGTACGTTCGGGAATCGGCGTACAGGCTCATTTGCATATTTTAGACGGGAACGCCACCTAGCGTCCAGCCTAAAATATGAAAATAAGATACGACGGCGTAAGAGACTTACGCCAGTTGGATCCAATGGAAATCTATGCGTTACTGATTCTATGAATCAGTCGCATAGATAGGAGGGCTCAGACGCAGAGATAAGACGGCGTATCTGGAGATAAGACGGCTTACCTCTTTCCTGAATCTGGCCCATTGACTCCCTGTTGCACAAATGTAATCAGATGGGTAAAAAATGGCTTCTGTTCTCAACCTATAGAGAACGCCTCCTACATGTTTCGTCCTTTTCACGGCCTATTTGTTGAGGCTCTGCTTCTCAGATAAGCTCCCTCTGACACCTTTTATCTTTTTAGGCCCCTTTCACACTGGGGCGTTTTTCGAGCGTTATTACAGCGTTATTACAGCGTTATTACAGCGTTATTTAAGCTTTTTTACAGCGTTATTACAGCGTTATTACAGCGTTATTACAGCGTTATTTGAGCGTTATTACAGCGCTATTACAGCGTTATTTGAGCGTTATTACAGCGTTATTTGAGCGTTATTACAACGTTATTACAGCGTTATTACAGCGTTATTTGAGCGTTATTACAGCGCTATTACAGCGTTATTTGAGCGTTATTACAGCGTTATTTGAGCGTTATTACAGCGTTATTACAGCGTTATTTAAGCGTTATTACAGCGTTATTACAGCGTTATTACAGCGTTATTACAGCGTTTTTACAGCGTTATTTGAGCGTTATTACAGCGTTATTTGAGCTTTTTTACAGCGTTTTTACAGCGTTATTACAGCGTTATTACAGCGTTATTACATCGTTATTTGAGCGTTATTACAACGTTATTACAGCGTTATTACAGCGTTATTTAAGCTTTTTTACAGCGTTATTACAGCGTTTTTACAGCGTTATTACAGCGTTATTACAGGGTTATTTGAGCCTTATTACAGCGTTATTTGAGCCTTATTACAACGTTATTACAGCGTTATTACAACGTTATTACAGCGTTATACAGCGTTATTTGAGCGTTATTACAGCGTTATTACAGCCTTATTACAGCGTTATTTGAGCCTTATTACAACGTTATTACAGCGTTATTACAACGTTATTACAGCGTTATACAGCGTTATTTGAGCGTTATTACAGCGTTATTACAGCCTTATTACAGCGTTATTTGAGCCTTATTACAACGTTATTACAGCGTTATTACAGCGTTATTACAGCGTTATTTGAGCGTTATTACAGCGTTATTTAAGCGTTATTACAGCGTTATTACAGCGTTATTTAAGCTTTTTTAGAGCGTTATTACAGCGTTATTACAGCGTTATTACAGCGTTATTACAGCGTTATTTGAGCGTTATTACAGCGCTATTACAGCGTTATTTGAGCGTTATTACAGCGTTATTTGAGCGTTATTACAGCCTTATTACAGTGTTATTTGAGCCTTATTACAACGTTATTACAGCGTTATTACAGCGTTATTTGAGCGTTATTACAGCGTTATTTGAGCGTTATTACAGCGTTATTTAAGCGTTATTACAGCGTTATTACAGCGTTATTTAAGCTTTTTTAGAGCGTTATTACAGCGTTATTACAGCTTTATCACAGCGTTATTACAGCGTTATTTAAGCGTTATTACAGCGTTATTACAACGTTATTACAGCGTTATTACAGCGTTATTTGAGCGTTATTACAGCGTTATTACAGCGTTATTTGAGCGTTATTACAGCGCTATTACAGCGTTATTTGAGCGTTATTACAGCGTTATTACAGCGTTATTACAGCGTTATTACAGCGTTATTACAGCGTTATTTGAGCGTTATTACAGCGTTTTTACAGCGTTATTTGAGCGTTATTACAACGTTATTACAGCGTTATTACAGCGTTATTTGAGCTTTTTTACAGCGTTTTTACAGCGTTTTTACAGCGTTATTACAGCGTTATTACAGCGTTATTTGAGCGTTATTACAACGTTATTACAGCGTTATTACAGCGTTATTTAAGCTTTTTTACAGCGTTATTACAGCGTTTTTACAGCGTTATTACAGCGTTATTACAGGGTTATTTGAGCCTTATTACAGCGTTATTTGAGCCTTATTACAACGTTATTACAGCGTTATTACAGCGTTATTACAGCGTTATTTGAGCGTTGTTACAGCGTTATTTGAGCGTTATTACAGCGTTATTACAGCGTTATTTGAGCGTTATTACAGCGTTTTTACAGCGTTATTTGAGCGTTATTTGAGCGTTATTACAACGTTATTACAGCGTTATTACAGCGTTATTTGAGCTTTTTTACAGCGTTTTTACAGCATTTTTACAGCGTTTTTACAGCGTTATTACAGCGTTATTACAGCGTTATTACATCGTTATTTGAGCGTTATTACAACGTTATTACAGCGTTATTACAGCATTATTTAAGCTTTTTTACAGCGTTATTACAGCGTTTTTACAGCGTTATTACAGCGTTTTTACAGCGTTATTACAGCGTTATTACAGGGTTATTTGAGCCTTATTACAACGTTATTACAGCGTTATTACAGCGTTATTTGAGCGTTATTACAGCGTTATTACAGCGTTATTTGAGCGTTATTACAGCGTTATTTGAGCGTTATTACAGCGTTATTACAGCGTTATTACAGCGTTATTTGAGCGTTATTACAGCGTTATTACAGGGTTATTTGAGCCTTATTACAACGTTATTACAGCGTTATTACAGCGTTATTTGAGCGTTATTACAGCGTTATTACAGCGTTATTTGAGCGTTATTACAGCGTTATTTGAGCGTTATTACAGCGTTATTACAGCGTTATTACAGCGTTATTTGAGCGTTATTACAGCGTTTTTACAGCGTTATTTGAGCGTTATTTGAGCGTTATTACAACGTTATTACAGCGTTATTTGAGCTTTTTTACAGCATTTTTACAGCGTTTTTACAGCGTTATTACAGCGTTATTACAGCGTTATTACATCGTTATTTGAGCGTTATTACAACGTTATTACAGCGTTATTACAGCGTTATTTGAGCTTTTTTACAGCGTTTTTACAGCATTTTTACAGCGTTTTTACAGCGTTATTACAGCGTTTTTACAGCGTTATTACAGTGTTATTTGAGCCTTATTACAACGTTATTACAGCGTTATTACAACGTTATTACAGCGTTATTACAGCGTTATTTAAGCTTTTTTACAGCGTTATTACAGCGTTATTACAGCGTTATTTGAGCGTTATTACAGCGTTATTTGAGCGTTATTACAGCGTT
This sequence comes from Rana kukunoris, assembly GCA_029574335.1. Classification (NCBI taxonomy): domain Eukaryota; kingdom Metazoa; phylum Chordata; class Amphibia; order Anura; family Ranidae; genus Rana; species Rana kukunoris. The sequence goes on along the minus strand of CM056052.1, from coordinate 552,870,277 downwards.
ATTTGAGCGTTATTACAGCGTTATTTAAGCGTTATTACAGCGTTATTTGAGCGTTTTTACAACGTTATTACAGCGTTATTACAGCGTTATTTGAGCGTTATTACAGCGTTATTTGAGCGTTATTACAGCGTTATTACAGCGTTATTACAGCGTTATTTGAGCGTTATTACAGCGTTTTTACAGCGTTATTTGAGCGTTATTTGAGCGTTATTACAACGTTATTACAGCGTTATTTGAGCTTTTTTACAGCATTTTTACAGCGTTTTTACAGCGTTATTACAGCGTTATTACAGCGTTATTACATCGTTATTTGAGCGTTATTACAACGTTATTACAGCGTTATTACAGCGTTATTTGAGCTTTTTTACAGCGTTTTTACAGCATTTTTACAGCGTTTTTACAGCGTTATTACAGCGTTTTTACAGCGTTATTACAGTGTTATTTGAGCCTTATTACAACGTTATTACAGCGTTATTACAACGTTATTACAGCGTTATTACAGCGTTATTTAAGCTTTTTTACAGCGTTATTACAGCGTTATTACAGCGTTATTTGAGCGTTATTACAGCGTTATTTGAGCGTTATTACAGCGTTATTTAAGCGTTATTACAGCGTTATTTGAGCGTTTTTACAACGTTATTACAGCGTTATTACAGCGTTATTTGAGCGTTATTACAGCGTTATTTGAGCGTTATTACAGCGTTATTACAGCGTTATTACAGCGTTATTACAGTGTTATTTGAGCGTTATTACAAAGTTATTACAGCGTTATTTGAGCGTTATTACAGCGTTATTACAGCGTTATTCGATCAAAGCCTCATCTGCAATCCCAATGTGCTGGTAAAGCACCGCTAAGACCCTAAAGTTTTAGGGCGTTTTTGCAGCGCCTCGGTGTGAAAGGGTAAGGCGTTTTCACAGCGCTTTTCAATTCATGTCAATGGAGAGGGGCGTTTTTGGAGCGTTTTTTTTTAGTGCTCAAAAGCTGCTCCAAAGATTCTGCTTGCAGGACTTTTCTTAGAGCCCTTTCACACTGGTTCTTTTTCGCGGCGTTTTTTCCGCGTTTTAGCGGTAAAAATAGCGCTATTAAAACGCTCCCCATGCCCCTCTACATTGAAATGAATGTAAAAACGCGGTAAAAAACGCTCCGTTTTTACATTCATTTCAATAGTGAGGGGCATGGGGAGCGTTTTAATAGTGCTATTTTTACCGCTAAAGCGCGGCAAAAACTTCGCAAAAAGGGCTCTTAACGCCCCGCCAGTTCAACGCCTCAGCGTGAAAGGGTAAGGCGTTTTTACAGCGCTTTTCAATTTATTTCAATGGAGAGGGGCTTTTTTTTCAGCGCTCAAAAGATGCTCCAAAGATGCTGCTTGCAAAACTCAGTGTGAAAGGGTCCATTGAGATGCATTGAGAGCGTTTTATGAGCGTTTTTAATAGCGCTATTTTTAACGCTAAAATGCTGTAATAACGCTCCAATAAAGCTGTAATAACGCTGTAAAAACGCTCGAAAAACGCCCCAGCGTGAAAAGGGCCTTAGGGCGTTTTTGCAGTGCCTCGGTGTGAAAGGGTAAGGCGTTTTTACAGCGCTTTTAATTCATTTCAATGGAGAGGGGTGTTTTTGGAGCGTTTTTTTCAGCGCTCAAAAGATGCTCCAAAGATGCTGCTTGCAGGACTCAGTGTGAAAGGGTCCATTGAGATGCATGGAGAGCATTTTATGAGCGTTTTAAGAGCGCCATTTTTAACGCTAAAACGCTGTAAAAACGCTCTAGTGTGAAAGGGGTCTTAGCAGACTTTTAGACCCCCTTCACATTGAAGCGTTTTTACAGCGTTTTAGCGTTAAAAATAGCGCTCCTAAAACGCTCTCCATGCATCTCAATGGACCTTTTCACACTGCAAGCAGCATCTTTGGAGCAGCTTTTGAGCGCTGAAAAAAATCGCTCCAAAAACGCCCCTCTCCATTAAAAATGAATTGAAAGCGCTGTAAAAACCCCTTACCCTTTCACACTGAGGCGTTGAACTGGCGGGGCGTTGAGAAAAGTCCTGCAAGCAGCATCTTTGGAGCAGCTTTTGAGCGCTGAAAAAAAAACGCTCCAAAAACGCCCCTCTCCATTGAAATAAATTGAAAAGCGCTGTAAAAACGCCTTACCCTTTCACACTGAGGCATTGAACTGGCGGGGGGTTAAGAGCCCTTTCACACTGGTGCTTTTTTGCAGCGTTTTTGCCGCGCTTTAGCGGTAAAAATAGCGCTATTAAAACGCTCCGCATGCCCCTCTCCATTGAAATGAATGTAAGAACGGAGCGTTTTTTACCGCGTTTTTACATTCATTTCAATGTAGAGGGGCATTGGGGAGCGAAAACGCACCAGTGTGAAAGGGCTCTAAGAAAAGTCCTGCAAGCAGCATCTTTGGAGCAGCTTTTGAGCGCTGAAAAAAAAAACGCTCCAAAAACGCCCCTCTGCATTGAAATGAATTGAAAAGCGCTGTGAAAACGCCTCAGCCTTTCACACCGAGGCACTGCAAAAACGCCCTAAAACTTTAGGGTCTTATCGGTGCTTTACCAGCACATTGGGATTGCAGATGAGGCTTTGCTTGAATAACGCTGTAATAACGCTCGAAAAACACTCGAATATCGCTCAAAAAACGCCCAAATAACGCTCAAAAAACTCCCCAGTGTGAAAAGGGCCTAAGGGAGTAATTGTTACCAGTGACCACAAGTGTGAGGAGCATTCTCCCCACTGACCACCACACTAATGTATCATGAGTTGTAGGTGTGATAGACTCAGGCGGCATACACACGGCCGAGGTTCTCGGCAGAAACCAGCGAGAACCTCGCTGGGAGCCGCATTCTGCCGAGAACCTCGGCCGTGTGTACGCTCTCGGCGAGCATCCCGTCGGGAATGCCGTCGAGCAGAAATAGAGATGTTCTCTATTTGCTCGACGGCCCCACCTGCCATTACGGCCCGGATTCACGAAAGTTTTACGCCGGCGTATCTAGAGATACGCCGTCGTAAGTACAAATGTGCGCCGCCGACGTATTGTTACGCCGATTCGCGAAGCTAGATACGTCCTAAAACAAGGCTTCAGCCGCCCGACGTAACTTGCCTACGCCGGCGTATCGTGGGCGCATAGTTACGCTGGACGCATTCGGCGTTCCCATTTTAAATATGCAAATGAGTAAATTACGCCGATTAAGGAACGTAGATGCGCCCGGCCGCTTCATATACGCGGTTTACGCAAGTCGTACGTCCGGCGTAAACTTACCCCACATACAGCAGGGGTAAGTCATGCAAAGGTATGGGCCAGGGAACAACGCCGTCGAATTTTTACGTCGCGTACGCCGTTTACGTAGTACTACGTGAATAGGGCTGTGCGTAGGTTACGTTGAAGTCATAGGCAGTGTATTGACGTATCTTAGGCAGCTATTTCGACGTAACTGTGAGCATGCGCACTGGGCTGCGTCCAAGAGACGACGCACGCGTAGTTCGTTTTTTGAAGCTGTGGCCATCATTTGCATGGGGTCACGCTTCATTATAATATATCACGCCCACTTCCACCTACTTTGACTTACGTCGGCTTACGCCGACAACTATACGCTACGTCGCCGCAACGTTGAGGGCGTATTCTTTGAGAATACCATGCTTGCCTCTCAACGTTGCGCCGGCGTAGCGTAAACAAGATACGCTATGCCGGCATAAATATACGCCTCTCTACGTGAATCCGACCCAAAGTGTTTATTGTAAGTAGGTCTGCTATTGTCTGAAGGAGTTCTGTGTTTATACTTATGATAATGTGTATTCTAGACTAAGGTCAAACCTCTGAGGCCGCGTACACACGTCCGAGAACCTCGTCGGGCTAAACCTATCGTTCCGCCCGACGAGGTTCTCGGCCGGCCGTCGAGTTCGTCGACCAGGCTGTCGAAAAAGGCGTCGAGCCATTAGTCCCGAAGGCCCGTCGAGCAAATAGAGAACCTGCTCTCTATTTTGGCTCGACGAGCTTCCCGACGGGACGCTCAACGAAAGTGTACACACAATCGAGCTTCTCGGCAGAATATGGATCCCAGCGAGCTTCTTGCCTGTAACGTTGAGGCGGCGTAGCGTAAATCACCCGGCCGAATTCAAATTCAGCGGGTAGGGGGCGTGTATCATTTAAATGAATAAACTGCGCATGCGCCGGCCGTGATTTGGTTCCCAGTGCGCATGCTCCAAATCACGTCGCTACTTGTCAATGAAAGCGACGTCAGCGTAAATGACGGCCAGCTCAATTGTGAATGGACGTACGCAAACGACGTAAATTACGTCGGTTCCGACGTCCATACTTAACATTGGCTGCGCCAGCTATAGCAGGGATAACTTTAGGCCGTGCGTAAGTCTTACGTAAATGACGTAAGGAGATACGCCGGCTGGGCACGCGTTCGGGAATCGGCGTATAGGCTCATTTACATATTTTAGACGGGAACGCCACCTAGCGTCCAGCCTAAAATATGAAAATAAGATACAACGGCGTAAGAGACTTATGCCTGTTGGATCTTATGGAAATCTATACCTAACTGATTCGATGAATCAGGCGCATAGATAGGAGGGCCAGACGCTGAAAAAAGACGGCTTCTCTGGAGATAAGCCGGCTTATTTCTTTCCTGAATCTGGCCCATAGTATGTATTGTTAGGGTAATATGATCAGGAGGGGGGACCTCCTTCTCAGGTGTATAAAAGCCTTAAGCCCAGGTTCACACTGGGTACGATTTAGTTCGATTTGAGATGCGATTTCACATGTGAAATCGCATCTCAAATCGGCGGCAATTGCCGGCAATGACACCGTCCTAATCGGTGCGACGCTGCATCTGCGGTGCTGCACCGATTTCAAAAAGTAGTTCCTGTACTACTTTTTGCGATTTCAGGGCGCGATTTCCATAGACATCTGTGCAGAAACCTGCACAGATGTCTCCTAAATCGCACTGAAATCGGGACTGCCAGAGGGAGTGAAATCGCGCGATTTCACTCCCGCAGCCCAGTGTGAACCAGGGCTAAAAATGGCCTTCAATTTTTTTTTTTTAAATTGCAGATTTTTATGGGAGCAGTGATTTTAATAATGCTTAAGGTGAAACAATAAAAGTGAAATATTCCTTTAAATTTTGTACCTGGGGGGTGTCTATAGTATGTATGTAAATTAGCGCATGTTTCCCATGTTTAGAACAGTCCCTGCACAAAATGACATTTCTAAAGGAAAAAAAAGTAATTTAAAACTACTTGCAGCAATAATGAAGGGTCTGGTATGGCTTTTTGGGGGGACCCCACGCCATTTTTTTTTTTTTTTTTTGGCACGGGGTTCCCCTTAAAATCCATACCAGACCTGAAGGGTCTGGTATGGATTTTGAGGGGGACCCTTACGCCATTTTTTTTTACATTTGGTGCAGGGTTTCCCTTAATATCCATATCAGACCTGAAGGGCCTGGAATGGAATTTGGGGGGACCCCCATGCAATTCGTTTTTTAAATTTTGGTTTGAGGTTTCCCTTAATATTCATACTGGGGGGGGGGGGGAACCCATGCCGTTTTTTTCACTGACTTTGATCTGTATTGCCGTAACCCGACAATTCATTGTAGCCGCGAGTAGTTTTAAATTACTTTTATTCCTTTAGAAATGTTACTTTGCTGCAGGGACTGTTCTAAACACGGGAAAGATGCGCCACTTTACAGGCATACTATACACACCCCCCATGTATGAAATTTAAAGGAATATTTCACTTTTATTGTTTCACTTTAAGCATTATTAAAATCACTGCTCCTGAAAAAAAGTTTTTAAAACCTTTTTGCATTGATACATGTCCCCTGGGGCAGGACCTGGGTCCCCAAACACTTTTTTATGACAATACCATGCATATAAGCCTTTAAAATTAGCACTTTTGATTTCTCCCAAAGACTTTTAAAATTTGGATATGCCGTGAACACCCCAAATTGTTTGATTTTTGGCGAAAAGGCGAACACATGATGTTCGAGTCGAACTTACGTTTGACTCAAACATCGGGCTTATCCCTACTGTGGGCATGTATTTAGTGACATTGCATCTGTTTTTGGTGGTCCTAGGAAACATCTAACTGAGGTTCTTCTTCCTTTATTGTAGCTGCAGCACCTCCTGGCAACCTGGCCCGTCACTCCCACTCAGGTTCTCTATACTGGCTCCTGACTTTCTTCTTATTCGTCCTCCTGAGATGATATTCCGCTGCTCCTGTTGGATTCAGAACCAGGCCGTCCCATCTTTTTGTGCACTTTCCTCCTCGATCCTCCTCCACCGACACACCAAAGTGTCAAGATATTACCAAAGACCGGCAAGCGTGATGGCTTGAAGGAGCCAAAACGAGAGACTGAAGACTTCCTTTGAGAAGTTCAAACGCGTCTACAATACATCCAAGGAGAGAGAGAGAGAGAGAGAGAAGTCAGGGAAGGTATTGATACAAAGTAGAAAGAGACGACAACGTCAGGACAAGGCGGAAGCAGAGAGGAAAACCCGGACGTGATATAACTATTGACTCAGAGATGCTAAGACTTGTCCACACGGGAGATGTGGACTTCAAAAGATAATAATAAAGACAAGCAACATTTATAAAGAAACTATATTGAGATTATAAGCACAAATTTCTAACAAACTGTGGAGACCGTGGCTGGGAGAATGTTACCGGTACTCTGCCTCGGGGGCAGAAACTTTGTTGGAACGTCCCGGCTGCTGTAGCCCAATTTTCTAAGTAGATTCCTTTTTCGCGCGCTGCTCCGTTTCATCTATGCCCATGTACAACCCACGCCATTTGCATGTGCTCCACCGCCCCTTATGTACATCGCCATGTAACCCAAGCGTCTTTAGCCATCCATTTTGAACATGTTTTACGCATTTCAGGGAGGGCGCACACCGACTGTCGCTCCCGGTGAAAGAAAAAAGATTGTAGACTTCGTCCCGAGTATGGTGGTTAGAGCATAGCCAACATTTTAGGTCTTCCCTGTGGGCACGTCAAGCGAAACGCGGGAGTCGTGGGTCACGCCCGTCATCTTACAGACCGTCCAAAGATTGGAGAATGCAGTTAATGTAATTTAGGTACATATATAAATATATTTATTATAGAAGGATACTAAGTTGTAGAAATGGCTGCTTGAAAAAAATATAACATTTAGCGTTCAATGATCTTCCTCCTTTCTGAAAAAAAAAAAAAAAAACAGGCATACCAGTGCCCCCCCGATCTCAGACTCAACATTGCCTCCGTTCGTCTATCATTCTTCATTTCCATGTCTCATGACATTCGCTCTGTTCATACACACTTCATAGACCTCAGCAGGGGACTTCGCACAGCTCATGCAATCAGTACAATGACATTTAGGAAATTGTTACCAAATCTGAACGTTTTAAATAAACAGATATCTATTTCTAGTGGTTGTCATTGGTGTCGACTCGTCAGAGAAGGTGTGAATGTGTTTGGGGTGGCCGTGAGATGAGTGGGGAGGGTTCCTGGAACAGCAAATGGAAGGGTTGAGGGAATGTGATGAGAGAGGTCCTACTGGGCAATGGGCATTGTTCACTTAAAGCGAATCTGTCCGCCATTTTGAGCTCTCTAGACCCCTCTCTGGCCTAGTTTCACTTTACCACGTCCTGTTTTTTTTCTGACCTCATGGCTTAGCTCCAACAAATGCCATCCCCCTTCCAAATGAGAGTTAAATGGCTGGCTGCTGTCCATCATTGGATGCTGGATCAGTTGGCCAGGCCTAGTTATAAAGTCATGGAATCAGGTCCCCCAGTCTCTCCAATGCCCAGACTTCCCATCACCTAGTCTCCTAATCCCCACAATCAACATCCCCCAGTCTTCCCCACCCTCAGTCTTTCTAATCCCCTAACTCCCCATTCCCCAGACTACCTAATCCGCACCCCAAGTCTCACCAGTGTCCAAATTTCTTCATACCTCTGTCCCCCCAATGCCCACACTTCCAATCCCCACACTCCTCCTATTCCCTGCACTCCCTACCTCCAGTCTCTCCAATGCCCACACTCCAGATCCCCCAGTCTTCCTATTGGGCAATGGGCATGGTTCACTTAAAGTGAACCTATCCACCATTTTGAGCTCTCTTGACCCCGCTATGGCCTAATTTCACTTTACCACGTCCTGTTTTTTTCCTGACCTCATGGCTTAGCTCCAACAAATGCCACCCCACTTCCAAATGAGAGTTAAATGGCTGACCACTGTCCATCGTTGGATGGAACAGTTAGCCAGGCCTAGTTATAAAGTCTTGGAATCAGGTCCCCCAGTCTCTCCAAATCCCAGACTCCTCATCTCTTAGTCTCCTAATTCCCACAATCAACATCCCCCAGTCTTCCCAATCCACACCCTCAGTCTCTAACTCCCCATTCCCCAGACCACCCAATCCACACCCCAAGTTTCCCCAGTGCCCAAACTCCTCATCCCTCAGTGTCCCCAATGCCCACACTTTCTATCCCCACACTCCCCACCCCCCAGTTTCCCCTATCCCTACACTCCCAGTCCCCACCCCCGCACTCCTCCCAACGCCCACACCACCTATCCCTTGATCCCCCCCATGTCCCCACACTGCCTATCCCCCAGCTTCCCCAAACTCACCCACATTCCTCCCGCTTCCTACACAATGAGATGAGTGGGGAGAGTTCCGGGAACAGGAAATGAAAAGGTTGATGGAATGTGATGAGACTGAGAGAGGTCCTACTGGGCAATGAGCATTGTTCACTTTATGTGAACCTGTCTGCCATTTTGCGCTCTCTAGACCCCTCTCTGGCCTAGTTTTACTTTACCATGTCCTGTCTTTTTCCCTGACCTCATGGCTTAGCGCTAAAAAATCCCATCCCGCTTCAAAATGAGAGTTAAATGGCTGGCCACTGTCCATCATTGGATGCTGGATCTGTTGGCAAGGCCTAGTTATAAAGTCATGGAATCAGGTCCCCCAGTCTTTCCAATGCCCGAACTCCCCATCCCCTAGTCTCCAAATGCTCACAATCACCATCCCCCAGTCTTCCCAATCCCCACCCTCAGTCTCTCCAATCCCCTAACTCCCTATTCCCCAGACTACCCAATCTGCACCCCAAGTCTCACCAGTGTCCAAATGTCTTCATACCTCTGTCCCCCCAATGCCCACCCTTCCAATCCTCACACTCTTCCTATTCCCTGCACCCCCCACTCCCAGTCTCCCCAATGCCCACATTCCCTATCCCCCAGTCTTCCCAATCTTAGCTCCAACAAATGCCATCCTGCTCCCCAATGAGAGTTGGCTGGTCATCATTGGATGGTGGAACAACAGTTGGACAGGCTTAGGTATAAAGTCATAAAATCAGGCCCCCCCTAGTCACCATCCCCTAGCCTTCCCCAATCCCCACACTCCCCACCCTCAATCTCTCCATTTCCCACACTCCCCACCCCCTAGTCTCCCCAATGCCCACACTCCCTATCCCCCAGTGCCCATATTTCCCATCCCTACACTCCCCCCAGTCCCCACCACCCAAATCTCCCACGTTCCCCATCCTCAGTCTCTCTAGTCCCCACACTTTCTGTCCCCCAGTCCCCCTGATGCCCACACTCCCTATCATCCAGTCTCCTCTATGCCCACACTCCCCATCGCCCAGTTTCCCCAATGCCCACACTCCCCATTGCCCAGTTTCCCCAATATCCACACTCCCAATCTCCCTATGCCCACACTTCTCATCCCCTTCTCTCCCAATCCCCACACTCAGCATCCCCCAGTCTCCCCAATCCCCACACAACCCACCCTTAGTTTCTCCAATCCCCACCCTCTAGTCTCCCCAATGCCCACACTCCCTATCCCCCTGTCCCCCAGTACCCATCCTTCCCATCCCCACACTCCCCCAAGACTCCCCCTCTTCCAGTCAATTCCCAAACACCCCATCCTTACTCTCCAGCACCCAAGTCTCACCATTCTCCACAATCTCCCACACTCTTCATCCCCAGTCTCTCTAGTCCCCACACTACCCATCCCCCAGTCTCCCTGATGCCCACACTCCCCATCGCCCAGTTTCCCCAATGTCCACACACACCATTCTCCAGTCTCCCTAATGCCCACACTCTCCATCATCCAGTCTCCCTGATGCTTAAACTCCCCATCACCCAATCTCCATAATGCCCACACTTTCCATCCCCCAGTCTCCCTAATGCCTACACTCTCCATCGCCCAGTCTCCTCAATGTCCACACTACCCATTCCACAGTCTCCCTAATGCCCACACCTCCCATCCCCCAGTCTCTCTAGTGCCCACACTCTCCATCACCTAGTCTCCTCAATGCTTACACTCACCATCCCTAGTTTCTCTAATGCCTATACTTTCCATTACCCAGTCTCCTTAATCCCCACACTCTCCATCACCCAGTCTCTTCATTGCCCACAATCCCTATCACCCAGTCTCCCTAGTGCCCACACTCCCCATTACCCAGTCTCCTCAATCCCCACACTCTTCATCCCCCCAGTCTGCCAAATGTCCACACTTCCTATCTAAACACTCCTCCCAATGCCTATACCGAGGGCAGGACTTAGGGTGGTGGGGGCCCCTGGGCTTGAGTGTTGAAGGGGCCCCCTGGAGCCGAGAATTGGGGGGGATCCTGGAGGGGTTTTTGCAGTTGTTGAGAGGGGGGGAGCCTCTCACCTGTGCCGACAGCCGGGGGCCACAGACTGTCATTAGCCCGGCTGTTGGCTTTCTTCCCTTCAGCAGCCACAGTCCTCCGCACAACGCTCCGGTTCCTCCTGCTTCCGTGCTGCCTCCTATTGCAGTGCGGGAAAATTAACCCTTTCTCTGGACTGCGGGAAGAAGCGGTCTGTGCAGGAAAGTCCCGCAGAATCCTTGCGTGTTGGGAGGTATGCACAGGGCCGCCATCAGGAATTTTGGGGCCCCTTACACAGCTTAAGGCATGGGCCCCTTGGAGCAGAGAACAGGGGGGGGGGGTGCTGCCACCTGAAATTGAGAAGCGGGGGGGGGGGGGGGGCCTTTACAAAAAAAATAAGAAATAAAGAAATATATATATATATATATATATATAAAAAGGGGGTAGCCATCTGGGGCCCTGGGGATCTCTGGGCCCTTTAGAAAAAAAGGAAAAAGAAACCTCTGGGCCCTTTAATAAAAAAATATATATATATATATATATATATAATAAAAAATAAATAAACATTTATAAAAAATACATAAAAAAGGGAGGTTGCCATCCGGGGCCCTGGGGACCTCTGGGCCTTTTAATAAAAAATAAAAAAATATAAACCAAAATAAACATTTATTAAAAAAAAAGGGGGGGGGGTTACCACATGGGGCCCTGGGGACCTCTGAGCCCTTTAATAAAAAAAAAAAAATATATATATATATATATATATATATATATATATATATATATATAATTATTAAAAAAAAGGGGGGGTTGCCATCCGGGGCCCTGGAGACCTCTGGGCCCTTTAATAATAATAATAAATATATATATATATATATATATATATATAAAAAAATATATACAATTTTTATAAAAAATACATAAAAAAAGGGGGGGGTTGCTGTCCTGGGCTCTGGGGACTTCCGGACCCCTAAAAAAAAAATCCATCCAGGGCCCCCCTATTGAGCCCAGTCAAGCCCAATGGAAAGTCCGGCCCTGCCTATACCCCCCCCCCCCCCCACACTCTTGCGTGCCCCAGCTCCACATCCTTCCCATCCTTCAGTCCCCCCAATGCCCAGACTCCCAATCCCGAAACTCCTCCCAATGCCTATACTCCCCCCCCCCCCCCAGTCTCCTGAGTGCCCCGGCTCCCCATCTTTCCCATCTTTCAGTCCCCCCAATGCCCAGACTCCCAATCCCCAAACTCCTTCCAATGCTCAAACTCACCATTTCCCGTCTCCCCGATCCCCCACACTTCCCACCCCACAATCTACAATTTATTTAGAGAAAATGTGAAAAACAAGTTTTGCTTTACCTTCCTCATTCTTTGTGAAGAAATAAAAACCCAGACAATTGTTTTTTTTTTTGTATCTCCCGTATTGCATTTCCCAGCCCTTGAGTAAGCAGATCTCATCAAGATTCATTGTCTGCTCTGCTGGGTAAAGGGTGATGGTTTTCTCCCATGCTTTATGACAGCAATTCTTCATTCATTTGTTACTGAAACTTCCACGCGCCTTCCCCAGTGACAGCATTTGAGCCCAGGGCACCTGCGGAGAGTTCCACCACCACTCCTAACTGCTCCTCAAATCTTCACCTGCGAATTATCATATCATTGGACTTCCTGGTTAGAAAGCGTTTTCAAGAGATACATTTTACAAACTCTTTACACCTCTCCAGATTCTCAATAACATTTTCCACATCATATATAAGTACAGTGGAACCTCGGATTGCGAGTAACGCGGTTAACGATCGATCAAGACATCGCTTGTATATCAAGTCAACATGTATTAAAACATTTGCTTGTCTTGCAAAACGCTCTTAAACCAAGTTACTCTCTAAGCAAGGTTTTACTGTATTTGATCACCTCTGCGGTTTTAATTTGTTTGCACTATAAACAAAAATAGAGCGACAATTTCGAAAAAATTCAATATTTAAAATTTTTGGTATAATAAATATCCCCCAAAAAATATACATAAATAGTTTTTTGTTCCTCAGTTTAGGCCGATACGTATTCTTGTACATATTTTTTGTAAAAAAAATTGCAAGCGTTTATTGATTGGTCTGCGCAAAAGTTATAGCGTTTTGCAAAATAGGGGATAGATTTATGGCATTTTTTTATATATATTTTTTTTTTACTAATAATGGTGGCGACATTATGGCGGACACATCGGACACTTTTAACACATTTTTGGGACCATTGTCATTTATACAGCAATCAATGCTATTAAAATGCACTGATTACTGTATAAATGTGACTGGCAGTGAAGGGGTTAACCACTAGGGGGGCGGGGAAGGGGTTAAGTGTGTCCTAGGGAGTGATTCTAACTGTTAGTGGGCGTGGCTATGAGTGACACATCACTAATCGCTGCTCCGGATGAGAGGCAACAGACGATCAGTGACAGTGTCACTAGGCAGAACGGGAAGATGCTGGGCCAGATTCTCAAAAGAGATACGATGGTCTATCGCAGGAAACACCGTCGTATCTCTGTTTTTTTTAACTGGGTATCTATGCGTCTGATTCCTAGAATCACTTACGCATAGATACAGTGAAGATCCGACAGGTGTACAACAATTACACCTTCGGATCGGAGATGTAATGACATCGCTGGCGGCTAGGTGGCCTTTACGATGATTTCTCGTTTGCCTATGCAAATGAGCCTAATCCGACGATTCCCGAACGTTTTTACGCCGCCCCGTCGTCGGTTACGTCGGTTCCGTAAGCGTAAACCTACCCCTGCTATATGAGGGGTAGGTTTACGAAGTTCCGTTGTTGCCATGTTAAGTATGGCGTCGGGTCAGCCTCATCTTTTTCCGTCGGTTACGTTGTTTTACTAAGTCGTTCGCGAATAGGGATTTACGTAAACGACGCTCACGTCGGTTTCATTCACTTTTTCCGACGTGAGCTGGAGCATGCGCACTGGGCTATTTTTGAGGCCGGCGCATGCGCAGTTCGATCGACGCGGGGGCGCGCTTAATTTAAATACAAGCCGCCCACTTTGAATTACGCGGGGATACGCAGGGCCATTTACACTACGCCGCCGCAACTCACGGAGCAAGTGCTTTGGGAATACGGCACTTGCTCTGTTAAATTCCGGCGGCGTAGTGTAAATGGCTGACATCTTCCAGTTCTGCAGCTCTGTGACCCGATCGCGGGACACCGGCAGACATCGAGTCTGCGGGTCCCGCGGGCGCAGCCAAGAAGCTCGCCGCAGGGGCACATGATTTCAAAGAAAGTGATGTAAATATACGTTACTCTGCCCAGCCGTGCCATTCTGCCGACGTATATGTACAGGAGCCGGTCGTTAACCGGTTAAGGTATTCTCTTCTATCCCTTTGGTTACAGTTTGGTGAAGACATTTTTCTTTCCTACCATGACAAACTCCCAAAGAGTCAGACCCCCTCCAAAACCTTGTGAAAAGTCTTCCCAGAAGAATGGAGGATGGAGGGGGCAACTTCAAAATAATGGTCTTAGGCCGCGTACACACGGCAGAGATCCTCGACGGGCAGAACACATCGTTCCGCCCGTCGAGGCTCTCTGTCGGCCGTCGAAATCAGCGACCAGCCCGTCGGGAATGGCAACCAGCAGTGTACACACGGCCGAGGTCCTCGCTGGAATGCACATTCCAGCGAGGTTCTCGCTGGTTTTCAGCGAGAACCTCGGTCGTGTGTACGCCGCCTTAAGGAGAAGGAGTAGGTAACTCCATGTTGAAGGTCATAGAAGGAGGGGTGGAAAACTCCATATTAATGGTCATAAAGGGGGGGCCGACCAAGGTAACGCCCAATTAATGGTCATGGGTGAGGGGGGACCAAGTACATATAAAGTCCATATTAATGGCCATACAGGGAGGGGTGGGCAACTCCATGTTAATGGACATAGGGGAAAGGGTTGGCAACACTATAATAATGGCTATAAGGGGAGGGAGAGCAACTCTATATTAATGGTCATATGAGGGGGGGGGGGGGGGAGTCTCCATAATAATGTCCCTGGGGGGGACTCCAAATTTATGGCCATGGTTTTGGGATAGGATGTGCAATGAGCTTGTATGGGTGTAATGGTCAGGTGTCCACCTACTTTAAATAGAGTTTAAAAGTAACTTTCAAAGAAGCTAAACCTCTCATTATGTATAAAATATTATTTTAACTTTCTAAAGCTGAACTCCATGGAAAAGGTAAAAGGTCACCGTTTAATCGAGCGATAAATTCAGACTGGGAGGGGAGACAGTCAGCACCGGTCAAAGTTCCAGCATGCTGGTAGGTGGGCAGAGGAAAGAGCTGACCTTCTCGGTGTCCTCCTCCAAGGAGGGCTGCAGTGGAGAAGAGTCAGGTGGTCACAGACATGGTGGTGCTGAGAAGGGTCGCGGGATCACAGGACCGTCTGGACGGAATTATAGAAGTTTAACGGAGTTCATATCTAGACTTTGTATTAAGCCAGCTGGAGTTCAGCTTTTCTGAATAATTTGAACATTTAGATTTGATAAAAGTTTGATCTGAATACAATTCTGACCCCGAGGGGAAGTACTCACCTACCCACACCTACAGCCCCCAGTCAGTAATCCCTCTGAACTGCAGGAAGCCGTTGAACCGGCTTGAAATAAAATAATTATTTTATAGGATTTCTGTCTATTCTGAACTAGGCAGCAAATATGAGTACAGGCTTCTGTGTGTGTATTTGGTGTCTGACAACAACAGCAAAAACACATAAAATAAACCTCCCGAATGACTTCAAAGTGGACCTGTCAGTTTCTTTTTTTTTTCAAAGGACCTATAACATAATCCCAACTTTTTGAGATGGGAATGAGGGATACCTATCATCAAAAGTATACAGGCATGATAAGACACTGGTTGATTAGGGTGCTCTGGAGTCACAGAGGACATGGGGTGACACTTGCTACTCAGGGTGCTCTGGAGTCACAGGGGTCATGGGGTGACACTTGCTGCTCAGGGTGCTCTGGAGTCACAGGGGTCATGGGGTGACACTTGCTGCTCAGGGTGCTCTGGAGTCACAGGGGTCATGGGGTGACACTTGCTGCTCAGGGTGCTCTGGAGTCACAGGGATCATGAGGTGACACTTGCTGCTCAGGGTGCTCTGGAGTCACAGGGAGCATGAGGTGATATTTGCTGCTCAGGGTGCTCTGGAGTCACAGGGGTCATGGGGTGACACTTGCTGCTCAGGGTGCTCTGGAGTCACAGGGGTCATGGGGTGACACTTGCTGCTCAGGGTGCTCTGGAGTCACAGGGGTCATGGGGTGACACTTGCTGCTCAGGGTGCTCTGGAGTCACATAGGTCATGGGGGAACACTGGGTGCTCAGGGTGCTCTGGAGTCGCAGAGGTCATGGGGGAACACTGGGTGCTCAGGGTGCTCTGGAGTCGCAGAGGTCATGGGGTAATATTGTGTGATCAGGAGTCAAAGGGGTCATGAAGTGACACTTGAGGGGGTCAGAGAGTGACATCGGATGCTCAGGGTGCTCTGGAGTCACAGGGGTCAGGGAGTGACACAGGATACTTAGGGTGCTCTGGAGTCACAGAGGTCATGGGGTGACACTGGGTGCTCAGGAGTCAGAGAGGTCATAGGGTGACACTGGGTGCTCAGGAGTCACAGAGGTCATGGGAGCTCAGGGTGCTCTGGAGTCAGAGAGGTCATAAAGTGACACTGGGTGCTCAGGAGTCACAGAGGTCATGGGGGGACACTGGGTGCTCAGGATGCTCTGGAGTCACAGAGGTTATGGGGTGACACTGGGTGCTCAGGAGTCACAGAGGTCATGGGGGGACACTGGATGCCCAGGGTGATCTGGAGTCACAGGGGTCAGGGAGTGACACAGGATACTCAGGGTGCTCTGGAGTTACAGGGGTCAGGGAGTGACACAGGATACTCAGGGTGCTCTGGAGTCACAGAGGTCATGGGGTGACACTGGGTGCTCAGGGTGCTCTGGAGTCAGAGAGGTCATATGGTGACACTGGGTGCTCAGGAGTCACAGAGGTCATGGGGGGACACTGGATGCCCAGGGTGATCTGGAGTCACAGGGGTCAGGGAGTGACACTGGGTGCTCAGGACTCACAGGGGTCATGGGGTGACACAGAATGCCCAGGGTGCTCAGGAGTCACAGGGGTCAGGGAGTGACACATGATGCTCAGGGTGCTCTGAAGTCACTGAGGTCATGGGGTGACACTGAATGCCCAGGGTGCTCTGGAGTCACAAGGGTCAGGGAGTGACACAGGATGCCCAGGGTGCTCTGAAGTCACAGAGGTCATACGGTGACACTGGGTCAATAGGGTGCTCTGAAGTCACAGGGGACATGGGGTGACACTGGGTGTTCAGGGTGTTCTGGAGTCACAGGGGTCATGGGGTGACACTGGATGCCCAGGGTGCTCAGGAGTCACAGGGGTCATAGGGTTACACTGGGTGCTCAGGAGTGACACTGGGTATTCGGGGGTGCTCTGGTGTCACAGGGGTCATGGGGAGACACTGGGTATTCGGGGGTGCTCTGGAGTCACAGGGGTCATGGGGTGACACTGGGTTTTTCGGGGGTGCTCTGGAGTCACTGGGGTCATGGGGTGACACTGGGTTTTTCGGGGGTGCTCTGGAGTCACTGGGGTCATGGGGTGACACTGGGTTTTTCGGGGGTGCTCTGGAGTCACTGGGGTCATGGGGTGATTAGATGGAACACATGGTCCGTTGGTCACCTGAACCCGAAGCTCATCCCTTTTTTTTCCGGTTTTTTTTTCGCCTTGTGTTTGATACAAAACATTTAGCGCTGGCAAATGTTTTCTTTCCCCCATTACCCCGCAGACAGTGAGCTGAGCGACTATTAAGTTGTGTGATTTTTTACTTTCTCCGTAAAGCAGCGTGAAGTCAATGATACATAGGCACTTTGCCGCGATTTGCGGGTCACGCTCTGATCACTCTTAGTAATGTTGTTAAGAAGTATAATAACAGCAAACAGCGCCGCTCTTTAATTCCGAAAACGTTTCTCGCAGGAAAGACGGTTATAAAACACGACGCGGCGGAGGCTGTAAAATAAATGAGGGAGAAGCGTTTCGGTAAATAATAGCAAAAATAACGTTGATGAAGAGGTCCTAATATTTGTCTATAGAGAGGAGAGAGCTCAGAAAACATCCCGCCTGGACCCATAAAATGCCAAGACCACGAAATATTCTTTAACGATGTAACGGGCAGACTGAAAATTCCAAAATTACCAACGATCATGTCCGTTAAATGTTCATTTTTTTTTATTAAAAGATCTTCACTGAAGCCATCAAGATGGTCCTCGTAGTGCAATGCTGATGTGGAAAGGTCCCCGGCCTCCCTCAGTCTAATGAGAACCTCCAGGGCCAGGGATAGCCGACATCCTTCTATATGTTCCCTGGCCAGGGGGCGGGGCTGTATATGACATTGAGCGGCGGGAACGCAGCAATTGAAATGAAAGCTGTTATCGATGTGTTAACCGGGCTGCGTGCTAATCATCTGGGCGGCTCTCCTGTTCCTCTTCTTTCCTCCCCTGCACGGGTAGGCCGAATGGTGGGCACAAGGCTGCATTTGGTGGGCACAAAGCTGCATTTGGTGGGCACAAGGCGGCATCATAGTGGGCACTGGGTACAAGGCTGCATTGGTGGGCACAAGGCTGCATTTGGTGGGCACTGGGCGCAAGGCTGCATTTGGTGGGCACTGGGCACAAGGCTACATTGGTGGGCACTGGGCACAAGATTGCATTGGTGGGCACAAGGCGGCATCATGGTGGGCACTGGGTACAAGGCTGTATTGGTGGGCACAAGGCTGCATTTGATGGGCACAAGGCTGCATTTGGTGGGCACTGGGCACAAGGCTACATTGGTGGGCACAGCACACGGCTCCATTGGTGGGCACAGCACAAGGCTGCATCATGATGGGCACTGGGCACAAGGCCATGCAAATGAAGGGCCGATTAAACGGCGCATGCGTGCGCATGCTCAGAATCACGTTGCATATACTCCCTAAGATACGTCGGCTCAATGCCTACGACGTGAACGTAACCTACGCACAGCCCTATTCACGTAGTACTACGTAAACGACGTAAAAGACGCCGGCTGTTCCGACGTCCATACCTCTATGGTGGAATAAGTTTACGCCGGACGTAACCCTTACGCAAACCGCGTATCTTTTCTGCCTGGCGCATCTACGTTCGTGAATCGGCGTATCTTACTAATTTGCATATTTAACATGGGAACGCCGAATGCGTACAGCATAACTATGCGCCTAAGATACGCCGGCGTAGGCAAGTTACGTCGAACGGCTGAAGCCTTGTTTTACGGCGTATCTAGCTTCGCGAATCGGCGTAAAAGTGCGACGGCGCACATTTGTATTTACGATGGCGTATCTGGAGATACGCCGGCGTAAAGCTACCTGAATCTGGCTAAAAGATTTCATTTGGGTACAGTGTTGCATGACCGCGCAATTGTCATTCAAAGTGCGACAGCGCTGAAAACTAAAAATAAGTCTGGGCAGGAAGGGGGGTGAAAATGCCCAGTATGGAAGGGGTTACATTTATCCAGGTACACATGTGAATAGGAACCTAGACCTCACTTGCTGGCTGGAAAACATGAATTATATTCATATAAAATGTTTCAAATTGTTTCAACTGAATAATAATAATAAAAAAAATGTGCCTAGGATGTCTAGTTTAACACCCCCCCCCCCCCCCCCCCAATGCACACTCTATGGGCCAGATTCTCAGCGGCGATACGACGGAGTATCTCAGATACCCCGTCGTATCTCCGTTTCTTTTGCCTCGTATCTATGCGCGTGGTGCTTAGCATCACTTTTGCATAGATACGCTTCAACATCCGACAAGTGAAAAACCATTACACTTGCGGATCGTAGTTGTAATGACAACTCCGGCCACTAAGTGGCCTTTATGTTGTTTTCTCATTTGCATATGCAAATGAGGCTAGTACGCCAATTCCCGATTGCTTTTACGCCGCCCCGTCGTCGCGTACGTCGTTTTCGTCCGCGTAAGGTTACCCCAGCTTCTATGTGGAGTAACCTTACGAAGTACCGTCGGATACCGTCGGGTGCCGTCGGATGCCATGTTAAGTATGGCGTCGGGTCAGCGTCGGCTTTTTCCGTCGCTTCCGTCGTTTTACTAACTCGTTCGCGAATAGGGAGTTGCGTAAGTGACGATCACGTCGTTTTGACGTCGATTTCAACGACGCTTTCCGACGTGAGCTGGAGCATGCGCACTGGGCTTTTTCCCCGGCCGGCGCATGCGCAGTTCATTCGACGCGGGGGGGCGCTTAATTTATATACAAGCCGCCTCATTTGAATTACGCGGGCTTACGCTAGTTTTTAATGACTATTTGCGACGTGATTTGGAGCATGCGCACTGGGATACGTTCACGGCTGGCGCGTCATTTACACGGGGTCAGGCATAATTTAAATGCAACACGCCCCCTACCCGCCCAGTTTGAATTACGCGCGGATACGCCGGCACATTTACGCTACGCCGCCGCAATTTACGGAGCAAGTGTTTTGCGAATACAGCACTTGCCTGGATAAGTTGCGGAGGCGTAGCGTAGATAGGAAACGCTACTGTACGCCCACACAAAGATACGCTCTTCATCCTGAATCTGGCCCTATAACTTTTGTGCAAACCAATCAATAAACGCTTATTGCGATTTTTCTTTACCAAAAATAAGTAGAATACGTACCGGCCTAAACTGAGGAAAAAAATATTTGTTTCTATATTTTTTTGGGGGGATATTTAAAACAGCTTATAGCAAATAAAATGAATATAGTCAGCAGCTACAAATACTGTAGCTACTGACTTTTAATATTAGGATACTTACCTGTTAAGTGATCCAGCGATGTCCTCACCCGAGCCGATTCTTCAATTAGCTGTGAGGTGCTGGCGCTGCCATCTTGACTAAGGGAAGCCAGCAGTGAAGCCTTAAAATAACAGGATGACACCTCCCGTTTATAAGTAAACGCTCCCAATTTGAGCCCATGGCCCTGAGCGCTGTTAGAGGAGGGGATTTACTAAAACAGGAGGGTTCAAAATCCGGTGCAGCTCTGCATAGGAACCAATCAGCTTCCAGTTTTTATTGTCAAAGCTTCATTGAAGAAGCTGAAGTTCGAAGCTGATTGGCTCCCATGCACAGCTGCACCAGAATTTGCACTCTCCAGTAAATCAAGCCCAGAGTGTCCCGTAGTCGCAATGTGCTGTCATTAACCATTTTTTCAGCAAGGCGCCTACCTGGAGAGCCGGACCGGCTCTAACGAGGGAGCGTGCGGGGGGTTCGAACAGGCGCGTTTCATGTTTTTTCCGCAACGTATTTCATCTGGGCTTAACATGAAAAATAAATCAAAGCTCCTTCATTCAGGAGGTGAGACCGGCCTCATTAATTGCCTTATTAGGGATAAATTATACAGGTCCCCTTTGCGACTGACAGCTGCTTGACGGTGGGGCTTCATTCAGGGGGGACATCCTAACCACATGCCGACCGCCGCCTGTACATATACATCGGCAGAATGGCACGGTTGCGCAAGGTAACGTATATATATTATATATACGTCACTTTGAATTTTGCGCCGTGCGTACACGCGCGCTCCTGCCGTGAGCTCCGTGACCATGCCTGCGGGCCCTGCGAACTTGATGTCCGCCGGTGTCCCGCGATCGTGTCACGGAGCTGTATGTAAACAAGACACAGCTCTGCGTGTGATCTTCTGTCCCTGTCAGGGGGAGCAAATGATCCAATGTCGTGTTCATACAACTTAAGTCAGTCAACCCCCCTTCAGTTAGAACACACCCAGGGAACATAATTAACCCTTTCCTCTCCCCCTAGTGTTAACCCCTTCCCTGCCAGTGGCATTTTTACAGTAATCAATGCATTTTTATAGCACTGATCGCTAGAAAAATGCCAATGGTCCCAAAAATGTGTCAAAAGTGTCCGAAGTTTCCGCCATAATGTCGCAGTACTGATAAAAATCGCTGATCGCCGCCATTACTAGAAAAAATATATTAATAAAAATGCCATAAAACTATCTCCTATTTTGTAGACGCTATGGGCCAGATTCAGATACATTTAGGAGGGCGTATCTAGAGATACGCTGCGTAAATACTAAGAATAGCCGCCGTATCTTTTTTTGCTATTCAGAAAAGAAGATACGCCGGCTTTCTTCTAAGATACGAGCGGCGTAATTCGCTTACACCGTCGTATCTTAAGTTACATATTTACGCTGGCCACTAGGTTGCGCTTCCGTCGATTAATGCGTTGAATTATGCAAATAAGCTAGATTACGCAGATTCACGAACGGATACTTGCGACGGCCGGCGTATCTAGTTTACGTTGTTTGCGTAAGGCGTCGGACCGGCGTTAAAGTTACCACCTTCTATAGCAGGTGCAGGCACAATGTTAAGTATGGACATCGGGACCGCGTCGTAATTGTACGTTGTTTGCGTAAATCGATTTGGGAATGGAGCTCGACGTCAGTTACGTTCACGTCGTTTACATTGAGAAAACTATTTGCGACGTGATTTTGCGCATGCGCACTGGGATACGTTCAACAGACGGCGCATGCGCCGTCCAAAAAAAAACGTCAATTACGTGGGGTCATGCATAATCATTAACATGCAATCACGCCCCCTACTTCAGCCCAATTTGAATTGCGCGGCCTTACACAGTGCACATTTACGCTACGCCGCCGCAATATTATGGAGCAAGTGCTTTGCTGAATGACAGGCACTTGCCCATGGATAAGTTTGCGGCGGCGTAGTGTAGAAGAGGAAACGCTACTGTACGCGCACGGAAAGATACATCTTCATATCTGAATCTGGCCCTATAACTTTTGTGGCAAACCAATCAATAAACGCTCACTGCGATTTTTTTTTTTTACGAAAAATATGTAGTAAGAATATGTATCGGCCTAAACTGAGGGGAAAAAACGTTTGTTTCTATATATTTTTGGGGGATATTATTATAGCAAAAAGTATGTTGTATTTTTTTTCGTCGCTCTATTTCAGTTTATAGCGCAAAAAATTGAAACCGCAGAGGTGATAAAATTTCACCAAAAGAAATCTCTATTTGTGGGAAAAAAGGACGCCAAATTTTGTTTGGGAGCCACGTTGCACGACCGCGCAATTGTCAGTTAACCATTAGCGACGCAGTGCCGTAATCGGAAAAAGTGTCGCGGTCATTAGGCAGCCACATCGACTGCCACGGGGAAGAAGTGGTTAAAGACAATGCCACAAATTAAAAAAATAAAATAAAAATTCTAAGAACTATGCGGAAGTCAGTCCAAGAGTTTTTGTAGACATGATTTGCGCCGCGTTCCCAGATCCGACGGGCCGCCTCTCAGCCTTGGCAGGAATTGTCTCCCCCGGGTACCGTTCATTTGTTTATGAGCTGCCTAAAATGAGAGCGGGGCAAACGGGGTCTGACGGGCCGGGAGAATCTGCTCCGTCCATATGTGAGCACTTAATTATCAAGCAGGATGCAGCGCAGACCCTTCGTCCCCCTGGATGGATTGTGTTCATATCAATTTCCTTCTGCTTATTGATCTCCATCACACAGGAGATAATTAATGCCCATCTCCACTAATAGCCATCTGTCTAGCGGCAGGCCACTGTCTCTGAGCGTGCGGCCCTTTTATCGGGCGTCCAAACCTTTTTTTTTTTCTTCTTGAGTCGGTCAGGTTTTTGTTCAGACCTGCCAAGCATCGCAGGGTTAAACTCATCTCAAAACCATTCAGGAAGTTACCTGATTACAGTGATGTGCCACTGGGGGGCGTCATTCCTAGCACTGGAAAAGTCCTGTCCAATATCATGTGTTGCAGTAATGTGCAGGAAACTCTTACCACAAGGAATGGCACTTACCTCGATGTCCCCTATGAAGGTGTCTCATATCTAGATGTCACATATGAAGATGTCCTATTATGAAGATATTCCTTACCTAGATGTCACATAAAAAGATGTCCCATACATAGATGTCACATATGAAGATGTCACACATGAAGATATTACTTACCTAGATGTCACATATGAAGATGTCTCATAACTAGATGTCCCATATAAAGATGTCACACATGAAGATATTACTTACCTAGATGTCCCTATATATAGATGTCACATATGAAGATGTCACTTACCTCGATGTCCCATATCTAGATGTCTCATGTCTCATGTCACATATGAAGGTGTTAAATACCTACATGTCACATATGAAGATGCCACTTACCTAGATGTCCCCTATGAAGATGTCACATATCTAGATGTCATATATGAAGATGTCACTTACCTAGATGTCCCATATGAAGATGTCACACATGAAGCATATTACTTACCTAGATGTCACATATGAAGATGTCCCATACGTAGATGTCACATATGAAGATGTCACACATGAAGATATTACTTACCTAGATGTCCCCTATATATAGATGTCACATATGAAGATGTCACTTACCTTGATGTCCCATATCTAGATGTCTCATGTCTCATATGAAGATGTTAAATACCTACATGTCACATATGAAGATGTCACTTACCTAGATGTCCCCTATGAAGATGTCACATATCTAGATGTCATATATGAAGATGTCACACATGAAGATATTACTTACCTAGATGTCCCCTATATATAGATGTCACAGTATGATAGATCGCCACTTACCTTGATCGTCGCCATATCTAGATGTCTCATGTCACATATGAAGGTGTTAAATACCTACATGTCACATATGAAGATGTCACTTACCTAGATGTCACATATGAAGATGTCACTTACCTAGATGTCTCCCTATGAAGATTCACATATCTAGATGTCACATATGGAGATGTTACATTCATAGATGTCACATATACAGATATCACATACCTAGATGTCCCATATGAAGATGTTAGGTATCTAGCTGTCCCATATCTAGATGTTACATATGAAGATGTCATGTACCTAGATGACATATATGAAGATCTCACATACCTAGTTGTCTCAAATGAAGATGTCACATACCCAGATGTCACATATAAAGACTCACGTACCTAGGTGTCCCATATGAAGATATCACGTATGATGTCACATATGAAGATGTCACATATAAAGATGACCGTACCTAGGTGTCCAATATGAAGAAGTCAGGTATCTAGATGTCACATATGAAGATGTCATGTACTTAGATGTCCCCTATGAAGGTGTCCCATATCTAGATGTCACATATGAATATGTTGCATACCTAGATGGCACATGCCTATATGTCCCCCATCTACTGTAGATGTCACATATGAAGATGTAAAAACATATGTCACACACGAAGATTTCACATACCTACATGTTACATATGAAGATGTCCCATATCTAGATGTCACGTACCTAGATATCCCATATCTAGGTATGAAGATGTCACATATAAAGATGTCACGTACCTAGATGTCATATATGAATATCTCACAAACCTAGATGTCTCATATGAAGATGTCACATACCTAGATGTAAAGATATCACATTTGAAGGTGTGAAGATGTCACATATCTAGATGTCACATATGAAGATGTCACATTGAGGATCAAATGCACATATTCGCCAGCTCACCATGGTTCGTCAAATACATCTAAATCTTTATGGTACTTTCACTACTTTGATAATGGAGCAAAGTGTTCCTAATCCGTTGGTTTGCGTGTAGAGAGATGTGGTCAGGATGATTGGTGTTATGGTGATTGACACGGCTCAAGAAAAGTAATGCTATTTGGAGAGACCTCAGGATATTATTCTAAAATTTCAACAAACAGAAAGAACTCTGTGTCCTTGCCGCCAAATGAGGAAGATATGGACATCAATGTAGCGCATCCAGCATTTGATGTGCGTACTAAACGATGCAGATGGATAAATGTAACCCTCCTCTAGGTAGCAAATAAAGAGATTGCGCAAATGCCGGAGCCGTTTGGAGCTGCCCATGGCAGCTGCGGCGGATCTGGGAGTTACGTTCACGTTTTACCTTCGAATGCAAAATTATTATTACCCAGAACGTGATTTTGCGCATGCGCACTGGGAACGTCAACAGACGGCGCATGCGCCGTCCAAAAAAAAACGTCAATTACGTGGGGTCATGATTCATTAACATGAATCACGCCCCCACTTCAGCAATTTGAATTGCGCGGCCTTACACAGTGCACTTTACGCTACGCCGCCGCATATTATGGAGCAAGTGCTTTCTGAATGAGGCACTTGCCCATGATATTTGCGGCGGCGTAGTGTAAAGAGGAAACGCTACGCCGCCGGAAAGATACATTTTTATATCTGAATCTGGCCCTATAAATTTTGGGCAAACCAATCAATAAACGCTCACTGCGATTTTTTTTTTTTACGAAAAATATGTAGAAGAATATGTATCGGCCTAAACTGAGGGGAAAAAACGTTTTTTTATATATTTTTGGGGGATATTATAGCAAAAAATTTCGCTTTTTTTGTTTATAGCGCAAAAAATTGAAACCGCAGAGGTGATAAAATTTCACCAAAAGAAATCTCTATTTGTGGGAAAAAAGGACGCCAATTTTGTTTGGGAGCCACGTTGCACGACCGCGCAATTGTCAGTTAAAGCGACGCAGTGCCGAATCGGAAAAAGTGTCGCGGTCATTAGGCAGCCACATCCTCCAGGGGAAGAAGTGGTTAAAGACAATGCCACAAATTAAAAAAATAAAATAAAAATTCTAAGAACTATGCGGAAGTCAGTCCAAGAGTTTTTGTAGACATGATTTGCGCCGCGTTCCCAGATCCGACGGGCCGCCTCTCAGCCTTGGCAGGAATTGTCTCCCCCGGGTACCGTTCATTTGTTTATGAGCTGCCTAAAATGAGAGCGGGGCAAACCGGGGTCTGACGGGCCGGGAGAATCTGCTCCGTCCATATGTGAGCACTTAATTATCAAGCAGGATGCAGCGCAGACCCTTCGTCCCCCTGGATGGATTGTGTTCATATCAATTTCCTTCTGCTTATTGATCTCCATCACACAGGAGATAATTAATGCCCATCTCCACTAATAGCCATCTGTCTAGCGGCAGGCCACTGTCTCTGAGCGTGCGGCCCTTTTATCGGGCGTCCAAACCTTTTTTTTTTTCTTCTTGAGTCGGTCAGGTTTTTGTTCAGACCTGCCAAGCATCGCAGGGTTAAACTCATCTCAAAACCATTCAGGAAGTTACCTGATTACAGTGATGTGCCACTGGGGGGCGTCATTCCTAGCACTGGAAAAGTCCTGTCCAATATCATGTGTTGCAGTAATGTGCAGGAAACTCTTACCACAAGGAATGGCACTTACCTCGATGTCCCCTATGAAGGTGTCTCATATCTAGATGTCACATATGAAGATGTCCTATTATGAAGATATTCCTTACCTAGATGTCACATAAAAAGATGTCCCATACATAGATGTCACATATGAAGATGTCACACATGAAGATATTACTTACCTAGATGTCACATATGAAGATGTCTCATAACTAGATGTCCCATATAAAGATGTCACACATGAAGATATTACTTACCTAGATGTCCCCTATATATAGATGTCACATATGAAGATGTCACTTACCTCGATGTCCCATATCTAGATGTCTCATGTCTCATGTCACATATGAAGGTGTTAAATACCTACATGTCACATATGAAGATGCCACTTACCTAGATGTCCCCTATGAAGATGTCACATATCTAGATGTCATATATGAAGATGTCACTTACCTAGATGTCCCATATGAAGATGTCACACATGAAGATATTACTTACCTAGATGTCACATATGAAGATGTCCCATACGTAGATGTCACATATGAAGATGTCACACATGAAGATATTACTTACCTAGATGTCCCCTATATATAGATGTCACATATGAAGATGTCACTTACCTTGATGTCCCATATCTAGATGTCTCATGTCTCATATGAAGATGTTAAATACCTACATGTCACATATGAAGATGTCACTTACCTAGATGTCCCCTATGAAGATGTCACATATCTAGATGTCATATATGAAGATGTCACACATGAAGATATTACTTACCTAGATGTCCCCTATATATAGATGTCACATATGAAGATGCCACTTACCTTGATGTCCCATATCTAGATGTCTCATGTCACATATGAAGGTGTTAAATACCTACATGTCACATATGAAGATGTCACTTACCTAGATGTCACATATGAAGATGTCACTTACCTAGATGTCCCCTATGAAGATGTCACATATCTAGATGTCACATATGGAGATGTTACATTCATAGATGTCACATATACAGATATCACATACCTAGATGTCCCATATGAAGATGTTAGGTATCTAGCTGTCCCATATCTAGATGTTACATATGAAGATGTCATGTACCTAGATGACATATATGAAGATCTCACATACCTAGTTGTCTCAAATGAAGATGTCACATACCCAGATGTCACATATAAAGACTCACGTACCTAGGTGTCCCATATGAAGATATCACGTATGATGTCACATATGAAGATGTCACATATAAAGATGACCGTACCTAGGTGTCCAATATGAAGAAGTCAGGTATCTAGATGTCACATATGAAGATGTCATGTACTTAGATGTCCCCTATGAAGGTGTCCCATATCTAGATGTCACATATGAATATGTTGCATACCTAGATGGCACATGCCTATATGTCCCCCATCTACTGTAGATGTCACATATGAAGATGTTAAAAACCTATATGTCACACACGAAGATTTCACATACCTACATGTTACATATGAAGATGTCCCATATCTAGATGTCACGTACCTAGATATCCCATATCTAGGTATGAAGATGTCACATATAAAGATGTCACGTACCTAGATGTCATATATGAATATCTCACAAACCTAGATGTCTCATATGAAGATGTCACATACCTAGATGTAAAGATATCACATTTGAAGGTGTGAAGATGTCACATATCTAGATGTCACATATGAAGATGTCACATTGAGGATCAAATGCACATATTCGCCAGCTCACCATGGTTCGTCAAATACATCTAAATCTTTATGGTACTTTCACTACTTTGATAATGGAGCAAAGTGTTCCTAATCCGTTGGTTTGGTGTAGAGAGATGTGGTCAGGATGATTGGTGTTATGGTGATTGACACGTCAAGAAAAGTAATGCTATTTGGAGAGACCTCAGGATATTATTCTAAAATTTCAACAAACAGAAAGAACTCTGTGTCCTTGCCGGCCCAAATGAGGAAGATATCATCAATGTAGCGCATCCAGCATTTGATGTGCGTACTAAACGATGCAGATGGATAAATGTAACCCTCCTCTAGGTAGCAAATAAAGAGATTGGCAAATGCCGGAGCCGTGGAGCTGCCCATGGCAGTGCGGCGGATCTGGGAGTATGTTTTACCTTCGAATGCAAAATTATTATTACCCAGAACAAATTCAAGGCATTCAAGCAAGTATTCCTTTGGGTAGGTCTGACAGATTATACTTTGTCAAAATGTCCCACAGCCTCATACATTTGAGAATGTCCCATATGAAGATGTCCTATACCTAGAACTCACAGGTGAAGATGTCCCATATGAAGATGTCCTATATGAAGATGTCCCATACCTAGAAGTCACAAGTGAATATGTCCCATATGAAGATGTCCCATATGAGGATGTCACTTACCTAGAAGTCACAAGTGAAGATGTCCCATATGAAGATGTCCTATATGAAGATTTCCCATATGAAGATGTCCCATACCTCGAAGTCACAAGTGAATATGTCCCATATGAAGGTGGCCTATATGAGGATGTCACTTACCTAGAAGTCACAAGTGAAGATGTCCCATATAAAGATGTCCCATATAAAGATGTCCTATATGAAGATGTACCATATGAAGATAGAGAGTGTAGGTGTCCCCGAATATTAGCAAAATAAAAACCAAGATCTCACCACATCCCTGAATACAATACAACTGCTATACCCCCTAGGGGGTGTGTTTCCTCGGTGGGAGTTTGGTTATAAATGTAAGGACTATAACAGCCAGACAAGGTATATCAAAAAGTATGTAAAATGTTATTTAAATATTGTTGTACATAGACAACGTATCAAGTGAACAGCAAAAAAGTATCCAACTGACCAAACATAGAAGAGGGGGTTACAAACTGGGGTAAGTGACCATATGTGGCACTGTACATTACTCAGGACAAGACATAGTCTCGAAAATATTTGTTAGTTTGAGCGACATATAAAGCAATAAGGAACCCTTCCAATATTGTCTCGTGGATACAGACAATGGTGCCAACGTTTCGAGGCTTAAAGAAAATGCCGCCTCTTCATCAGGGCTAGGGTAATGCCGCAGTGTCGCAATACAGTCTAAGGAATAGAAAGAATAAAATAAATATTTTTCATAAATAATAAAACATACACAGCTAAAATGTTACATTGTTAATTTCAGAGAACAAACTATATAAAACACTGGCAAATCCTAGACTTGACTCTCATCATGTATGGGGTGGTGCTCAGAACTCAAGATTGGGAATAGCAAGGGTCCCAAATATCCCTCCCATAATGTCAACCATATTTACAGTCCCATGGTTTCAAAATATTATAAAAATATATATATATATATATAATAATGAATTCTAACCGGTCACAAGATGGTCGGTCTATCTCCAAGAGATGTAGCAAAAAATGTTGCTCGATCGGTTTAGAGAGAAAGTATCCTGAGTTGATTAAAAGGGAGGATGGATGCACGAAAAATCTCCATGCGGTGCGACCTAAGGTCTACAGCAGGGGTGGGCAACCTCGGCCCTCCAGCTGTGATGAAACTACAAATCCCATCATGCCTCATGCCTCTGCTTTTAGGAGTCATGTCTGTGATTGTCAGGGTCCTGCAATGTCTCATGGGACTTGTAGTTTCACCACAGCTGGAGGGCCGAAGTTGCCCACCCCTGGTCTACAGGGTATATGCGACCCGAAGGGACAGGACAAAAAGGAAGAGAGGTGGGAAGTTCAGTGCCATGCTATACATGTGAAAACAATGTTACATTTATTGCAGGTAGATGAAGTAAAATAGTATACTATCATGCCCGTTTAAAAAATGTATTGGCAGAGTATATAGTTAACAAGTGCTCTATGGGATTAAAAAGCTAGACCACCCTGTTGGCAACAGGGGGCGGCACAGAGAAGACCGGGACAGACCACACAAACACACAGTGTTAATTAATCTTGGTAACTATAGTATATGATTTCCACTATGATGTGGAAAAACGATGCACACTATAATGTCCCAAAAAAAAATATTTCTTTTCTTTTTTTTTTTTTTTTTTTTTTTTATATATTGGTAAAGAAAACCCCAGCGCACCAAAAGGTGTGAAAGATATATATATGGGGATATTTTATTTTGTTATCAGAGTATCACAAAGACTAAATAGACAGTGAAATTTCTATAATTAACATTACTATTGGAATTGGGGTATTGTTACAATTGAAGGGATAAAATGAAATAACCGATTGTGTAAATATATTCCCATAACGCCAGATCAAAGATCCCCCTGGGTGGGCACTGTACAAAGCAAACTGAAATTGACACTGTGTGCAGACCCAGATATGTCAATACTCACCCAAGAAAATGGGAAATAATGATCAGGTAGGGGAGAATAGAGAAAATATATAAATTTCTTCCGCCCCAGGGCAGTGTAGGAGATAGTAACTTTTGAAAAGATCCACATCCAAGAAAAGGAAAGAGATCTATGATTTTGTCATGTATTGGTCAAATTGCTGATAAGTGACATTTAAATCAAAACTTACTGAGCTTACTGAAGTAAATAGATTGAAAAAATAAGAAGGAATCGTTTTTGGATACCTGATCCTACAGTGTGTTCGTCCTGCTGCCCAGAGGATACTGAAGTGCTAACTTCTATCAGGCAGCTTTATGTGAGTGGCCATTAGCAATCATGGCTAACAGCTGAGTGTCGACAAGAGCCAGGGGGTGTGTGTGGAGGTGTGTCACCGCATCAAGGGGGCCGCCCTCCGGGTGCAGTGACGCGCGGAATTCCCGCCCACTCCATCTGGGCCGCCCATGGGAGGAAGTTCGAGTGAGCTCTGGAGATGGGCGTGACCAGAGACATCACCGAGACTGTCTCCAACGAAGGGCGAAGGAGGAAAGGAAAGAGAAGAGACGCCACGCGTCATAGTGCCGCGACGCGGAGAGAAGGGGGAGAGAGCTGCGACCAACAGTGCAAAGGCACGAAAGCGCCATCAGGACCCCCCCAATAGAGGGAAAAATCCTTAATTCTCTCAGGCGCCGAGTGCCAGAGGCGGTCAAAGCAAAAAATCCCACATAGGCACTTTTGCGTAAGGGAAAAAGTTCAAAGATGAGGAAACTCGTATAAGGAGAGTTGAACATGCCGGTGAAAACATTGTAGTGATGGGAGACTGAACAAGGGGGAGAGAGATGAGCACCAATAAGAAGGATAAGAATCCATCCCATACAGGACGAGAGCCAGGCTCACAATCTAATTTCATATCAAACATCATATTGTTAATAGATGACATCAATGGTTCAATTAGGTTACAAATGTACACTGTCACTGACAGCTTGCTACATGCAATATTAATAGATACAGGACATATTCAACATCATCAAGGTAGATGTATACTATGATAACAGAATGTTGTATTTTGTGTGGGCCTGACGATCAAGTGGCCACATATTGACTCATTAGGGGGGATCCCATTCGGGGCCTCCTGACGAGAAGCCCTCAAGAAAGGGTCTAAAGGAAGTACCAGGGATGGACTGGCCATTGGGACTACAGGGAGTTTCCCGGTGGGCCGATGGCTCAGTGGGCCGGCTTCAGTGACAGTGGACCGCCGGCCCCTTTCGCTCCTCTGTCTCTCCCTTCCCCGCAGAGCTCACCTCCTCTCCCTCCCACCGCAGCGCTCCCCCTGGGGGAACAGAGAATCAGGGGGAGGTCCAGAGGAGGACAGAGGAGCATGGGGGACGACAGAGGAGCATGGGGGAGGGGACAAACAGCTGACTCAACAGCTATGGCCTGGGAGTTTCATACTTCAGCCTAAACTTGTCCCGAACTGATTATTTGCCCCGGGTGAAAAAATGTCTAGCTTCCCCACTGGTACTGCCTATAAGAGTACCAGTACCAACAGTTCTACCCTAACAAAGTAGAACGGCTAGTGGCTAGTGAAGGGGGAGAGGGGGCTTGGGTGGCTGGGGGGGTGCGGGAGTTGTCCAGGCCGCCATAGGAGAGACATGTCAAAGTGGGCCAGTCTGGATGAAGTCCAGGGCCACATTTTTGTCCCAGTCCAGCCCTGGGAAGTACATCCATTCAGGCCCGGCGGGGAGGTAGCATTTAAAGTGAAAATCCACTTCTGTTCAATTTGTAGCAGTAATTTGTTAGTATCGCCGCCTCTTGGGCTTGTATGAACCCGATCCAGAATGACAAAAGAAATCCGAGGGAACGCTCCACTGTGGATGTTAGTTACATGTCTCCCTAATGGGAGATCTGGGTTGCATGCTTTCATCGACAGGATGTGCCTGTAGGCCCGTTTCCAGAACAGTTGGATTGTTTTACCTACATAATAGGAAGAGCATTGGCATAGTAAAAGGTATACTACTCCCTTTGTTTGACAGTTGGCATAGTGTTTTGGATGGTAACCCTCACCGTTTGGTAGACGTAGATTTTTTTGTGGTGTTCATAAACTGGCAATACTTGCAGCCACCACAGGTAAACGTACCTGGGAGTTTACAAGGGCATCTTTTTCGTGACTGCTTCAATTCGCTTGAAGTCAGATGGTCGCGTAGGGAGCAGGCCCTTCTAAAGGTAAAAGATGGATGGAGCTTTGGTCACATATGGGCCAATTGCTGTGTCCATTGATAACAGATGCCAATATCTCTTGGCAATCTGTTCAATGGCACTATGCTGATTGGAAAACCTTGTGATGATGGATATCGGATTTTTCTTGTTTTTTTTTTGAGGTGGGGTTGAACAATAACTCATTGCGTGATTTTTTGATAGCTCTATTGTAGGCCCTTTTCAGTAACCGATGAGAATAACCTCGACTACGAAGTCGGTCCCTTAAAAGGTCGGCTTCTTGTTGGAAATTGGTGTTGTCTGTACAATTTCTTTTTATTCTCAGATATTGGCTATATGGGATGGAGGCAATGAGATTTTTTGGATGAAAGCTGCTTGCATGCAGTATTTTGCGATATAAACTACTACTGAGGATTCCTAGAGGATCCTTATGTATGGTTAAGTCAAGAAAATCAATTGAGGCCTCATTCCAACTCATAGTAAAACGCAAATTGAAATCATTTTGAAGATGTCACTTACCTAGAAGTCACAAGTGAAGATGTCCTATATGAAGATGTCCCATACCTAGAAGTCCCATATGAAGATGTCACTTACCTAGAAGTCCCATATGAAGATGTCCTATATGAAGATGTCCCATACCTAGAAGTCCCATATGAAGATGTCCTATATGAAGATGTCACTTACCTAGAAGTCACAAGTGAAGATGTCCTATATGAAGATGTCCCATACCTAGAAGTCACAAGTAAAGATGTCCCATACCTAGAAGTCAAAAGTGAATATGTCCCATATGAAGATGTCCATTATGAGGATGTCACTTACCTAGAAGTCACAAGTGAAGATGTCCTATATGAAGATGTCCCATATGAAGATGTAACATATGAAGATGTCACTTACCTAGAAGTCACAAGTGAAGATGTCCTATATGAAGATGTCCCATACCTAGAAGTCCCATATGAAGATGTCCCATATGAAGATGTCACTTACCTAGAAGTCACAAGTGAAGATGTCCTATATGAAGATGTCCCATACCTAGAAGTCACAAGTGAAGATGTCCCATATAAAGATGTCACTTACCTAGAAGTCACAAGTGAAGATGTCTTATATGAAGATGTCCCATACCTAGAAGTCACAAGTGAAGATGTGCTATATGAAGATGTCCCATACCTAGAAGTCCCATATGAAGATGTCCTATATGAAGATGTCCCATACCTAGAAGTCACAAGTGAAGATGTCTTATATGAAGATGTCCCATACCTAGAAGTCACAAGTGAAGATGTGCTATATGAAGATGTCCCATACCTAGAAGTCCCATATGAAGATGTCCTATATGAAGATGTCCCATACCTAGAAGTCACAGGTGAAGATGTCCCATATGAAAATGTCCTATATGAATGAATGAATGAATGAAGAACTTGTATAGCGCAGCACATGCGAAGTAAATCGCCTCTGGGCGCTTGTTGTTCCTGTCTCCTTTGAGATCAAAAGAGATGCGTCTTAATCTTTCTCCTGAAGACCAAGTAGTTCTCCTCCAGTCTAATGCTGACTGGTAAGGCGTTCCATAGTCTGGGACCTTGGACAGCGAATCTCCTGTCTCCTTTGGACTTGTATCTGGCTTTCGGTATTTGAAGCCGATTTTGATTGTTGGATCGTAGAATACGATTGGGATTGTACATTTTTAATTTTTCGCATAGATAATGGGGAGCATTCCCATGGATACATCTATGCGTTAGACAGAGTGCTTTAAAAGTGATTCTGTCATTGACTGGTAGCCAGTGAAGGGATCTCAACGAAGGTGAGATTGATTCCCAGGGTTTTTTCCCAGTCACAAGTCTGGCGGCCGTATTTTGCACGACTTGAAGACGAGCGATTTGGTACTTGGGGAGTCCGAGGTAAAGGGCATTTGCATAGTCCAATCTGGAGTTTACAATTGCTCCCACCATGAAGATGTCCCATACCTAGAAGTCAAAAGTGAATATGTCCCATATGAAGATGTCCCATATGAGGATGTCACTTACCTAGAAGTCACAAGTGAAGATGTCCTATATGAAGATGTCCCATACCTAGAAGTCACAAGTGAAGATGTCCTATATGAAGATGTCCCATACCTAGAAGTCCCATATGAAGATGTCCCATATGAAGATGTCACTTACCTAGAAGTCACAAGTGAAGATGTGCTATATGAAGATGTCCCATACCTAGAAGTCACAAGTGAAGATGTGCTATATGAAGATGTCCCATACCTAGAAGTCCCATATGAAGATGTCCCATATGAAGATGTCCTATATGAAGATGTCACTTACCTAGAAGTCACAAGTGAAGATGTCCTGTAACGGAATGCACCGTGACAGACTGAGATATTCCTATGTCTAGGGTCACCTTATGTCCACTAGGGCCATAGGGTGACAAAGAATCATAATTCATATGTTACAGAAGACATTAATAAGGGACATTAATAATAATTCATGTTTGCAGGATGTCTTCAAATATCAAAAGCTGTTAGCTATGCAATCTGGGCACACATGCTTTTGAAAGGTGTTAATTCAGGTCTACAAGACCAGAGTGAGTCATACCTTTGTATAATATGCTATTGAAATATCTTAAGGTGTTAGCTATTCACTGTAAAGACATTCCGTTGAAGGTGTGGATTGCACCCACTCTCACAAGACTCTGCCATTGTGTGATAAAGCTGTCTAGAGAACCTATTCAACTAGATGTCTGTGTTACTATTCAAGGTTAATTGAACCCTATTGATGATACGGTGCCGTCATGTCTAGCTACCAATTAAAGAATCATCCTCAGTGAGTGAATAGGGGGGTGGAGATTGCATTGTCCTGTGATTAACTGCATTATGCTTGAGACTGTATAAGCAGCTGAGAAAATACCAATAAATTGTCATATCTTTGGAAGCAAGAACGGAGCTCTGTCTCGTCTTATTCTGGGAAAGGATATGGATCGTGTATGCAGTATTGTCGGAGTGTGTCAGATAAGCTTGTCGTGGATGGATGGAAGGTTGTAAGCGGTGGTGACCGTTACATTGGTGGCAGCGGTGGGATGATTCCATCTTCAGAAGGACGGCTACAAGGACACAGGACAATGGAGACGCTGTATGAACGGATGAAGCTCTCTTCCCTCATGGACTTACTGGAGAGCCGGGGCAGACCGGCCAGCAACTGTAAGAAAAGGGACATTATCGCAGAACTAGTCGAAATGAATAGAGCTAAGAGGCCCAGCGTAACAGACAGGACACCTGAGGAAGAATTTTTTGATCGGGCTGTTAAACATGGACTGGCACAATATGGTCCTAATCCTCCGCCGGAGATCATAGACCGGGTTATAGCGGCTGTGGATGCCACCTTGCGACAGCAAAGAAGTGCTGCGGCAGCTGAAGAGAGAGGAGAGGTGCAGATACCAGTCTCCATGGAAGAGGAATTCCAAAGAAGGTTACAAGAGATGCGGATACAGCATAGAGGACCAGTATCAGAGGAGACCCTGCTGGGATGGTCGGATGTGATTCGGTGCCAACTCTGGAAGCAAGCGTTAGCTCAGGAGCAGCATCACCAAGGAAAGGTCCTGCCCTCCATCTATGTAAGGTACTGGCCGCAGTATGACGTACGACTGCTGTTGTTGGGGGAACAACCGAAGCAGGAGTGGATAGCAGAGTTAAGCAGTCTGATCCGGACAGAGATGCAGCTGGATGAGAGCTACAGAGCCCTCCGGTGGTATGTAGCCCAAGAGTGCAGAAGGTGTGGATTGCACCCACTCTCACAAGACTCTGCCATTGTGTGATAAAGCTGTCTAGAGAACTTATTCAACTAGATGTCTGTGTTACTATTCAAGGTTAATTGAACCCTATTGATGATACGGTGCCGTCATGTCTAGCTACCAATTAAAGAATTATCCTCAGTGAGTGAATAGGGGGGTGGAGATTGCCCTGTCCTGTGATTAACTGCATTATGCTTGAGACTGTATAAGAAGCTGAGAAAATACTAATAAATTGTCATATCTTTGGAAGCAAGAACGGAGCTCTGTCTCGTCTTATTCTGGGAAAGGATATGGATCGTGTATGCAATATTGTCGGAGTGTGTCAGATAAGCTTGTCGTGGATGGATGGAAGGTTGTAAGCGGTGGTGACCGTTACATGTCCTATATGAGGATGTCCCATACCTAGAAGTCACAAGTGAAGAGGTCCCATATGAAGATGTCACTTACCTAAAAGTCACTTGTGAAGATGTCACATTAGAGGATGTCACATATAAAGATGTCACATATGAAGATGTCACATATGAAGATGTTACTATTCTGTGAAGTCTGACGGCGGAGGTTTCCTGCCAATGATGACATGTCCGGAGGAGCTCACTGAACCTGAGATGGGAATAGAAGAGACAATAAATCAGACATCGATCAGGCTGTTATCAGGGATGACACATATTTCAGTGTATTCTGTCCGCTGATTATACAGAATTCTGAGTCACCGATGAGCGATGTCACCGCTGCCTACAACCAGTGTGATGGATGACTGAGACTCCATGTATGAGATTATTTAAAAATCACATCAATGTAATGTATACATGGCAGAGAGACAGCTACATTATAACTGACCGTATCCAATATATCATACGCTGAATGTATTACACCCGGCATACAGGACAAGAGAAGTGGTACTGCGCAGAGTCCATCCATAAAGAATAAGAAAAGATACTGAGAATCAGGCCATAGGGCATACCGGTCATATGCCCGGTGGGCCGCGGCGGCCTGTGGGCCGCATGTTACGTCTTCACCCAGTGTAACATGCAGGGGGTCCAGAACTATTAAGAGGGGTGTCTGTGTAACAAACTGTGGGGGGCTGTGTAATATAAAGGGGTCCAGAGGTGCAGTACTATGTAATGTAAAGTTGTCCAGGGGTGCAGGGTGCTGTGTAATGTAAAGGGGCCCAGAGGTGCAGGGTGCTGTGTCATGTGAAAGGGTCCAGAGGTGCGGTGCTATGTAATGTAAAGGGCTCCAGGGTGCTGTGTAATGTAAAGGGGTCCAGAGGTACAAGGTGATGGAACCCCACATCCCATCCATAATCCCCCCCCCCCCCAGGCTGCTCAGTCTAAAATGCTGGGCCTAGTTTTTGTCCCAGTCTGGGCCTGCTGAGAATTACACCCGGCATAAAGGACAAGAGAAGTAGTACTGTGCAGAGTCCATACATACAGAATATGAGGAGATACCGAGAATTACACCCGACATACAGGACAAGAGAAGTAGTACTGTGCAGAGTCTATTCATACAGAATAAGAACAAATACCGAGAATTACACCCGACATACAGGACAGGAGAAGTAGTACTGTGCAGAGTCCATACATACAGAATAAGAACAAATACCGAGAATTACACCCGACATACAGGACAAGAGAAGTAGTACTGTGCAGAGTCTATTCATACAGAATAAGAACAAATACCGAGAATTACACCCGACATACAGGACAAGAGAAGTAGTACTGTGCAGAGTCCATACATACAGAATAAGAACAGATACCGAGAATTACACCCGACATACAGGAAAAGAGAAGTAGTACTGTGCAGAGTCCATACATACAGAATACAGATACCGAGAATTACACCCGACATACAGAACAAGAGAAGTAGTACTGTGCAGAGTCCATACATACAGAATAAGAACAGATACCGAGAATTACACCCGACATACAGGACAAGAGAAGTGGTACTGTGCAGAGTCCATACATACAGAATACAGATACCGAGAATTACACCCGACATACAGGACAAGAGAAGTAGTACTGTGCAGAGTCCATACATACAGAATACAGATACTGAGAATTACACCCGACATACAGGACAAGAGAAGTGGTACTGTGCAGAGTCCATACATACAGAATAAGAACAAATACTGAGAATTACACCCTGAGAAGTGGTACTGTGCAGAGTCCAGATTTGGATACAGATATCTCCGGTTGGTACAGATCCAGCCTCTGATTGGGTAGGAGGGGTAATCTGGCCGCTGTACAGATATTATTGATAATTATGCTCTATAACAATCAGGGATGGGACATTACAACCTCCAGCCACTGATCACTATGGAGACTCTGTGCGTACTTTACTTAATGTCCTCCTACTAATAATTCTGAGCATTCCCCTCATTAGTGCTCGTCTCGTCTTGCCTGGATATTGTCAGCGGTGGCGGAGATGTCACTTAATCAGCGCTCAGTTCTGCTGATCAATAGAGAGGACAATAGAGTGCGGGAATTATAGATGGCGGGGGAGCGATACAATGTAGCACTGCGGAGGGTCATTACCAACCCAGAGACATCCAAGGCTGCTACATTCTATCAATGCGATCTTCATCATCTTCATCATCAATGTTATCATTAGCGGAGAACAAGCTCACCCGTACCGGGATAAAGAGGAGAATTACCTTGTAATAGTTTATTGTTATCTGCAAAAAATAACTCTACATTTCTCAAAGCTTTCATTATCTTGTTTTATAGACTTTGTAATCCTCTGCCATAAATATACTAAGTTATTGTTGTCGGGATTATTGTTTCATTAAAATTGAACTCTGGTGTTGCATTCAGTCTTGCACAGTTGTCCTCTTCTGATCTGAAATAGTTTACTCTGATTTCACTGCACACTGTGAGCTCCCCACAATGTGCAAAAAAAGCTGCAGCAAATCAAATAGTAAGTAAAAAGTAAAGTAAAATATAAGCCACTGTCCCAAGCCTTGCACATTGTTCAATCGGGTCACCGGCCTTCTAGTGCTACAATGACAACCACCTCAGGCCCTTTCAAACTCATGGAAAGCAATACCACAAAGACACTTCCCCTCTACATACCTTCCCTTAGTTCCTTAGCAACCTTCTCAAGACCCCTTACAGCTTTTGAAACCTTATGCTCAGAGCCAGGCCCACTCCGACATTCCATAGCCATTCTTTACTCCTATCTTTTCCTAACAAAGAATTGTCCCAAGCCTCACACTTTGGTCAATGGCCTTCTACTGCAACACCAATCATTTGTCCTAAGCTTCACCCAACAACTGCAACTAACAGAACAAAACAATTGTCCCAAGCCTTGCACTTTGTTCAGTTGGGTCAATGGCCTTCAATTGCAACACTGAGGCCCCGTACACACGACCGAGCTTCTCGGCAGAATCCAGCGAGAAGCTCGCTGGGATCCATATTCTGCCGAGAAGCTTGGTCCTGTGTACGTTTTCGCCGAGCAAACTGTCGAGCGAGGCGTCGAGCCAAAATAGAGAGCAGGTTCTCTATTTCCTCGACGGGCCATCGGGACTAATGACTCGATGCCTTTTTCGACAGCCTGGTCGACGAACTCGACGGCCGGCCGAGAACCTCGTCGGGCGGAACGATGGGTTTAGCCCAACGAGGTTCTCGTACGTCTGTACGCGGCCTGATGACTTCCTCAGCAAACTTGAACTTTTGCAAAGCCTTGCAGCTCAGACACATTTTCTTCTCATTACTTTCCTCAGCAACCTTCTCAAGACCCCT
Organism: Rana kukunoris; assembly: GCA_029574335.1. Lineage (NCBI taxonomy): Eukaryota > Metazoa > Chordata > Amphibia > Anura > Ranidae > Rana > Rana kukunoris. The sequence goes on along the minus strand of CM056052.1, from coordinate 552,829,351 downwards.
TAGAGATTTTAAAACCTTATGCATAGACCCAGGCCCCTCCTACATTCCTTATCCATCCTTTACTCTTACCTTTCCCTACTAAACAATTATCCAAAGACTCACCAAACAATCACCCCAAGCCCCACCAAACATTTGTCTCAAGCCTTGTGTATTGGTCACCACCGTTTACGACCTTCCATCCACCCAGGACAAGCTTATCTGACACACCAACAAATCGGCAGACATGATCCATTCCATTTCCCAGAATAACGAGACTGACTGCTCTGTTCTCTAGTTCCAAAATGAAAGAATACTTGATTGGTTTCTTAGCTTGCTTATATATCCAGTACATCATGTTAAAGTTAATCACAGGACAATGCAATCTCCACCTCCCTCATCACACACTATGGCTAGTTACTATGCAGACATTTTGGCACCGATACTGACGAGACCTATCATATTGCTTTATCAATAGAATTCAAACAAAATACAATCACACAATGTTTTGACCTCAACCCACTTATTTAGACAGACGTACTGTCTCCAGTGGAGGGTCTTAACACCTGGGCATCAATACATTCCTTTACTTACATAATTGACATGCTAATTCAATACATCTGAAGAGAGACGTGTGATCTTGAATATCCAATCTTTTAAGTGTAAACACAGGGCTTTAAACAGTTTTATCACACAAAGAAAAGGTCTGCCAGGAGCAGACCTCACTTAGCATTTCAACAGCCTATTACACAGAGGGATGAGTCACTGTCTTGTTGACCTGGTCAAGTCAACATAAACCACTTGTAATATTCCAGTATCCTGCAATATGAAGTATCAATAATGTCCCATCTCATGTAATACATGAAGTATGATTTTATTAGCCACCCTACGCCCAAAAGGGCACAGGGTGGACTTAGACCCAGGAGTTATTAGTGCCGCTGGCACAGGAGTATCTCTCATCCTTCCAAAGTCTCTGGTTGTCACGGTTCATTCTGTTACACCTTGCATTTTGTTCATTCGGGTCGCTGGCCTTCTATTGCAACACTGAAGACCTCTTCAAGTCCTTTAAGCCTGAACTTATGGAAACCTTAAGCCCTGTACACACGATCGGTTTGTCTGATGAAAACAGACCGATGGACTGTTTCCATCGGACCAACCGATCGTGTGTGGCCCCCATCGGTTTGATTTCCATCGGTGAAAAAAAAATAGAACATGTTTTAAATTTTGCCTATGGATAAAAAACAATAAAAAAATCTGATCGTCTGTATGGAATTCCATTGGTTAAAAATCCATGCATGCTCAGAATCAAGTCGACGCATGCTCGGAAGCATTGAACTTAATGTTTTCCGGCTTGTCGTAGTATTGTACGTCACCGCGTTTGGACACGATCAGATTTTTGACTGATGGTGTGTAGGCAAGACTGATGAAAGTCGGCTTCATCGGATATCCTACGAAAAAATCCATCGGATTAGATTCCATCAGATATCCGATCGTGTGTACGAGGCTTTACAGTTCAGGTACTTCCTCTTCTCATTACTTTCCTCAGCAACCTTCTCAAGACCCTTTAGAAATTGTAAAACTTTATGTGGTGTTGTGGTGCCTGTGCAGTTCTTGGCTGTGTTCAAAAAAGCCTGACACAGATCAGCCCAATGCTGCAGCTTCTTACCTTGTGACTTGATACAAAGTTACAATTTTGAATTCTGATCAGTCCCCTTTCACACTTATACGACTTGTAGCACGATTTTGGACGGCAAAATCGTATGACAAGTCATTCTTCATGATTTTTAATGACTACCATTCATACTGGCACGACTTTCAGTCGTGCCGACTTCAAAGTAGTTCCTGCATTACTTTTTTTCTGAAGTCGGATCAAAGTCGGATTCCGTATTAACAGATCCGACTTCGGCATGCGACTTGTACATGAAGGAGAACTCCACGCCAATTAAAAAAAAAAACGTCATGGGTTCCCCCTTCATGAGCATACTGGGCCCTTCGGTCTACTTTGGATTTTAAGGGGAACCCCCACGCTGAAAAAAACGACGTGGGATCCCCCCAAAATCCATACCAGATCCATACCGAGCATCAGCCCAGCCAGTCAGGAAAGGGGGTGGAGACGAACGAGCGCCCCCTCTCCTGAGCCGTACCAGGCCACATACCCTCAACATGGGGGGGTGGGTTCTTTGGGGCAGGGGGGTTCACCCCCACCCCAAAGCACCTTGCCACCGTGTTGATGAGGACGAGGGCCCCTTCCCGACAACCCTGGCCGTTGGTTGTCGGGGTCTGCGGGCGGGGGGGTTAATCGGAATCTGGGAGCCCCCTTTAATGGACGGTCGCCGACTGCAGCATGACACACCAGGATACTCGATCATGGATGAGGAGGAGGTGGGGCTTTATTACAATGGATGGCCGCCAACTGCAGCATGACACAACGGGAGACTCGTGTATAAGCCGAGGAGGGCTTTTTTAGCATCAAAAAATTAGTTAGCACAGGTGTTAGGAGGGGGAGGGGCAGCTTTACGGCTAGATAGGTGTTTAGCCAGAATCACAATTTAAACTGGGTATAATCCTTCTTCCAATTTTTGGTGACCAGTGACGCTTGACCCCCAACCCCCATGTCCATTCTTTGGGAACACTGGCCCTTTAAGATCCCGTTCAAGTCTGGGGATGCTCCCGCGTCACCTTTTTGGAGTGTGTTCTTGGAGGGACACCATTAATTTGAGCAATGCCAAGCTGCTGCAAGCAAAGCCATTAGAATAATAGCATGCAATAAAATCGGAATGTTCTCCAGAGATAAAATGATTATTCTGCCACTTTATAAAACTCTGGTTCAGCCACATCTGGAGTATTCCATCCAGTTCAGGTCACCGGTCCTCAGGAAGGATGTGCTGGAACTGGAGAGAGTCCAGAGAAGGGCAACTAAATTAATCGCTGTCCACTGTAATAAAGCCCCGCCTCCTCCGTGATCGAGTATCCTGCTTTGTCAAGCTGCAGTCGGTGGCGTTCCACTGCAATAAAGCCCCGCCTCCTCCGTGATCGAGTGTCCCGCTGTGTCATGCTGCAGTCGGCGGCCGTCCATTGTTACAAAGCCCCGCCTCCTCCTCGTCCATGATAGACAGAACACTGAACACTTATAAAATGCTGGGATCGGTGTTCAGTGTTCTGTCTATCATGGACAAGGAGGAGGCGGGGCTTTGTAACAATGGACGGCTGCCGACTGCAGCATGACACAGCGGGAGATCAAAGGTAAATGAGTAAGGGCACATTGAGGCTGCAAATGGGCACAGTGAGTCTGTAGATGGACACAGTGAGGCACAGTGAGGTTGCAAATGGGAACAGTGAGGCTGCAGATAGACACAGTGAGACACAGTGAGGCTGCAAATGGACACAGTGAGACACAGTGAGGCTGCAAAAGGGAACAGTGGGGCTACAGATGGGCACATTGAAGCTGCAAATGTGCACAGTGAAGCTGCAAATGGGCAAAGTGAGGCTGTAGATGGGCACAGTGAGGCTAAAAATGGGCACAGTGAGGCTGCAGGTGGACACAGTGAGGCTAAAAATGGACACAGTGAGGCTGAGATGGACACAGTGAGGTTGCAAATGGGCAAAGTGAGGCTGCAAATGGGTACAGTGAGGCTGAAGATGGAAACAGTGAAGCACAGTGAGGCTGCAAATGGGAACATTGGGGCTGCAGATGGGCACAGTGAAGCTGCAAATGTGCACAGTGAAGCTGCAAATGGGCACAGTGAAGCTGAAAAATGGGCAAAGTGAGGCTGTAGATGGGCAGAGTGAGGCTACAAATGGGCATAGTGAGGCTGCAGATGGACACAGTGAGGCTAAAAATGGACACAGTGAGGCTAAAAATGGACACAGTGAGGCTGAAATGGACACAGTGAGGCTGCAAATGGGTACAGTGAGGCTGCAGATGGACACAGTGAAGCTGCAAATGGGCACAGTAAGGCTCCAAATGGGCACAGTAAGGCTCCAAATGGGCACAGTGAGGCTCCAAATGGGCAAAGTGAGGCTGTAGATGGGCACAGTGAGGCTGCAAATGGGCACAGTGAGGCTGCAAATGGGCACAGTAAGGCTGCAGATGGACACAGTGAGGCTGAAAATGGACACAGTGAAGCTGAGATGGACACAGTGAGGCACAGTGAGGTTGCAAATGAGCAAAGTGAGGCTGCAAATGGGCACAGTGAGGCTGCAAATGGGCACAGTGAGGCTGCTGATGGGCACAGTGATGCTGCAAATGGGCACAGTGGGGCTGCAAATTGGCAGAGTGAGGCTGCAAATGGGCAAAGTGAGGCTAGGGATGGGCACAGTAAGGCTGCAAATGGACACAGTGAAGCTGAGATGGACACAGTGAGGCACAGTGAGGTTGCAAATGAGCAAAGTGAGGCTGCAAATGGGCACAGTGAGGCTGCAGATGGACACAGTGAGGCTGCAAATGGGCACAGTGAGGCTGCAAATGGGCACAGTGAGGCTGCAAATGGGCACAGTGGGGCTGCAAATTGGCAGAGTGAGGCTGCAAATGGGCAAAGTGAGGCTAGGGATGGGCACAGTAAGGCTGCAAATGGACACAGTGAAGCTGAGATGGACACAGTGAGGCACAGTGAGGTTGCAAATGAGCAAAGTGAGGCTGCAAATGGGCACAGTGAGGCTGCAGATGGACACAGTGAGGCTGCAAATGGGCACAGTGATGCTGCTGATGGGCACAGTGAGGCTGCAAATGGGCACAGTGGGGCTGCAAATTGGCAGAGTGAGGCTGCAAATGGGCAAAGTGAGGCTGGGGATGGTCACAGTAAGGCTGCAAATGGACATTGACCCTCTTTTACACTTACAGTAGCTGCTGCATTTCCCACCCTAGGCTTATACTCGAGTCAATACGTTTTCCCATTTTTTGTGGTAAAATTGGGTGCCTCGGTTTATTTTCGGGTCGGCTTATACTCGAGTATATACGGTAAGTATATTTTAAGGTTAGTTAGCACCCAGGTCCCCACTTGTACAATGTGAATGGATTTCAGCAGACAGACGTAGGGTCCAGGTGATGTCCCGGGAGTTCTGCTCTGGAATGGATCATGTGGTGCGGCGAGAAGTCGGATTATTGCTGACAGAATAGCCGGATGAGCTGAGACAGGTAAAGTGGGAATTTTATGGTCCCGTCTCTCCGCTGACCCTCTCGGGGGCGATGGAAATGTCAGAAATCTTTATGTGGAATAATAAAACGTTCTCTTTTCTGACGTGGAAACAATTTCTTCCTTTTATCTCCTCATGTGGACAAACTCCGAGTGCCAAATCTGCAGATATTGATCCCAGGGAGGGGGTGAGGATTTCAACATCCGCCGTCCCAGGGGTCCTCCAGCCCCCCGTCTTGTAGGAAAGTGCAGCAGGGAGGCCGACCGGCTAATATGACTGCATTTTATAGTTGCCAAAAAAATACAGGCGATTGGATAACGAAGTTGTGATGGGCAATTCTTACTGACAATTTTGGCAACGTCCTAGACAGTGTTATACAGAGATGCTAAACCAGAAAATATATCATGTTTTGAGGGGTTCAGGGCCACCATCAGGGGGGTAGTACAGGCATTACACCTGTAAGGGGCCCGAATGTCCCCAGGGGCCAGCCGCCGCCCCATTTGCAGTTGTAGCTTGCGGCTGTAGAAAGGAGTGATGAAACTTTCTTCGGCAGAACCCCCCCCCCCCCCAGTTCTCGGCAGGAGAGAAGAGAGATGAGATAGATGACCCGGCCACACAACCCCCCCCCCCCCTGGTTCTCAGCGGCGCTTGGCTCTACAACCGCCCCAATTGCAGTTGTAGCTTGCGGCTGGAGAAAGGAGTGATGAAACTTTCTTTGGCAGGAGAGAGGAGAGGAGAGATGAGATAGATGATCCGGCAACACTATCCCCCCCCCCCCCCCCCCAGTTCTCAGCGGCGCTTGGCTCTAGAGCGGAGAGTTGAGATGGATACGAAAACCCTCTCAATGTCAGCACCCCCCCAGTTCTCAATATAATTTTCAGCAGCAAAAGGCCCCCCGGGTCTCAATGTAATTTTCGCCACCCCCCGGTTCTCTGTTCCAGGCAGGGTGCCCATCCCTGAAGCTGTGTAAGGGGCCCTAAAATTTAAGGTGGCGGCCCTGGGGAAATCGATCAATCCTTATGTACTTACGTCCGATCTCATTTCTTAAGCCCAGAAAATGTCAAGAAAATGTCAAGACATTACAAATGACCTCTTTTTGGAAAGTAGACAGTCCAAGGTATTTAGTAAGAGGCATGGCGATTTGTTTATTTTTTTACAATTTTTTTTCACATACAGTGACCAGAGCAATACAGTTTTTCCACAATAGCACTTTTTTTTTTTTTTTTACACACTATGATTGTGGGAAAAAGGTATTTGACCCCCTGCTGATTTCGTACGGTTGCCCACTGACAAAGAAATGATCAATCTTTCATTTTAATGACCGGTTTATTTTACAATGAGAGACAACAAAAAAAAAAAGTTATAAATTGATTTGCATTTTAATGAGTGAAATAAGTATGTGACCCCTTCGCAAAACATGACTTGGTACTTGGTGGCGAAACCCTTGTTGGCAATCACAGAGGTCAGACGTTTCTTGGAGTTGGCCTCCAGGATCTCAGGAGGGATTTTGTCCTCTTTGCAGATCCTCTCCAAGTCATTAAGGTTTCCAGGCTGACGTTTGGTAACTCAAACCTTCAGCTCCCTCCACGTATTTTCTATGGGATTAAGGTCTGGAGACTGGCTAGGACACTCCAGGACATTAATGTGCCTCTTCCTAAGCCACCCCTTTATCCTTGGCCGTGTGTTTTGGGTCATTGTCATGCTGGAATACTCATCCACGACCCATCTTCAATGCCCTGGCTGAGGGAAGGAGGTTCTCACCCAAGATTTGATGGTACATGGCCCCGTCCATGGTCCCTTTGATGCAGTGAAGTTGTCCTGTCCCATTAGCAGAAAAACAGCCATAAAGCACAATGTTTCCCCCTCCATGTATGACGGTGGGGGATGGTGTTCTCCATGTATGACGGTGGGGGATGGTGTTCTCCATGTATGATGGTGGGGGATGGTGTTCTCCATGTATGATGGTGGGGGATGGTGTTCTCCATGTATGATGGTGGGGGATGGTGTTCTCCATGTATGACGGTGGGGGATGGTGTTCTCCATGTATGACGGTGGGGGATGGTGTTCTCCATGTATGATGGTGGGGGATGGTGTTCTTGGGCTCATAGGCTCCTCCTCCTCCTCCAAACACGGTGAGTTGATTTGATGCCAAAGAGCTCGATTTTTTTGGTCTCATCTGACCACAATACTTTCCCTCAGTTCTCTTCTGAATCATTCAGAATTCAGATGTTCATTAGCAAACTTCAGACATTCCTGTACATGTGATTTCCTGAGCAGGGGGACCTTACGGGGGCTGCAGGATTTCAGTCCCTCCCGGTGGTGTGTCACCGATTGTTTTCTTGGTGACTCTGGTCCCAGCTGAGATCAGTGACAAGATTCTCCATGTAGTTCTGGGCGTATTCATCACCGTTCTCCTGATCATTCAGACTCCGCGAGGTGAGATCTTGTATGGAGTCCCAGTTTGTTGTTACGCTGTCTCTCACTGTTATAATAAACCGACAAATAAAATTATAGACTAATCATTTCTTTGTCAGTGGGGCAAACGTACAAAATCGACAGGGGATCAAATACTTTTTCCCCTCAGGCCTTGTACACACGAGGGAATATTTCCGCTGAACATGGTCCGACGGACCATTTCAGCCGAAAAATCCGCTCGTGTGTAGGGGCAAACGGACCGTTTTGGTCGGATTCCTCCGGCGGAAAAATTTCAAAGCATGCTTTGAAATTTTTCCGCCGGATAGCTGCCTGTCAGATATGTCCGCTGGTTAGTACGGCAAACCAGCGGACATATCTGCCCGCACATGCGTTGTATCCTGTGAATGGATCCGACGCATGCGCGCGGAAGTGTTTACTTCCTGGTGCGGTCACGTGGCGGTCACGTGGCGGCGTCAACGTGAATGCTTTGAAATTTTTCCGCCGGATAGCTGCCCGTCAGATATGTCCGCTGGTTAGTACGGCAAACCAGCGGACATATCTGCCCGCACATGCGTCGTATCCTGTGAATGGATCCGACGCATGCGCGCGGAAGTGTTTACTTCCTGGTGCGGTGACGTGGCGGTCACGTGGCGGCGTCAACGTCACCGCCGCGTCACCGCGCTGTCCGCCGGCGTCGGACCGTTTCCATCGGATATATTACATCGTGTGTACAAGGCCTCACTGTAACTGTGCATTTTACAGTTAACAGCAAACATTTTTCTGAATGATAAACTAATCGTTCAGTCTTTACTATTGTGATTGTGCTAATCACATGGGACAAATGCGCTGTGATTGGCCCTGTCTGTACCATGTGATGACTGTGACCAATCACAGAGCTCATCACAATAATACACAATGAAAGGCATGTAACAAAGCCTTTCATTGTGTACAACTGTCATGTGATCTGCTGTGATTTGCCACAGCAATCACGTGATACCGGCAGCAAGGCTGGTACACTGGTACAGCGATCTGTCATTGGCCGTTTCCGGTGGAAATGGCGGGTGACAGATCGCCCCGGACCGCGGCCTGATCCTGGGAGGACGTCCTATGATGGATATAATGTAAAATGACGATTGGGTGGCAAGAGGTTAAACATGCGCAAAAAAAACACAAAAACTGCTCAGGCAGAGAAAGGGTTAATGCAGTGTTACTGACAGACTGCATTGTATATGTAATTCCCCTTCCATTTTTTTTTTTAAACCGTATTGAGGTTCTGTGGTTGGTTGGATTCAGGCACCCCTTTCCCGGCACTTTATGAGCCCCATAACTTGTACAGCCAGCTGGGTAATGAGAAGAGTTGCCCCTCTTGGGGTGACGACGTCACAGAATCATTCACTGCGCCATTTCGGTCCAATTTGAGAATGGCGGGGGTTGAAAGAAATTCTACAACTGGAAGCGCTGTCATTGCGACTGTTAACGATTCGTCGGCAGTGACAGTAGCCGTGACATGAAGTGACGGTTTTAGACTGAAACATGTCAGATAACGGAGCGATGACAGATAGTGCGCCCGTTTCAGTGCTTGTTTTTGCTCTTTTTCATCTCAATCATCACCTTGTAGTTCATATAACTTTCATTACAAAGAAACTCCACCAGGCGCTGAGTGCATCAGATGGGAAAAGCGTGCATGACCAATGAAGGCCAAAAAGGGAAGATGGGAAGCCGTTCAAGGACGTCGGGGAGAAGATTGTAGACCTACACAAGGCTGGAATGGCCTACAAGACCATCGCTAGGCAGCAGCTTGGTGAGAGGGTGACAACAGTCGGTGCGATTATTCCCAAATTTGAGGAAACACGAAATAAGTGTCACTCTCCTCGGTCTGGGGCTCCATACAAGATCTCACCTCGTGGGGTCCAATGATCAGGAGAACGGTGAGGAATCCGCCCAGAACTACACAGGAGAATCTTGTCACTGATCTCAACTGGGACCAGAGTCACCAAGAAAACAATCGGTGACACACAACACTGGGAGGGACTGAAATCCTGCAGCCCCTGCAAGGTCCCCCGGATGTCAGAAGTTTGCTGATGAACATCTGAATGATTCAGAGGAGAACTGGGGGGAAAGTGTTGTGGTCAAATGAGACCAAAATCAAGCTCTTTGGCGTCAACTCAACTCAGCGTGTTTGGAGGCGGAGGGAGCCTATGACCCCAAGAACACCATCCCCCCACCGTCATACATGGAGAACACCATCCCCCCACCGTCATACATGGAGAAAATCATCCCCCCACCGTCATACATTGTGAGGGCTTACCTTGAGCGGAGTCCATTTGCAGACTTGTGAGCTTACCTTTGCGACCTGATGCGATCCGCCCCCTGAGATTGGGACAGAGGGACGGACGCACCGGGAGGCACCGGTACCAGCGGGAAGATGATGGTCAGGTGCATGGAGCAGGTACAGACGGATCACCGACTGGAAGGCTGCAGCAGATGAAACAGAAGACAGTCCAGGCACAAAAGTATTTCACAGGAACCAAGTACTTCACCGATCAGGGCAGGGCTGAAAACAGGTCCGGGAGACAAGCCGTGGTCAGGTTCTGGAGAAGACAGGGAAAGTCCAAAAGTACAGGCCGGGTCAAAGGGCAGGTGAAGATCTGGTATCCAAAGTCCAAGCCAGGGTCAAGGGTTCAGGCAAGCAGCAGTCCAAAAACGAAGCCAAGGGTCAAAAGCCGGGGTCAGTCTTGCAGCAGACGATCAAACACAGGAACTGTGGCACAGACAGGATGATCAGATCAGAATGAACTGACAAGGCTCTCAGAGTGAGGCAGGACTTTATACCCTGGTTAATTGTGTAACCTGCCTCAGGTGGACCAGGGTAGTCAAGTGCAGATTGCAGGGAGATCAGGCAATCAGCACATAGTTCAGCACCAGGCTTCAATGGACAGCAAACAGAAGTTAACCTGAGAAGTGGCTCATAGGTAAGGTGTTGGAATAGCAACGGAGAGGTCCTGGGTTCAACTCCACCCAGGGCCACCTGAGGCGCGACCACGCCTCGCTGTCTGTTTGGCATGGTAATGACACTGACATACATGGAGAACACCATCCCCCCACCGCCGTCATACATGGAGAACACCATCCCCCACCGTCATACATGGAGGTGGAAACATTATGATTTGGGGGTGTTTTTCTGCTAAGGGGACAGGACAACTTCACCACATTAATTTGGAGAGAATCCCAATGAAGTTTAGGGATCAGGCTGGCTTGCCTTTCATGGAAAACTATATGTGAAGGGCAACTTGACATTTCTTTCCATGAGTGATCGGGGCTGCCCGAGAGTTGAGTGTGGAGGAGTGGTGGAGTCCATGGATCACTTTCTACTTTAATGCCCTTTTAATTTAGAGGTGTACAAGAGGATGGGGAGGGCTCTGAGTATACCCTTCCTCCCCCATATGAGTTATGCAGAGTGGGTGTATGGGGCATTCCAGACTCGTCGGGATTATGATTTGGAAATTATTATTTTTTAGTTAGTCTAGTAAAAACAGGTGGCAGCATGAGGCCTAGATAAGGGCGTGGAGGAATATCAGGACTCTGTAGCTGCTGCCTATTGATCTGGGGGTGTGCGGCTTTCTTTCTATCCTTGCATTACTCCCGTGGATTTTCAGATCAAATATATTTTTGATAAAAGGCTACATGCATGGTGACGGTGATGTTCCTTAGTCTGGCTCTCTCGTAGGTAGGGTTGTCCAGATACCGATGCTAGTATCGGTATCGGGACCGATACCGAGTATTTGCGGGAGTACTTGTACTCGCGCAAATGCTCCCGATACCTAAATAGAATACTTTTTTTGTATTTATCAACATGTTCTGTGAAAATTCTTTGAGTTTTTTACTACTGCGTGACAAGAAAATAAAACATTTTTATTCATTTTTACTCATTTTTATTCTTTTATAATGTCTTGAGTTAGAGTTCTTCATAATTCTAAAGAAAATATCCTTCGTCTGTATTGTGGTTTGAAAACTGTCACATGACATTTAAAAAAAGTATCGGTATTCGGTATCGGCAAGTACATGAAAAAAAGTATCGGTACTTGTACTCGGTCCTAAAAAAGTGGTATCGGGACAACCCTACTCGTAGGGATTATGTTGTGTGCAATTTGGTTTGCACCGTTTATTTCTTGTTTTTTGTGTTTTTATAGTCATATTTAATTATTTTGTAAATATGTTTATGTTTTATTTATTTTTTTATTATGGTTTTATTGTATATAAGTTGTTGTTTGTAAGATTTTCAATAAACAAAATTAACCCCTCATAATGGGCACAGCGGGTGTACAGACTCAGGAACTCAGCACATGGTGTTGGAACCCCTAATAATGGGTACAGCAGATGTACAGACCCAGGAGCTCTGCCCAGGGATGGTGGGAACCCCTCATAATGGGCACAGCAGATGCCCAGACCCGGAAACTCAGCCCAGGGATGGTGGGAACCCTCATAATGGGCACAGCAGATGTAGAGACCAGGGAACTCAGCCCAGGGATGGTGGGAACCACTCATGATAGGTTCAGCAGATGTACAGACCCGGGAACTCAGCCCAGGGATGTTGGGAACCCCTCATAATGGGCACAGCAGATGTACAGACCCGGGAACTCAGCACAGGGATGATGGGACCCCCTTCATAATGGGCACAGCAGGTGTACAGACCCAGGAACTCAGCCCAGGGATGGTGGGAACCCTCATAATGGGCACAGCAGATGTAGAGACCAGGGAACTCAGCCCAGGGATGGTGGGAACCACTCATGATAGGTTCAGCAGATGTACAGACCCGGGAACTCAGCCCAGGGATGTTGGGAACCCCTCATAATGGGCACAGCAGATGTACAGACCCGGGAACTCAGCACAGGGATGATGGGACCCCCTTCATAATGGGCACAGCAGGTGTACAGACCCGGGAACTCAGCCCAGGGATGGTGGGAATCCTCATAATGGGCACAGCAGATGTAGAGACCAGGGAACTCAGCCCAGGGATGGTGGGAACCACTCATGATAGGTTCAGCAGATGTACAGACCCGGGAACTCAGCACAGGGATGGTGGGAACCCCTCATAATGGGTACAGCAGATGTACAGACCAGGGAACTCAGCCTAGAGATCTCAGCAGTGGAGTCTTTGAGAAGCTGACTGATGGTCCGTCGCACCTACACACCATCGGTTAAATAACCGATCGTGTCAGAACGCGGTGATGTAAAACACAACGACGTGCTGAGAAAAATAAAGTTCAATGCTTCCAAGCATGCGTCGACTTGATTCTGAGCATGTGTGGATTTTTAACCGATGGTCGTGCCTCCTAACGATTGTTTTGGACCTATCGGTTAGGAATCCATCGGTTAAATCTAAAAAAAGTTCCCTTTTTTTTAACCGATGGATAACTAACTGATGGCGCCCACACGATCGGTTTGGTCCAATGAAAACAGTCAATCAGACCGTTCTCATCGGTTTAACCTATCCTGTGTATGCGGCCTTATGCTGCGTACACACGATCGGAAATTCCGACAAGAAAAGTCCGATGTGAGCTTTTGGACGGAAATTCCGACCGTGTGTAGGCTCCATCGGACTTTCACTGTCAGAATTTCCGCCAACAAAAGATTGAGAGCTGGAAAATCCGATCGTCTGTAGCAAAATTTGACAAATGCTTGGAAACTTCATTTTCACGGCTTGTCGTAGTCTTGTACGTCACCACGTTCTTAACGGTCGAAAGCTCAGCAGAACTTTTGTGTGGCCGTGTGTATGCAAGCCAAGCTTGAGCGGAATTCCGTTGGAAAAAAACATCCAAGGTTTTTCTGATGGAAAATCCGATCGTGTGTACGCAGGCATAAGATATCACTTAGATGTTGTAAGGGTTAACATAAGTTGTCCATATATTGCATATATGCTGTCTATATATCAGAATGACATGAGCATTCCTTGTGATGACCATATATAGTAGTAGTCAGTTTGAATGTCTTGTGACCTAAGTTTTGTGGTTTCTAGAACCAGTTTGTGGCGGTTGACATATATACAAGCCTTAATCATGAGACGAGTTCTAACTTAAGCAATAAATAACGGTAACTCTTAACCAATGATATTTTAACAGCATCACCCAAAAGGGGGGCGTCCGCCCAGTAACAGTGTATTAACCAATGATGTTAAGACATGTATTTGTGTATTTCCTTTGAATCTCTGTATGTTTTTATAAAAGAAACTGCTCGCGCCATATTACAGCAGAATGATTCAGCCTAATATCGTCTCTCAGTCTCGTTACTGCAAGGGCTAAAATCATTCTCCTGGTACCAGACAGGACATCATACCAAGGGTCAGTACTTTATACCTTACAACTTGGGGTGGGCTTTCAGTTTGGGGGCTCGTCCGGGATGCAGGGGATCTCCTTTCGTCTGTCGGAAGGCTCGGATCAATTCCTGTATTCCTAATAATTCTCAGTCGGGGACTGTGATAAGAATCGTGTCTAGGACACGACGTGTAAGGGTTTTGGATAAGACATCAGGGATGTCCAGATGTCCAGATAAGATAAGTCTCAGGGAGACATAGATATACCCTTGGTATGATCGCCTAAAATATTGATGTTTAAAGTATTAAGTAATATATTGTTGTTTAAAGTATTAAGAATTTAAAGTAATAAGAAATTATCTGTTTGTGCGGTACAGGTGCTTAGAAGGTGAGCTAAGCCAAGGACTGCTTTGAGACGTGTTTGGCAAACGTATAAGACGCCCCATCTCCGTGGCTAGGCGAAAGCTATATGACCCACGGTTGATGAAAGCAAGTGATACTGAGCCAGGCGTCTGTGTAATCTGTATAACTTGTCCTTGATGTAAAATTTGTTTAGTATTTAATATAACTGAGTGGAATTTAAAAATCTGCCAAGTTAGTTTTAATAATCCCTCCCAAAGAAAGTAAAACAGTATTTAGGTTGCAGGGTAAATTTTCCAGAAAGACAACCTGTCACGATCACACTTGTCAGTGGCAAATTTCTAACCACAAGCGAGCGTCTCGTGACAGGGCTATATGAGGAACTAAAAGAATAAGAAGGAATTTCTACTAAGCACGTAAGACTGGCTTTGATACTTCACAGCCCGCATTATCTTTGACCACCACTAGAGGGAGACTCCACCCCAATCCAACTAGCTGACCACACACAAGCAGATACAAATCTTACATACAATCTGGTGCACACTAAGGGTTGGGACACAGTCTAGCAATTACTACACACTTCTAGTGTTCCCCCAGCTATCCTGTAAGCTTGAATCCCAGTGTTAATCACTATTTCCACTGTCCCCACACCCACACACCAGGCACACAATAAACCATAGCCTGCCACCACCCAACAGCTTGTCCGCAGACTGGTCTGCTGAACCACACACACACACACACACACATACACACAGATCTCTGTCTGGCAGATCTGTTAGCTTACAATCAGCATGCAATCTGCCAACATACAGTGAAATTGCATACCGATTGGCACATAACATAGACTGAGCACTTAGGCACCAAAACACAATACATTTTCATTGTGAATATATATCAAAACCAATATTCTACTACAAATGACCTGCCAGTTATGTATAGATAAAGAACTACGAGTTACTTACATTTTGCAAAATATTGATAATACCTATAAGAATTCTATTATCCAGGCAATAGTTAGAATTCCCAATAAGATTTGTACCATATTTAATCCAAGCAAAGTGGGGTCGTGCTTCCAGTGTGATTGGCACGACGATTTTGATTGTGTTGATACTACAATTGGTCACAGATTAGGGTGTGTTTATCTCACTGACGAACGCCGTTGTTTGAACCAATGGGGACCAAACATAGTAAAATTACCTCCTACCCTCCCCCCAATGTCCAAGAAACCTGCAAAGAATACGTTGCCCGAGTAGGAGGCACGGATTATTTTCTTATTAATCCCTGGGTGGATAATATAGCGGGATGGACAGAGGGATTACACAGTTGTTCACCCTTCCCTAGGGATGGGGCAAATGACCTGTTCCATTTGGATATGGTGAAGGGACTGTGTTTAGGAGATCAAAGCGCATGGCCATATTATGGTCCGGACCCACAATGGGACCAGGATTATATGAGACATGGGGGGAGCAATGGTTAGAAGTTGCCCCCTATTGGTATGATAGACCCAGACCCAATTCTAAACGCCCCAAACCCATAGATCACTCAAAAAGATATGAGTTAGAGAAATTATGTATTAAGAAGGGAACTTCTGGCATAAACCCCATTCCACCCCCCAAATACCAAGCCCTATATCCACAATTCACTGAAGAAGAAATAATTTCAGGAGTAGTTGGAAATAACCGAAATCGTCCCGCTCCTACTGCCCCAATACACCCTGGATCCCAACAACCAATGCCCATGCAATCCTCTACTCTTACAGTTCAAATACCAACAGTCCAAAGTTCAGCCCCTTCAGTTCTGATACCCGACAGTTCAGGACAGGAGGGATCAGAGAGGGAGGATCCAGATGAAAATAGGGGAGCTAGTGGTGGGACCACAGGGTCAGCAGTGGTAGATTTTATAAATAGTACAAGACTCGGAGAAATTTTCAGTCCCAATCGTAATCGGTCAGGGATCACAAGAAACGTGACCCATATGCCTTTTATGACGGTTGGGGATCAGTTATTGAAAAAGCCTATGGATATTGAAGATATTAATAGGATTTTAAAACATTGCCCCAAACCCAATATAGCACCAAAAGTTTGCATAAGTTATCTAAAGAAGGCATGCAAGGGGAGGAATTTCACACAGGAAGATATGAGACTTATAGTTGATGGAATTGTAGAAACCCATTCCGGATGGAAATGGGATAAGGTTCCTGCTATCAGTATCATGGACCTCGCAAAGCAAACTGCAAATACTTACCCTTTGAATACGGAAGAGGGGCAGAAGCAAATGTGGGTAGAATTAGAGGCACATATGATAGAAGTTTTCAAGTCCCGATCCTCCCTCCCTGTTGCTGTTTCTTGCAAACAGAAACCCGGAGAAGGAGTACTTGAATTCTGGAAAAGATTTGTGAAATGCTGGACGGAAGATGCCGGTCTCCCAAAAGCGGATAATGAACAATTGCTCATTTCCACTTTTATTAGCAACCTCTCATCACACATTAGTCTCACAGTTAAACAAGCTGTGTCAACATGGCCCTCTGATACGGAAAAACAGTTTGAAGAACATCTCCACCAAAAAGAAGCAGCAGGGGTCTTCGATGTAAAGAAACCCACTGTTTCTACTCATAATTATCAGGGAAGAAGAAACCCTGACAATTATAGACAAACCAGAGGTAGGAGACCAGAGAGGGGACAGTCATTTAATCGCAGTAACATGGACAGGGATCACATGAATAGAAACGCACAGGACCGACCTTGTTACAATTGCGGCCGTTCCGGCCATTGGGCCAGAAATTGCCCCCTACCTGACAGAAGGGCCAATTCCCAAGACCAGAACCCTGGCCTGACCAAGACAAATACCCAACCTAGATTTGACATAGACTGGACTCAACACCCACGTTGACGAGGCCCGGAGGATTGCTCCCAGGCCTTTGCACAGATCACTGACAGTTGGGAAGAATCACCATTTATTGCACTTCTAGTCCAAGGGAGGTATGTTAAATTGTTGGTGGACTCAGGGGCAAATACCAGTGTTCTGTGCAGGGATCAATACCAAGGTCCCCTGAAAAGGTCTGATCCTTCAATGGGAATAAATGGGATAACCACCAAAACCTATGAAACAACTTTGCTCCCTGTCCATACTCCAGATGGAACATTTGTCATGAATCATGTTTTCAAGATTATCCCTGGTTGTCCGGTAAATTTGCTAGGAAGGGATCTTTTTGGAAAACTAGAACTTAGTATCCACTCGGGTCCGGACGGACTCAGTGTGGAATCTAAGGTGATACCTATAACCCGTCCCATTTTTGTCAGTCTACCGCTTTCCGATGAACTACTCACCGTTGATAACGGCATATGGTCACAGAACGATTTTGACACTGGTCTCATTGATTGTACCCCCTATCGGGCTACCCTGAAACCAGGTGCTCAACCAGTGTTTCATAAACAATACCCTTTGTCAAAAGAGAAACTAGATGGAATCAGACCTATGATACAGGACTTTTTAGAGAAGGGAATCTTGACCCCTATCTGCTCTGCATATAGTACCCCTATCAACCCTGTTTCCAAACCAGATGGTAGTGTCAGATTTGTTCAAGACCTAAGGGCTATAAATAATTTAATCATCCCTCTTGCCCCAATAGTGCCAGATGTCACCTCTCTCCTTTCCTCCATCCCTGCACAAGCCACCTATTTTTCTGTAATTGATTTGAAAAACGCCTTTTTCAGTATACCAGTACACGAGGACACTAGGCCTATGTTTGCATTCACCTTCGAGGGTCAACAACTCACCTGGTGCCGTATGCCCCAGGGATATGCTGATTCACCTGTAGTGTACAGCATAGTCCTCCAAGCTACATTAAAACCCTGGCACCCCCCCCAAGGTTCCGTCCTGTTACAATACGTGGATGATCTCCTCGTTTGTAATCTGTCACAGGAGGCCTGCAGGGAAGATTGTTTATCGTTGTTAGGTTGGTTATATGAATGTGGGCACAAAGTTTCACCCAAAAAGTTACAATGGTGTAAACAGGAAGTTGAATATCTTGGTTTTGTCCTCAGTCAAGGGAGTAGGAAAATCAGTCCTAGCCGTATCCAATCTGTCATGGGCCTGGTCAACCCAATCACTCAGAAAGAAATGCTATCTTTTCTGGGTATGATAAATTACTGCAGACAGTGGATACCGGACTGTTCTTACTATGACAACATTTTGAGGCAATGTACACTGTCAGACAAACCAAAAAATATAATATGGTCACAAGAAATGTTAAACGCTTTTGAAAAGTTGAAGTTAGCAATGATGTGTAGTCCTGCTTTGGGCCTGCCTGAATATGTAAAGCCATTTCAGCTATATGCAAGGGACAACTGTAAAACCATGGCGGGGGTACTGACACAAGAACACGGAGGAAAGTTTAGACCCGTAGCTTTTTTTTCGAAGGTAATGCCAATTTCCGTACAAGGTATGCCCGCTTGTTTGAGAGCCCTAGCGGCATGTGCAATGGTGGTGGAAATGTCAGTAGTTTTCACCCTGGGCCACCCCACCACACTTTACACTACCCATCATGTCATCCATCTTCTAAGAGGGATACACACCCAGCATATGTCAGCCCAACGTCTAAGTGGATACGAAGTCATCCTCTTAGGAAATACATCCTTGTCAATCAGATACTGTTCCCCAAATGCAGGCCCTGCCCCTATCTTAAATGCATTATTGGGATTGAAAGGTGAGACAGATGACATTCCACAAGACCATGATTGTTTGACTTCTGTAACAACAGAGACTTCCCCTAGACTAGACATGGCAACCCTGCCCATACCAGATTCACATGTTGTGTTTGTGGATGGGTCATGCACAAGACCAAATGACACCACATACAACGCAGGATATGCCGTTGTAAGTTTACCTGACTGCATACATGAAGCAAAACCCATCCCCTATCAGTCAGCTCAGGCTGCCAAGCTGATAGCCTTGACCAGAGCATGCCAGTTGTTCGAGGGACAGCCTGTCACCATTTATACAGACTCAAAGTATGCCTTCTCCGTGGTCCATGACCACGGCGTTATCTGGGCCAGACGAGGGTTCATAGGAGCGGATGGGAAAAGAATTTCTCACTCCCAGTTGATCAATGATCTACTAGCTGCAGTCCACCTACCTTCAGAGATAGCCATACTACATTGTAGGGCACACACGGGGGGCGGAGATCCGATTTCCAGGGGCAATGCCTTGGCAGATAGAACAGCAAAGGAAGCCGCACTACAAAAACCAGCTACTCTACAAATGGCCGTACTAACACCACCCTCGTTAGATGACACACAAATGATAGTGGAACTCCAGTACTCGGCAAGTGACACAGATCTAAATGACTGGTGTTATCCAGTGTTGCAAAAGAGTCCAAAGAGTGGACTAATTTGCAAAGAGGGGAAACCATGCATCCCACAGGCTAGTGCACCACTTTTTATAGCCCAGTACCATGGGGTAGGCCACAACAGTAAAGCTACAACGCTACTGTTGCTTAAAAATGATTTTTACATTACAGACGTTGACAAGTTAGTAGCTGGGTTTGTACAGAGGTGCATCACATGCCTCCGGGCAAATCCTAACAACCCTAATCGGGCAGTTCACCAACACCTCAAGTATCCAACAACCCCATTCACTCATCTCCAAATCGACTTCACACACATTCCCCGTGACAAAGGAAGACAGGAATATGCTTTGGTTATTGTGGACATGTTCTCACGATGGCCAGAGGTATATCCCACAAAGGCTGAGGATGCAAAGACAGTAGCAAGAATTCTAACTCAACATATTATTCCCAGATGGGGATGCCCATTAGAGATAAACAGTGATCAGGGACCGGCCTTCACTTCAAAGATTAATCAAGAATTAGTTAAGGCCCTTAGGATAGAATGGAAATTTCATGTCCCATATCACCCCCAAAGTTCAGGGGTTGTTGAGAGAATGAATAGAACATTCAAAGACAAGTTAAGGAAGGCTACTGGAGGAACCTTCCACAAATGGAAGGAAGTGTTACCCATCATTCTTGCAGAGATTAGAATGACCCCCCACAAATCTTTAAAGATGTCACCTTTTGAAATACTAATGGGAAGACCCTTTCCCACCCCATGGGCAAAGAAACCCCTGGCCTTACAGGAAGGAGATTTAGAGCAAATACAGGATCACTATGTTAGGACATTGATAACTAAACTAGATGAGATAGAGCAAAAAATTGTCTGTAAGTTTCCTTCTCTTCCACAGGAAAACACCCACCCTTTTATACCAGGAGATGTAGTGGTAGTAAAACACCTGACGAAGGATAAGAAGGCCAAGGATTTCGCCTATGGTCCAGAAACAAGTATTGTGGCCGTAACCCGTACCGCCGTGTTGACTGAAGGAAGCCCAACTTGGATCCATGCCACCAGAGTGAAATTGGTCCCGAGAGCAAGACTGAGAGCAGAACCGGTTGATGCAGATGACCAAAACAAAGGGGAAAGCCCAATCCTCCAACAAGGGGTACTAACGGGAGCAAATGACTCCGACCTCCCACAAATTGGATCTGAGGTAATAACGAGGGCTGATAGCCCTGACCTCCGACAAGATGACATCGCTTATTTCACCACAGACTTCTGGGAAAGCCTTGTGCCTCCTATTTTGGACTGTCCTAATCATATTCCTGCCAGTTTGGCTGACAACTAACTGTATCTATCACCCTGAAGATTTGGGACACATAAAGGGCATTTGTGGAAATCCCAACACTCCACAACAGGACAATACCAATAACACACATGATAGACACAAGAGAAATGAGAACTCAGAGGGTTTTACAGACAAAATGTTATTATTAAAGTTTAAATATGCCTATGCCCAGAAATCTGGATATGAAAAATGTTGGATATGTAGCAAGCTCCATCCTAGCACTACTAGGATTCCCCTAATGGCAGTACCTCTAAATTTCACCCCTTTCCTTAACAACACACCTCCCCTCGTCCTTACCAATGTCACAAGAATGTTTTCAAATGATACCCCTACTTTTCAAATCATGAGTAGAAGTTATTTCCCAGACTGGTGTTTTAGGTTGGGGAATTCCACAAGGGGGGCTGAAGTTTGCCAACAAGCTAAAATTAACTTTTCAATGACTTCAATTGAAAGCCCTTTCTTTCACACTTCAGAACCTGCCCTAAACATCACTCTAATGAACTTTCTTAGCTCCAGTTCCACCTCCCCAGTGGGCCAGTTATTGGCGAGTCTAACCTTTTCCAGTCTTTTTGACAAAATGATGTCAATATTCAATAAGCGACCTTTAGCTTTAGGGAACAATATTTACATCTGTTGTGGGAAAACATGCCATCCATGGATTCCCATAGATCCCCAGGGATGGTGTTACCTTGCATCGCTGATCCCTATAATGGGTGTGTTAGGGGATGATAAGGGAAGACATCTATTAGAGGCCAGCATGCACCCCAGATATCCCCTTAAATATCGTGGGAAACGGGATTTGTTCCAGGAGAAAGACATGGCATGGGCATGGTTCCCTTCATGGAGTGGGTGGGGAATAGACTTAATGAAAAGGGTGAATAAATATGCGGGAATTATTGATGAAATAATGGAGAAGAACTCCGATGATATTACTAAATTAAACATAGAAACTAGAGCAATTAGGAAGCAATTAGAATTACATGAGTTAGCCATTGAGAGCATAAGCGCCGCTCTAACTGGTTTATGTGAGAACACAGAAGATTATGAGTGTTGCACCTGGTTCCATAACACAAGTATCAAGGTGCCAGATTATTATGATGTAATTGCACAACACCGGAAAGAAGTAAACAAATTACAAGATGAAGCTAGGAATATTGCCAAAACCTGGGATCCTTTTGCAAACTTAAGCCTTGGAGCGGGAATGCTGACATGGTTAAAAAGTGCTGCCCTGGCCATCTTTATGATTATTCTTTTTGTTTTACTCTTATATGCTTGTTATAGGCTTATAATGTGCATAGTTGTTAAAATGTCCCAAACACCCGACCCAGCAGCTGCGAATAGAATCTATCTGAACATGTATCATGATAAAAGAAGGATGGAGAAGGAGAACCACATAATTTAGAATTATTTGGATTCTAAGAGGGGATTGTAAGGGTTAACATAAGTTGTCCATATATTGCATATATGCTGTCTATATATCAGAATGACATGAGCATTCCTTGTGATGACCATATATAGTAGTAGTCAGTTTGAATGTCTTGTGACCTAAGTTTTGTGGTTTCTAGAACCAGTTTGTGGCGGTTGACATATATACAAGCCTTAATCATGAGACGAGTTCTAACTTAAGCAATAAATAACGGTAACTCTTAACCAATGATATTTTAACAGCATCACCCAAAAGGGGGGCGTCCGCCCAGTAACAGTGTATTAACCAATGATGTTAAGACATGTATTTGTGTATTTCCTTTGAATCTCTGTATGTTTTTATAAAAGAAACTGCTCGCGCCATATTACAGCAGAATGATTCAGCCTAATATCGTCTCTCAGTCTCGTTACTGCAAGGGCTAAAATCATTCTCCTGGTACCAGACAGGACATCATACCAAGGGTCAGTACTTTATACCTTACAACTTGGGGTGGGCTTTCAGATGTAGACTAGTTCTAATAACTACTATTGGCTAGATTCACGTAGAGCGGCGTAATTTTGTGCGGGCGTAGCATATCTCAGATACGCTAAGCCGCCGTAAATTAGAGAGGCAAGTGCTGTATTCACAAAGCTAAGTTACGGCAGCGTAGCGTAAATGGGCCGGCGTAAGCCCGCCGAATTCAAATGTGTTTGATGTGGGCGTGTTTTTTTTAAATTAAGTGTGACCCCACGTAATTGACGTTTTTTACTAACGGCGCATGCGCCGTCCATGGACGTATCCCAGTGCGCATGCTCCAAATGACACCGCTATGACTCATTGGTTTCGACGTGAACATAATTTACATCCAGCCCCATTCACGGACGAGTTACGCAAACGACGCAAAATTTATAAAATATGACGCGGTCCCGACATCCATACTTAACATTGGCTGCGCCATCTTTTTGGTGGTTTATCTTTACGCTTGAAAACGCCTTACGTAAACGGCGTATCTTTACTGCGACGGCCCGGGCGTACGTTGTTGAATAGGCGTATCTCTCTGATTTACATATTCTAGGCGTAAATCGGCGTACACGCCCCTAGCGGCCAGCGTAAATAGGCAGCTAAGATACGACGGCGTAGGAGACTTACGCCGGTCGTATCTTAGCAACATTTAAGCGTATCTCACTCTGAGAATACGCTTAGAGATATGACGGCGCAGATTCTGATTTATGACGGCGTATCTACTGATACGCCGTCGTAAGTCTACCTGAATCTGGCCATATATATCTATATGCGCAGACTGACCCTTTAACTTCTAGAAGGCACGCGGCTCTGCGGTGGGAATAAATGTATTCAGAGACCTCCGTGGCTCGTCATCTGCAAGTGCAATTAAAAGGCCGGAAATATGGGAGGATTAAATGTTCTTGCAGGCAAACTAATTAGTCACACTACATCTTTCCGAGACCGGGAGTTATACCTGAAAAAAAAAAACAATATTCTATTAAATCCTGCAGGGCTCGCGGGGCCTGGCACACGGCGTGCTGCTGGAGACAGATAGCGCTAAATCCTGCGAGATAAAAGCCGTTTTTTTTTTTTTTTTTTTTTTCAAAGCATGTTGGCTGTAGAAGTGCAGCAAAAGTCTGTATCAGCTTTATCAGCGAAGAGGGGCCATCTGTTCCTCGGATAATAGTAATAGATATGAGAGAGAGTTTGGCCCTGGAAGCCGCCGCGCGGGAAAGGATCGCGCTCAGAGAAAAAGAGAGAGCGGGCGGGCGAGAGCGCGGGGCCCTACAGCTCTCCATTGATAGATCTCACGTCTGAACCTTTTGTTGTGTCTTCTCTCTTCTACAATCTGACTAGTACAGCAAAAACTAAACCCACAGAGAAAGTTGAAGTAGAACTAAAAGACAAAACTTTTTTTTTTATTTTCATTTTGGATAGAGTAAGGAAGGGTTATGACCCCTGTCAGTTTTTTTTTTTTGCGTTCTATTGTTGGGGAAATTTCTCTTTACTTCTCTAGCACCCTACGAGGTAGGTGCTTGGATTAGATAGACAGATTTAGGCCCGGATTCACAGACATCGGCGCACATTTATGCCGCCGTAGCATATCTCTTTTACGCTACGTCGGCGCAGCGCGGAGAGGCAAGCATGGAATTCACAAAACAAATGCTCCCAACTCTGCGCCGGCGTAGCGTATATTTCGTAGGCGTAAGCCAGCGTAAGTGGAAGTAGGTGGAAGTGGGCTGGAAGTGGGCGTGATCCATGCTAATAAAGCGTGACCCCATGCAAATGATGGGCCGGGCATCAGACAAGCACTTAAAACGAACTGCGCATGCGTCGAGACGTGGACGTATGCCCGTGCGCATGCACACAACCACGTCAGATCAACTGCCTAAGATATTCCGGATCACTGTGTACGCCGTGAACGTAACCTACGCCCAGCCAGACCCACGTCGGCTCATATTCACAGACGTCCAACGTACAATACGTAGGCTTGTGTACCCTGGTCCATACCTTTGCATGGGTTGCGCCTCATCTATGGGGAATAACTTTACGCCGGACGTAATACTTACGCAAACCACTTAAATCATGCGCCGGGCGCAAGTACGTTCGCGAATCGGCGTATCTCCCCCATTTGCATATCTAAATAGAAAATCAATGGGAGCACCACACGCGTCCAGCGTAAATATGCGCCCACTCTACGCCGGCGTAGGCAAGTTACGTCGGTGGGATGAAGTCAGTTTTTAGAGTTGAAAATATTTTTATTGGTATTTTAGCAAATGGAAAAAACAACAGGAGAAGACACCATCCGAAAACAGTCAAAAGTACAATGGGGTAAGGAGTCGGTCCAGCGGCTATCGCCCACAACAGGACTCCCACCGACATATAATGCAATCAAAACGGGAGTGACTTCAACATGGAACAATAATTAAATGCAACCACAAGGATCCTACCGTAGACGGCAGAATTACAGCCAGGGTTGCTAGTAAGAGAACAATAAGACAACAAGAAAAGCAAGAAAAAAAAAAAAAAAACATAAAAAAAAAAAAAAATAGAAATAATAATAAAAAAAAAAAAAAAAGGACAAAAAGGACAAAAAATCAAATTCAAAATGGGAAGACAAGAAACTGGAACGTCAGAAGGTAGGGAGAGAAGAGGGGGGGAGAAGGAAGAGGAGGGGAGCAGAGGAAAGGAAAAAGGGAGAAGGCTAGAGAGAGATCAGAGCAAGGAGTTCGAGTTGCTGAAAGATCAGTCAGGGGGGACAATATAGGGCGTGCGGGGTGAAGTCAGTTTTTAAGCGTATCTTAGTTTGTGGGTTCGATGCACAGATATGACGGCGCATATTTGTACTTACACGGCGTATCAGGAGATACGCCGGCGCAAGTGCTTTGTGAATCCGGGCCTATGTGTTGGCTCAGTGCAATTTCATTCTATAAGGCTGGGTGCATACTTTGCCCTGCGACTTGAAGTCCGACTTCGATCCCCGACAATATCAGGCACTGTCCACACCATGGAACAATGTGAATAGCGTCCAAACGGATGTTTTATTGCATGATCACAACACATGCCTGACGAAGGGGCCCTGCGTGGCTCCGAAACGTTGCACTTTCTTTGTGTTGTGATCATGCAATAAAACATCCGTTTGGACGCCACTTTCAGTCGTTCCATGGTGTGCCGGCAAATATTTCTACTGTAACGTGTACCAGTATCCAGCTGGTTGTTTCTACAAGCACCCAAACCCAAGAGCGGATCCAGGAAAGTGTGCAATGGGAATATGAAATATGGTATGAATCTTAACCACTTAAGGACCGCCTCACGCCGACATACGTCGGCAGAATGGCACGGCTGGGCATAACCACGTACAGGTAAGTTGCCCTTTAAGGGCCCAGCCGTGGGTCACGCACGCGGCGCACTCATGACCCGGTCCGAAGCTCCGTGACCATGCCCGTGTAACCCGTGGAGCCAATCGCCACCGAAGAACGGGGAGAGGTGAGTGTAAACAAACCTTTCCCCGTTCTTCTCTGTGGCTTGTCACTGATCGTCCGTTCACTGTCATAGGGAACGACGATCAGTGACGTCACACGTCCAGCCATGCCCCCCTACAGTAGGAATTACACAATAGGACACACTTAACCCCTTTGGCGCCCCCCTAGTGGTTAACCCCTTCACTGCCATTGTCATTTTCACAGTAATCAGTTCATTTTTATAGCACTTTTCGCTGTGAAAATGACAATGGTCCCAAAATAGCAACAAAAGTGTCCGTTGTGTCCGCCATAATGTCGCAGTCATGAAAAACAATCGCCGCCATTACTAGTAAAAAAAAATATATTAATAAAAATGCTTAAAACGATCACCTATTTTGTAGACGCTATAACTTATATGCAAATCAATCAATAAATGCTTATTGCAATGTTTTTTAAATATATTTTTGGGGGATATTTATTATAGCAAAAAGTAAAAAAAATATTTCTTTTTTTATTTTAAATGTACGCAAAAAATAAAAACCGCAGAGGTGATCAATACCACCAAAAGAAATCTCTATTTGTGGAAAAAAAGGACGTCAATTTTGTTTGGGAGCCACGTCGCACGACCACGCAATTGTCAGTTAAAGTGACGCAGTGCCGAATCGCAAAAAGTGGCCCGGTCTTTAACCACTTAAGACCCGGACCAAAATGCAGGTAAATGACCAGGCCCCTTTTTGCGATTCGGCACTGCGTCGCTTTAACTGACAATTGCGTGGTCGTGCGACGTGGCTCCCAAACAAAATTCGAGGCCTTTTCTTCCCACAAATAGAGCTTTCTTTTGGTGGTATTTGATCGCCTCTGCGATTTTTATTTTTTGCGCTATATACAAAAATAGAGAGACATTTTTGAAAAAAAAACAATGGCCCAGATTCACAGAGCAATTACGCCTGTCTAACTGGTGTTAGACAGGAGTAATTTCAAATTTTGCGCGCCGTATCACTAGTTTGAATCCTCAAACCATGATACGGCGGCTTCGGGCTTCGATCCGAGAGGCTTACGTCTTCGTAAGCCTTCGGATCTACGCTGCGATATTTTTGCGGCCGCTGGGAGGAGTAGTTTTCATGCGTCGGAGTATGCAAATTAGTTTTTACGGCGATCCACGAAGGTACGAGTGTCCCTCGCAATCGCCTACGTCATTTTTTGGCTACGTAATGTTAGAGGAGCTTTTTGCTGGTCTAACAGTGCGTAACCCATGTAAAGTATGGCCGTCGTTCCCGCGTCGATTTGAAAATATTTTTTTTTTTTTTTAACGTAACTCGTTCGGGAATAGGAATGTACGTAAACGACGCTACTACGACGTGACGACGTGTTTTCGCGCAATGCACGGCGGGAAATTTGCGAACGGAGCATGCGCAGTTCGATCGCCGCGGGAACGCGCCTATTTTAAATGCTTCACGCCCCCTACTCGCGCAGATGGATTGCGATGGGAGAAATACACTACGCCACCGTCGTTTACTGGACAAAATCTACCTGAATTCCACGTAGAGCCAGGTAAAAAACGGCGGCGTAGTGTATTTCTATTACTCTACGAGAATCTAATTCTCTGTGAATCTGCCCCATTTTTTTTACTTTTTGTTATAAGAAAAATCAAATAAACTAAATTTTAGTCAAACATTTAGGCCAAAATGTATTCAGCCACATGTCTTTAGTAAAAAAAAAAATCGCAATAAAAAAAAAATTAGCTACCTAGCGGGAACAGCGACACTAATACAGCGATCAGAAAAATGATTGCTTAGTGACGCTGGTAATAGGGAGTGAAAGGGTTAACTAGGGCGGTGATCAAGGAGTTAAAACTTTATTAGGGGGGGGCACGGGGGCTACCGTGAACCTAAGACTAACTGACTGTCACACTGCCTGTCACACTGACACTAAATACAGTGATCACACATGTATGATTACTGCATTCAGTCACACTGACAGGGGGAGGGGGGGGGCGATCGCAAGGGGTTAATGTGCCTATGTGTAGTGTGTGTCAGTGTAGTGTTGTGCAGACTTACTGTGCGATGTGATCTCTCCTCAGCGACGGTTGAAAAAAAACACAGAGGGAGAGATCACATCACTTCCTCCTTCCTGTGTTTACACAGGAGGAGGAAGTGACACACAGGCGGGCGCGCGGATTGGCTGGGAGCGATCCGGAGGGGGCGGATCGCTCGTACAGCCGCGGGGACTGCCGCATGTACCGGGGGGGGGTCCCGATCGGACCCCCGACCCACCTCAAGGCACCAACGTATACAGTATATACGTTGATGTGCCTGTCGGTGCCATTCTGCCGACGTAAATGTACATGCGGCGGTCCTTAAGGGGTTAAGCTGCATAATGGTCCGGTCCTTAAGCGGTTAAGTTTCATAAGTGAATTAAGTGGGGTTTTTTGCCTTCCTCTGGATCAACTGTGGGTATGGAGTTGGGTGTATGGGAGAATGTACTGTGTTTTACTTTGTTTTATTTTTATTTCTTTTTTTATGGTTGAACTGGATGGACTTGTGTCTTTTTTCAACCTGACTAACTATGTAACTATGGGGCTGATTTACTAATGAATCTGCGCTGCGCCGGTACATGCCTTAATTAGTGCGCTGGATGAATCCCTAATTAGGCGCATGAACCGGCGGCAGCAGCAGCGCGATGTGATTGATAACTAAAGCCGCCGCCGAACTCCCTGTATAAGTCTATGGGGGGAAATCTTAATAGTGAATTTTAAAGGCTAATCTGCAAGTTTTGTCCTAAAAAGTGTTTGGGGACCTCAGTCCTGCCCCAGGGGACATGTACCAATGCTTTTTTTATTTTTTAAAACGGCCGTTTTTTCGGGAGCAGTGATTTTAATAATGCTAAAAGTGCAATAATAAAAGTGTAATTTTCCTTTAAATTTCGTACTATGGGGGTCTCTAATGTCAGCATGTGAAAAAGCGCATGTTTCCCGTGGTTAGAAATGTCTCTGCACAAAATGTCATTTTTCAAAGGAAAAAAGCCATTTAAAACTGACTCGCGGCTATAATGAATTGTCGGCTCCCGGCAATTGCAGGAGAATTCATTCATTAAAAAAAGGAAAAAAAAAGCGTGGGGGTCCCCCCAAATTCAATAACCAGACCCTTTAGGTCTGGTATGGATATTAAGGGGAACCCCGCCGTCAATTTAAAAAAAAAATGACGTGGGGTTCCCCCCAAATATCCATAACCAGACCCTTCGGGTCTGGTGTGGAATTTAAGGGGAACTCCACTCCAAATTAAAAAAAAAATGGCGTGGAGTCCCCCCTAAAATCCACACCAGACCCCTTATCCGAGCACGTTGACCTGGCCGGCCGCAGAAAAGAGGGGGGGACAGAGCGCGGCCCCCCCCCTCTCCTGAACCGCACCAGGCCACATGCCCTCAACATTGGGAGGGTGTTTTGGGGTGCCCCCCAAAACACCTTGTCCCCATGTTGATGAGGACAAGGGTCTCTTCCCCACAACCCTTGCCCGGTGGTTGTGGGGGTCTGCGGGCAGGAGGCTTATCGAAATCTGGAAGACCCCTTTAACAAAGGGGCCCCCCAGATCCCGGCCCCCCCCCTGTGTGAAATGGTAATGGGGTACCTTGTACCTCTACCATTTCACGAGAAAAAAAATGTAAAGGGTTAAAAAAGACAAGAGCCGGTTTTTGACAAGTCCTTTATTATCTTCTTTCTTCTTTTCTTCGGGTTTCTTCTTCCTCCTCCTTCTTCTTCCTCTGCTTCTGTCTTGGGTCTTCTATTCCCGCATCTTGCCCGGCGTGTTCTTCCATCTTCTTCCGCTGTCCTTCTCGTCCGCATCTTCTTCTCCTTCTTCTTCTTCGCCGGAGGCGCCGCTTCCAATTGAAATCCCCGCTGTCTGCCGGACCACGCCCCCCCCTCTGACGCCACGGGCAAGCTCTTAGGAGTGTGCTGCAAGTGCGTCCGAGGGGGGCGTGGTCACATGTCAGAGGGCGGGCAATTCAATTTGAAGCTCGTGCGCGGCTTTTTCTTTGCCAGAGTCGCCGCTTCCAATTGAATTGCCCGCTTTCTGGAACATGTGACCACGCCCCCCTCTGACGCACTGGCACCACACGGGGACTTTCCTAAGAGCTTGCCCGTGGCGTCAGAGGGGGGGCGTGGTCCGGCAGACAGCGGGGATTTCAATTGGAAGCGGCCGCTCCGGCGAAGAAGAAGAAGAAGGAGAAGATGCGGACGAGAAGGACAGCGGAAGAAGATGGAAGAACACGCCGGGCAAGATGCGGGAATAGAAGACCCAAGACAGAAGCAGAGGAAGAAGAAGGAGGAGGAAGAAGAAACCTGAAGGAAAGAAGAAAGAAGATAATAAAGGACTTGTCAAAAACCGGCTCTTGTCTTTTTTAACCCTTTACATTTTTTTTCTCGTGAAATGGTAGAGGTACAAGGTACCCCATTACCATTTCACACAGGGGGGGGGCCGGGATCTGGGGGGCCCCTTTGTTAAAGGGGTCTTCCAGATTTCGATAAGCCTTCCGCCCGCAGACCCCCACAACCACCGGGCAAGGGTTGTGGGGAAGAGACCCTTGTCCTCATCAACATGGGGACAAGGTGTTTTGGGGGGCACCCCAAAACACCCTCCCAATGTTGAGGGCATGTGGCCTGGTGCGGTTCAGGAGAGGGGGGGGGCCGCGCTCTGTCCCCCCCTCTTTTCTGCGGCCGGCCAGGTCAACGTGCTCGGATAAGGGGTCTGGTGTGGATTTTAGGGGGGACTCCACGCCATTTATTTTTTACATTTGGGGTGGAGTTCCCCTTAAATTCCACACCAGACCCGAAGGGTCTGGTTATGGATATTTGGGGGGAACCCCACGTCATTTTTTTTATAAATTGACGGCGGGGTTCCCCTTAATATCCATACCAGACCTAAAGGGTCTGGTTATTGAATTTGGGGGGACACCCACGCTTTTTTTTTCCCTTTTTTTAATGAATGAATTCTCCTGCAATTGCCGGGAGCCGACAATTCATTATTGCCGCGAGTCAGTTTTAAATGGCTTTTTTTTTTTTTTTTTTTTTTCAGAATGTCATTTTGTGCAAAGACATATTTCTAACCACAGGAAAAGTGCACTTTATTCACCTGCTGACATTCCCCCCCCCCCCCATGGTACGAAATTTAAAATAATTATTCAAATGACGTGGGGGTCCCCCCAAATTCAATAACCAGACCCTTTAGGTCTGGTATGGATATTAAGGGGAACCCCGCCGTCAATTTAAAAAAAAAATGGCGTGGAGTCCCCCCTAAAATCCACACCAGACCCCTTATCCGAGCACGTTGACCTGGCCGGCCGCAGAAAAGAGGGGGGGACAGAGCGCGGCCCCCCCCCTCTCCTGAACCGCACCATGCCACATGCCCTCAACATTGGGAGGGTGTTTTGGGGTGCCCCCCAAAACACCTTGTCCCCATGTTGATGAGGACAAGGGTCTCTTCCCCACAACCCTTGCCCGGTGGTTGTGGGGGTCTGCGGGCAGGAGGCTTATCGAAATCTGGAAGACCCCTTTAACAAAGGGGCCCCCCAGATCCCGGCCCCCCCCCTGTGTGAAATGGTAATGGGGTACCTTGTACCTCTACCATTTCACGAGAAAAAAAATGTAAAGGGTTAAAAAAGACAAGAGCCGGTTTTTGACAAGTCCTTTATTATCTTCTTTCTTCTTTTCTTCGGGTTTCTTCTTCCTCCTCCTTCTTCTTCCTCTGCTTCTGTCTTGGGTCTTCTATTCCCGCATCTTGCCCGGCGTGTTCTTCCATCTTCTGTTCCTCCCGCTGTCCTTCTCGTCCGCATCTTCTCCTTCTTCTTCTTCGCCGGAGCGGCCGCTTCCAATTGAAATCCCCGCTTTCTGCCGGACCACGCCCCCCCCCTCTGACGCCACGGGCAAGCTCTTAGGAAAGTCCCCGTGTGGTGCCAGTGCGTCAGAGGGGGGCGTGGTCACATGTTCCAGAAAGCGGGCAATTCAATTGGAAGCGGCGACTCTGGCAAAGAAAAAGCCGCGCACGAGCTTCAATTTGAATTGGCCGCCCTCTGACATGTGACCACGCCCCCCTCTGACGCACTTGCAGCACACTCCTAAGAGCTTGCCCGTGGCGTCAGAGGGGGGGGCGTGGTCCGGCAGACAGCGGGGATTTCAATTGGAAGCGGCCGCTCCGGCGAAGAAGAAGAAGAAGGAGAAGATGCGGACGAGAAGGACAGCGGGAGGAACAGAAGATGGAAGAACACGCCAGTCAAGATGCGGGAATAGAAGACCCAAGACAGAAGCAGAGGAAGAAGAAGGAGGAGGAAGAAGAAACCCGAAGGAAAGAAGAAAGAAGATAATAAAGGACTTGTCAAAAACCGGCTCTTGTCTTTTTTTACACTGACACTTTTTTTTACTCGTGAAATGGTAGAGGTACAAGGTACCCCATTACCATTTCACACAGGGGGGGGGCGGGATCTGGGGGGCCCCTTTGTTAAAGGGGTCTTCCAGATTTCGATAAGCCTCCTGCCCGCAGACCCCCACAACCACCGGGCAAGGGTTGTGGGGAAGAGACCCTTGTCCTCATCAACATGGGGACAAGGTGTTTTGGGGGGCACCCCAAAACACCCTCCCAATGTTGAGGGCATGTGGCCTGGTGCGGTTCAGGAGAGGGGGGGGCCGCGCTCTGTCCCCCCCTCTTTTCTGCGGCCGGCCAGGTCAACGTGCTCGGATAAGGGGTCTGGTGTGGATTTTAGGGGGGACTCCACGCCATTTTTTTTTTAATTTGGGGTGGAGTTCCCCTTAAATTCCACACCAGACCCGAAGGGTCTGGTTATGGATATTTGGGGGGACCCCCACGTCATTTGAATATTTTTTTTTTTATTTCGTACCATGGGGGGGGGGGGGGAATGTCAGCAGGTGAATAAAGCGCACTTTTCCTGCGGTTAGAAATATGTCTTTGCACAAAATGACATTCTGAAAAAAACAAATAATAAAAAAAAAGCCATTTAAAACTGACTCGCGGCAATAATGAATTGTCAGCTCCTGGAAATTGCAGGATAATTCATTCATAAAAAAACAAAATCAAAAAGCGTGGGGGTCCCCCCAAATTCAAGAACCAGACCCTTTAGGTCTGATATGGATATTAAGGGGAACCCCGCCGTCAATTTATTAAAAAAATGACGTGGGGTTCCCCCCAAATATCCATAACCAGACCCTTCGGGTCTGGTGTGGAATTTAAGGGGAACTCCACCCCAAAAAAAAAAAAATGGCGTGGAGTCCCCCCTAAAATCCACACCAGACCCCTTATCCGAGCACGTTGACCTGGCCGGCCGCAGAAAAGAGGGGGGGACAGAGCGCGGCCCCCCCCCTCTCCTGAACCGCACCAGGCCACATGCCCTCAACATTGGGAGGGTGTTTTGGGGTGCCCCCCAAAACACCTTGTCCCCATGTTGATGAGGACAAGGGTCTCTTCCCCACAACCCTTGCCCGGTGGTTGTGGGGGTCTGCGGGCAGGAGGCTTATCGAAATCTGGAAGACCCCTTTAACAAAGGGGCCCCCCAGATCCCGCCCCCCCCCCTGTGTGAAATGGTAATGGGGTACCTTGTACCTCTACCATTTCACGAGAAAAAAAATGTAAAGGGTTAAAAACGACAAGAGCCGGTTTTTGACAAGTCCTTTATTATCTTCTTTCTTCTTTCCTTCGGGTTTCTTCCTCCTCCTCCTTCTTCTTCCTCTGCTTCTGTCTTGGGTCTTCTATTCCCGCATCTTGCCCGGCGTGTTCTTCCATCTTCTTCCGCTGTCCTTCTCGTCCGCATCTTCTCCTTCTTCTTCTTCTTCGCCGGAGCGGCCGCTTCCAATTGAAATCCCCGCTGTCTGCCGGACCACGCCCCCCCTCTGACGCCACGGGCAAGCTCTTAGGAAAGTCCCCGTGTGGTGCCAGTGCGTCAGAGGGGGGCGTGGTCACATGTTCCAGAAAGCGGGCAATTCAATTGGAAGCGGCGACTCTGGCAAAGAAAAAGCCGCGCACGAGCTTCAAATTGAATTGGCCGCCCTCTGACATGTGACCACGCCCCCCTCTGACGCACTTGCAGCACACTCCTAAGAGCTTGCCCGAGACGTCAGAGGGGGGGGGGCGTGGTCCGGCAGACAGCGGGGATTTCAATTGGAAGCGGCGCCTCCGGCGAAGAAGAAGGAGAAGATGCGGACGAGAAGGACAGCGGAAGAAGATGGAAGAACACGCCGGGCAAGATGCGGGAATAGAAGACCCAAGACAGAAGCAGAGGAAGAAGAAGGAGGAGGAAGAAGAAACCCGAAGGAAAGAAGAAAGAAGATAATAAAGGACTTGTCAAAAACCGGCTCTTGTCGTTTTTAACCCTTTACATTTTTTTTCTCGTGAAATGGTAGAGGTACAAGGTACCCCATTACCATTTCACACAGGGGGGGGGCCGGGATCTGGGGGGCCCCTTTGTTAAAGGGGTCTTCCAGATTTCGATAAGCCTCCTGCCCGCAGACCCCCACAACCACCGGGCAAGGGTTGTGGGGAAGAGACCCTTGTCCTCATCAACATGGGGACAAGGTGTTTTGGGGGGCACCCCAAAACACCCTCCCAATGTTGAGGGCATGTGGCCTGGTGCGGTTCAGGAGAGGGGGGGGGCCGCGCTCTGTCCCCCCCTCTTTTCTGCGGCCGGCCAGGTCAACGTGCTCGGATAAGGGGTCTGGTGTGGATTTTAGGGGGGACTCCACGCCATTTTTTTTTTTAGTTGGAGTGGAGTTCCCCTTAAATTCCACACCAGACCTGAAGGGTCTGGTTATGGATATTTGGGGGGAACCCCACGTCATTTTTTTTAAAAATTGATGGCGGGGTTCCCCTTAATATCCATACCAGACCTAAAGGGTCTGGTTATTGAATTTGGGGGGACCCCCACGCTTTTTTTTTGGTGTTTTTAATGAATGAATTCTCCTGCAAATTCCAAGAGCTGACAATTCATTATAGCCGCGAGTCAGTTTTAAATGGCTTTTTTCCTTCAGAATGTCATTTTTCACATGCTGACATTACACCCAGGGCCGCCATCAGGGGGGTACAGGCAGTACACCTGCAGGGCCGCCATTAGGGGGGTACAGGCATTACACCGCCCGGGGGTCCCCAGGGGCCCCCAGGGGCCCGGATGGGAACCACCCTAAAACAAAAAAAACTATTTTTTTTTTTTTTTTTTGTTTAAGGGCTCCGAAGGTCCCCAGGGGCCCGGAGGCCACTAAGGGCCCCAGATGGCAAGCCCTTTTTTTTAAATAAAATATATATATTTAAAAAAAAATATATATTTTTTAAATATATTTGTTTATTTTTTTTTTAAGGAAAGGGCCCAGAGGTCCCCAGGGCCCTGGAAGGCTACCCCCTTGTTTTTTAACTTTTTTTCGATAAATGTTATATTTAAAAAATATATATATATGTATTTTCTCTCTTTTGTATTTTTATTTGATAAAGAGCACAGAGGTCCCCAGGGCCCCGGATGGCTACCCCCCTTTTTTATATATATTTTTCTTTATTTCTTATTTCTGTCAAAATTTTTGTAAAGGGCCCCCCCGCTCCTCAATTTGCGGCACCACCCCCCCCCCCCCCGCTTCTCAATTTCATACGGCAGCACCCCCCCCCCCGGTTCTCTGCTCCAGGGGGCCCATGCCTGAAGCTGTGTAAGGGGCCCCAAAATTCATGATGGCGGCCCTGTACACCTGTAAGGGGCCCGGGGGTCCGGAGGTGCCCAGATGCCTGGAGGCCCCCCAGTGCCCCAGATGGTAACCCCCCTCTTTTTTTTTTTGTATATATATTTGTTAGTTGGTTTTTGTAGGATTTTTTATTAAAGGGCCAATTTTTGGAATTTAATATTTTTTTGCAGTCTGGAGGTCCCCAGGGCCCCGGGTGGCAACCCCCCAAATTTGTTGTTATTAAAGGGCCAATGTTTTGGTTTAGGGGTCTGGAGGTCCCCAGTGGCCTGGTCCCCAGTGGCCCGGAGATCCCAGGGCTCCAGATGACAACCCCCCACCTTTACAAAAAAAAAAAAAAAAAAAACATATGATATATTTTTTGGTTATTTTTTAAACATATATATATATAATATAATTTTGAAAGCTCCCAGAGGGCCCCAGATGACAACCTTTTTGCTTCTAAAAATGTTATAAACATTTTCCCCAGGTTTGTTACTTTTTACTTTAATTTCTTTTTTAAAGTGTATTTTGTGCGTGAAGTCGAGAGAGAGAGGAGCTGGACTTGCAATCGCCATCCTTCTCCATGGCCCCGGTGGCAATGGTGGGTGTGAGGGGGGCCTCCCACTCACCCCACCTGCTACACTTGGGAGCCCGATGGGACAGAGGGACTCCCCCTATGAAGGAGTGTAGCCCACCCAGCCAGCCCTGTAGGTCCTTCGCCTCCCTTTATTTTAGGAGACCTCATGGCCAAAGTGTGTGCAAGTGTGGTGTTTTTTTTGGGGGGGGGGGGTGGGCATACTAAGCACAGGCGTACCTTGCATAGCACACCCACCGGGAGCCGGGCTGACACCACCAAACTCAATTCATATGTAGCCGAGACCGGGATCCGAACCCTTGGCTGCAGAGGTGAACGGCTTGTCAGCGCAGTGCCATTCACGTTGAGCCACCACAGCTCCCACCCAATGTGATTTTTTTGTTAGATTTTTGGTAGTTATTTTTTATTAAAGGGCCCAGAGCTCCCAAGGCAACCCCCTTTTTTATTATTTTATATATGTAGATATTGTAATTTATTTTTCATTAAAGAGCCCAGAAGTTTCTTTTTATTAAAGGGCCCAGTGGTCCCCAGGGCCCCCGGATGGCTACCACCCTTTTTAATATATATTTTTCTATATGTATTTTTTAGTAAAGGAACCCCCCGCTTATCAAATTGCGGCAGCCCCCCCCCCTTCTTAATATCAGGCGGCACCCCCCCCCCTATTCTCTGCTCCAGGGGGCCCATGCCTGAAGCTGTGTAAGGGGCCCCATAATTCCTGATGGCGCCCCTAATTGCCTCCCCCCCCCCCATGGTACGAAATTTCAAGGAATTTTTCACTTTTATTGGTGCACTTTAACCACTTCCATACCGCGCCTATTCTGGCACTTCTCTCCTTCATGTAACAATTATATTTTCTTCCTTGAAACTTACTCAGGACCCCCAAACATTATATATATTTTATTAACAAACACCCTAGGGAATAAAGTGGCGGCCATTTTTTCGGACACATTTCCAACAGTATTTGTGCCAAAAATGTTCTAACGTTTTTTTTTTTTTTGGCTTTCCAAAAAAAAACCTGTTTCATGAATGACAAAATAAGAAAGCAGTAAAGCTAGGCCAATTTTTAGGGATAAGGTAAAAGATGATGTTACACCGAGTAAATAGATACCTAACTTGTCACGCTTTCATATTGCGCACACTCATGGAATGGCGCTAAACTTCGTTATTAAAAATCTCCATAGGCAACGCTTGACTTTTTTTCTCAGGTTACCACTTTTGAGTTACAGAGGAGGTCTAGTGCTAACATTATTGCTCTCGCTCTAACGCACGCTATGATACCTCACATGTGGGGTTTGAAGGATGTTTACATATGTGTGTGGGACTTGCATGCGTGTTCGCTTCTGAGTGCGAGCTACTAGGGACAGGAGCATTTAAATTCCTTTGTTATTTTATTTTTTTACTTAATATTTTATTTTTTGCACTTGTTTGTCCCTTTGTTTGTATTATTTTTCACTTTTCTTCCTATTACAAGGAATGTAAACATCCCTTGTAATAGGACTAGTGTGTGACAGGTCCTCTTTATAGAGAAAGGCGGGGTCAATTAGACCCCACATCTGTCCTCCAGGCTGGAAATCATGGAATTGGTAAAAAAAAAAACATCTCATGCTTTCAGCTGCAATCATGTTCGTTCAGCACAGTAGCGTAGTGTGTAGCATGTTCACCTAGCAGCAAAAGGGTTGCTGGTTCGAATCCCACCCGTGACACTATCTGCCTGGAGTTTGCATGTTCTCCCTGTGCGGGTTTCCTCCCACAATCTAAAAACATGCTGTAAATTGGATCCTGTCTAAATAAGCCCTAATGTGCAGTAGGAGATTTAGGTTTTGTGCTGCCCTAGGCCTGACCAAATTTTGGCACCCCCCTAATAGAAAAATGACCCACCCTTCCTGTCAAGGCCACACCCTGTTTTTTTATGACCCACCCAGGAATTTTCAGGGGACACACACAAGTTCTGTGGGGGGGGACTTGGGGGGGCCCTTAATTTGCCTACTTTTTCGATCACTTCCTGTTTGGCTATGGGGCAGGAAGTGAAGGCCAATCTCCCCAAACGGACAGGGATAATACAAAATAAACTGACAGAGCTTCTAACCCCCCCCCCCCCCCACCAACTCTATCCAAAATGAAAGAAATCCAAAAAATAAAAGTGATGATTATTGTTCCAGTTTAACCCCAAATTTCAGATCATTTTATTGAGAGGCTTAAGAAAATATAACCATGCCAATAGGCCACGATCCAGCGTTGCTAATATGTATGAATGTGTGTTAGGGACCCCCACAAACACCACCCAATGTTAAATCAACTATTTTCATGTTTGTTTTGGGGATGCCTGCACCCCTGATAGGGTAAAGACACCTCACAAATGTTGTCACTTTCTACTTAATTCATTCACTTCCTGCCACACAGCCAAACAGGAAGTGAGGGAAACACCTGAGTAATGTTTTGTTGGGGACACAGATCAATATAAATAGTTTCCCATTTTGGAAATGGCATTTTGCTGTGTACACCCCAAATTAGTAGGAATCTTGGACTTTGGGGTCCATTTACTAAAGGCAAATCCACTTTGCACTACAAGTGGACAAGCAAGGAAGAAAACTCAAAACTTGGCGGGATTGGAAGTAAAAACCATCAGTGCTTCCCTTCTGATTTTCATTGCCTACGCTTCTACTGCAGAGCGGCTTTGCCTTTACTAAACCCCAAAAAAACTAATCATTTGGGGTGTACACTGCAGTGCAATTTGCTTAATGGTGACACTAGTTAGATTGACCTGTGTCCCAAAGAAAAGACCATTGGTAGGGTTTTAACCTCACTTCCTGTTCAGCTGTGTGACAGGAAGTGAAGCCAATTTTAGGAAAAGGGACACAAAGCCCAACCTAAAAACACTAGCAGGGGTTCTAACACTCAATTGGCTTCCCTCAAACAACCCACAATTAGAATAGGATTGTCTTGTGCTAGTTTCAAGCACAGCGCTGTAAATCAGCACTTCAAGCCTGTCCAAAAAAAACACACCACCCCCCCCCCCCCCTCCAACAGGCCCTGTTTGCAGCTTTTCCTACATCTTGCACATGTGCTTTAAAAAGTCAGTCTGGACATCAGTTCTAGGAAACATTACTTACCGCTTTGTCCTTCCTTTTCTGGTGACTAAACATTTCATGCATACACACCAGGAAAGAGCTTAGAGACAAATCACACTTGATGGTTTAGGCCCAAACTAGTTCAGCTGCAGCGGTTGAAATCCATAGCAGGAAAAAAAAAATCACAAAACAAACTTCAAAATTTGAAAGTAAATTTTATTGGTCCACAAAACAAGGAAAGCAAAACAAAAAATTACAAATAAACACACCAAAAATATATAAAAACACCTAAAAACAAAAAAGACCAACGTTTATTTCACAGTCATTGGAAAATAAATCATGCTTTTGAAATAACAGGATAGACCCACAGGATTAAAACATTAGTCATTAACATCTTGAGAAACATTTAGCAAAATTATGTAGCAGAGAAAACATCAAAAAATACAAAACTTGCTCCAAAACATCTCTGTTTCACTCCACCATTACTTCCAGCCAGCAAATCTGCCCCCTCTGAGGGGCAGCTGACACGTGCAGTATCCACGCTTTTTATAACATGTGTGCTAATGAACCAATTGGAAACACATGAAGAAATGTCAGCCTCTAGTTTGTGTGCACTTGGAACTGCTTACACCTGTTAAGGATGTCCTTAAATTACTAAGCCAAAAAAAGAGCTTTCTGAGCATGCTCAGAAAGATGCAAGTCATTTTCAGGATGAAACTTCCAACTTCTTTTTCTAACTGTTCGAGCATGCCCAGTTCACTCGAAATGCAGTACCAGAATCAAATCTGCAATGGCGGATGAAAGCATTAGAGGTGTTAAATTTTTTTTTGGTCCCCCTGAAGTGATGCTTTACAAGCTGAACGGGAGGTCTTATAGAATTTTTACGTAACAAACCTAAATAGTAATAATTTAAACGCCCCTGTCCCTAGTAGCTCGCAGTCAGAAGCGAACAAGCAGCATTTTTATTGTTTCCGGTTACCAGTTTAGATTTACAGATGAGGTCTAGTGCTATAAATATTCCTCTTGCTGTTACGCACGCTATGATACCTCACATGTGTGGTTTGAAGAATGTTTCCATATATGGGGGCGGGCCTTAAATGTGTAAGCCCCGCCCACATATTGAACCCCCGTTCAAACCCCACATGTGAGGTATCATAGCGTACGTTAGAGCGAGAGCAATACTTTTAGCACTAGACCTCCTCTGTAAATCTAAACTGGTAACCTGAAACACATAAAAAAGCGTTGCCTATGGGTATTTTCAAGTACTGAAGTTTGGCCCCATTCCATGAGTGTGTGCAATATTAAAGTGTAACATGTTGGGTATCTATTTACTCGGTGTAACATCATCTTTCACATTATGGCCATAAATTGGGCTAACTTTAGTGTATTCTTAATTTGTAACCACTTGAGCCCCAGAGCATATTACTGGTCACTGACGGGGCCATTTTTTGCATTTCAACACTGCGTCATTTTGACTGACAATTGCGTGGTTGTGCGACGTGGCCCCCAAAAAAATTGGGCGTCCTCATCCTCCCCCCCCCCCCCCCTAAAAATTCAATTTTTTTTTTTTTGTTGGTGGTATTTGATCACCTCTGCGTTTTTTCTTATTTTTGCTTGACCCAAAACTATAGCGACAATTTGGTAACTAAAAAAACATCTTTTTTACGGTTTGCTATAATAAATCTCCCCCAAAATATATTCAAAAAATGTTTGCCCTCAGTTTAGGCCGATAAGTATTCTTGGACATCTTTTTGGTTGCAAAAAATCACAATAAGCGTTTGATTGGTTTGGGCAAAAGTTCTAAGTAGGGGTTGGTCTTATGGGTTTTTTTTGAATAATTTTTTGTTTTACTAGTAATGGTGGCTATCATTTGTTTTTTCTGTCTAATGCGACATTGTGGCGGACACATTTTTGTGAGATTTGGCATTTTTGTAGCGAGCAATGGTATATCAATGCATTGCTTACTATAAAAATGACACTGGCAGGGAAGGGGTTAACACTAGGGGCGCGGAAGGGGTTGAATATGTTACCTGGGTGTGTTCTAACTGTAAAGGGGGTGGGACTGTGTAGGGGAAATGACAGATCGCTGTTCATACATTGTAGGGACAGACGAGCAGGCATTCCCCCCCCCCCCCTGACAGGACCGGGATAAAGGGGAACTCCACCCCAAATTAGAAAAAAAAACGGCGTGGGGGTCCCCCTTCTGGTGCACAACAGGCTCTTAGATTTGATCTGGAACATAAGGGGTTGAAACCCACGCCAAAAAAACGGCGTGGGGTTCCCCCTCAGATCCAGACCAAACCCTTCTCCCAGGCACGCAGTCTGGCCGGACAGGAATGGGGGTGGGGACGAGCGAGCGCCCCCCCCCCTCCTGAGCCGTACCAGACCACATGCCCTCGACATGGGGGAGTGTGTGCTGTGGGGGAGGGGGGCACTGCCCCCCCACCCCAAAGCACTCTTGTCCCCATGTCGAAAGGGACAAGAG
Organism: Rana kukunoris; assembly: GCA_029574335.1. NCBI lineage: Eukaryota > Metazoa > Chordata > Amphibia > Anura > Ranidae > Rana > Rana kukunoris. The sequence goes on along the minus strand of CM056052.1, from coordinate 552,787,267 downwards.
CCTCTTCCCGACAACCCTGGCCGTTGGTTGTCGGGGTATGCGGGCGGGGGGCTTATCAGAATCTGAGAGCCCCCTATATTAAGGGGGCCCCCAGATTCTGGCCCCCCACCCTATGTGAATGAGTATGGGGTACATCGTACCCCTACCCATTCACCGGGTGGAAAAGTGTAAACAAAAAAAAACACACAGAAAAAAATAATTTATTAGTCAGCTCCGGGGGTCTTCTGCCGGGACCCCCCACCACCAGCCCATTGGGCCCCGGGCTTCGCCGTCTTCTGCCGGGGGGGGACACCCACCGATGATCTCCGCCATGTCCAGCCAGGCCCCCACCCCAAAATAAGCTCTTTCAGATCCGGGGGGGGCCGGCCGAAAGAAGCAGAGAACAACGGGGGCGGAGCCCCTCGGTCTTCCAGACGTTTTCTGCCGGGGGGGCTCCAGCCCCGCACCGGTCTTCGGGGCCGCCTTCCGCCGCCCCCCCACACCTACCCCCCCCCGGCCTTCGCCGCCGCCTTCCGCCGGGGAGAGAGACCCCCACCGATGCTCTCCGCCATGGTCGGCCAGGCCCCCTACCCCAAACAAAGCTCTTTTACATCCGGGGGGGGCCGGCGGGAATGGCGGAGAACAACGGGGGCGTCGCCACTCCTCGGTCTTCTAGCCGTCTTCTGCCGGGGGGGGGAAACACCCACCCACCCATGCTCTCCGCCATGCTCGACTGTGCCCCCACTCCAAAATGAAGCTCTTTTACATCCGGGGGGGGCCGGCCGAAAACAGCGGAGAACAACGGGGGTGTCGCCCCACCTCGGGCTCCTCCGCTTCTGCCTGGCTCCTCCCGAGGCCAGGGCTTCTTTCGCCGTCTTCCGCCGGAGGGCGCCACTCTCCGGGCTTCTCGACGTTGTCTTCCGCCGCGGGGGTACACCTACCCCCCCCCGGTCTTCGCCGCCGCCTTCCGCCGGGGAGAGAGACCCCCACCGATGCTCTCCGCCATGTTCGGCCAGGCCCCCTACCCCAAACAAAGCTCTTTTACATCCGGGGGGGGCCGGCGGGAATGGCGGAGAACAACGGGGGCGTCGCCACTCCTCGGTCTTCTAGCCGTCTTCTGCCGGGGGGGGGAAACACCCACCCATGCTCTCCGCCATGCTCGACTGTGCCCCCACTCCAAAATGAAGCTCTTTTACATCCGGGGGGGGCCGGCCGAAAACAGCGGAGAACAACGGGGGTGTCGCCCCACCTCGGGCTCCTCCGCTTCTGCCTGGCTCCTCCCGAGGCCAGGGCTTCTTTTGCCGTCTTCCGCCGGAGGGCGCCACTCTCCGGGCTTCTCGACGTTGTCTTCCGCCGCGGGGGCCAGGCCTTCTTCTTTGCCGCCCCCTTCGATTTTTTCGGCCTGGACGGGGGTCGCACATCCCATCCAGGACTTGGACGTGGCGGGCTTCTCGTCGCCGTTTTCTGCCGCTGCCCCCTTCACCACGAAGCTCCGTGCTTGTTTGATGAGGGCAGCGGGCTTCCGTCGTCTTCTCCGGGGCGAGGGTCGTACATCCCACCCCGGATTTCGTCGCCGTCTTCTGCCGCTGCCCCCTTCACCACGAAGCTCCGTGCTTGTTTGATGAGGGCAGCGGGCTTCCGTCGCAGTCTTCCGCCGCGGGGTGACACTCGCGGGCTTCTTCTTCCATTCGATGTTGACACGGCGAGGTCCGGCGCTGAAATGCCTTCTGAGCGGCGGGCAAGGACTTATATTGGCATTGGGCGTGGGCGTGGTTATGCCAACATGTGACCTTAACCCATGTGACAGTGATGTGACGTGACATCACTGTCACATGGGTTAAGGTCACATGTTGGCATAACCACGCCCACGCCCAATGCCAATATAAGTCCTTGCCCGCCGCTCAGAAGGCATTTCAGCGCCGGACCTCGCCGTGTCAACATCGAATGGAAGAAGAAGCCCGCGAGTGTCACCCCGCGGCGGAAGACTGCGACGGAAGCCCGCTGCCCTCATCAAACAAGCACGGAGCTTCGTGGTGAAGGGGGCAGCGGCAGAAGACGGCGACGAAATCCGGGGTGGGATGTACGACCCTCGCCCCGGAGAAGACGACGGAAGCCCGCTGCCCTCATCAAACAAGCACGGAGCTTCGTGGTGAAGGGGGCAGCGGCAGAAGACGGCGACGAGAAGCCCGCCACGTCCAAGTCCTGGATGGGATGTGCGACCCCCGTCCAGGCCGAAAAAATCGAAGGGGGCGGCAAAGAAGAAGGCCTGGCCCCCGCGGCGGAAGACAACGTCGAGAAGCCCGGAGAGTGGCGCCCTCCGGCGGAAGACGGCAAAAGAAGGCCTGGCCCCCAGTAGGAGCCAGGCAGAAGCCGGCGAGGAAATCCGGGGTGGGATGTACGACCCTCGCCCCGGAGAAGACGACGGAAGCCCGCTGCCCTCATCAAACAAGCACGGAGCTTCGTGGTGAAGGGGGCAGCGGCAGAAGACAGCGACGAGAAGCCCGCCACGTCCAAGTCCTGGATGGGATGTACGACCCCCGTCCAGGCCGAAAAATTCGAAGGGGGCGGCGGCAGAAGACCCTCAAAGTTCAAACCACCTTCACCAGGTGAATGGGTAGGGGTACGATGTACCCCATACTCATTCACATAGGGTGGGGGCCCGAAATCTGGGGGCCACATTATTAAACGGGGCTCCCAGATTCTGATTGGCTCCCGCCCGCATACCCCGACAACCAATGGCTAGGGTTGTCGGGAAGAGGCTCTTGTCCCGATCGACATGGGGACAAGAGTGCTTTGGGGTGGGGGGGCAGCGCCCCCCTCCCCCAAAGCACACACTCCCCCATGTCGAGGGCATGTGGTCTGGTACGGCTCAGGAGGGGGGGGGCCGCTCGCTCGTCCCCACCCCCATTCCTGTCCGGCCAGACTGCATGCCTGGGATGAGGGCTTGGTACGGATCTGGGGGGGAACCCCACGCCGATTTTGGCGTGGGTTAACCCCTCACGTTCCGGACCAAGCCGGAGAGCCTATTGTACCCCTGGGAGGGAAGCCGCGCCGGTTTCACATTTGAAATTTGGCGCGGAGTTCCCCTTCAGTGTCAGCGCAGCCCGAGAACAGCTCGGAGCTTGCCGTACGCCGCTCCAGGCAGTGCAAACACTGCTACGCCGCCTGGTATTTACCAAGGATTTCCCGGCGTTCTGAAGAGGCGCGCGGTGAGCTCCGAATTTTCCCTCTGCGCATGCCCAGTATGCAAGTGAACCTTCCGAGGTTCTAGCGTACTTTGCAAGCGCCCGGGGATCGGGTCCCAAAAGTCACTTTCCCTTTCAAATCGGCCCGCCACACAAGTTGAAACACATGTCACCACACTTCCCCTGCATCACCCCCCTCCCTCCCCTCATAAACTCCCGCCCGAATCCCCGATGTTTACATAACTAAATGCCGCACGCCAGCTCTGTACTGGCGTGCTGTGCGCCCTCTTCTGGGCGCATTAGGCACTTTAGTAAATGAGGAAACACGCTGCACTAGCAGCGTGTTTCTTTGGTAAATGTCAAAAACAGGTTTACTCCTGCTTGTGCACCATGAGTCTTGGCGCACAGGCTTGGTAAATCAGCCCCATTGCCCTCAGCGGAGCAGAGGCAATTGGGAGCGGCCATCACCCCCACCATCGAGGGCAGACACTCATCACTATCAGCATGAGCTGCTGGAAAACCACAGCACTGAATCTGAGCAATGGACCAAACTACATGAGGTGAACATAGCACAAGTCGAGGGGGACAACCGGGTGCACCACAGACAATGGGTCACAGTAGATGGAAAAGAGGCTGAGGCACTACGAGACTCTGGGGCCACCCTCACTCTGTTGCAACCTCACACCGTATCTGCGAAGGCGCGCACCAACAGGACTGTTGCAGTAAGAGTGGCAGGAGGCGCCATCCACAAACTACCCACAGCCCAAGTGCAGCTAAATTGGGGCACCGGAGCCAAGCAGATGGAAGTAGGCATTATGTCGGGCCTACCTGCGGAAGTATTGTTGGGGAACGATTTGGGGTGCCTAACTTCACAGCTGTTTACCCCATATCCCGCTGGAACCTGCGCTGTGACTACCAGGGCGCAAGCACGCCAAGCTGGACAGACGCACTCTGAGGAACCCCAGGTAGGAACCGAAAACCCTGTAGTATGCCCTGACCCTATCCCCTTCTGGGGCACTCCACAAGACTTTGGCCAAGCCCAGCAGTCAGATCCCACCTTAGCAGGTTACAGGAAGGCCGTAGGTACCCCTAAGGAAGGTAATGCTCAAGAGAACTTCCACTGGGACAAGGGACTGCTATATAGGGTCACAGGGGGAGTGGGAAGTGGGGCAGCCCAAGTCATAAAAAGACAGCTAGTTGTACCCCACAAATACAGGGCAGATCTTCTAAAGCTCAGCCATGATATCCCACTAGCCGGACATCTGGGTATCAAGAAAACTAAGGATCGCCTTACCCAGACGTTCTTCTGGCCAGGGATATCAAAAGACTTGCAGACGTACTGCAGGACATGTGATTCGTGTCAAAGGATTGCGAAACGGGGGGACCACACCAAGGCCAAGTTATGGTCCCTACCTATAATAGAGGAACCATTCTCCAGAGTGGCAGTAGACCTGATAGGGCCCCTCAACAAACCCAGTGCCTCCGGAAGGCACTACATCCTCACGGTGGTGGACTATGCCACCAGGTACCCTGAGGCGGTGGCGCTCCCCAACATTGAGGCGGAGACAGTAGCAGAAGCTCTCGTCAGGATCTTTTCTCGAGTAGGATTCCCCCGGGAAATACTCTTAGATCAGGGAACCCAGTTCACGGCAACTGTCACTCAACAGTTATGGCAGAGCTGCGGGGTGAATCCGTTATTTAGCTTCCCCTACCACCCCCAGACCAACAGCCTTTGTGAACGATTCAACGGCACGCTTAAGCAGATGCGTTCACAGAGTCCTATGGTCAATGGGAGAAATTTCTACCCCTCCTGTTTGCCTACCGGGAAGTGCCCCAGGCGTCGACCGGGTTCTCCCCATTCGAACTCCTATATGGGAGAAAAGTCCGGGGACCCCTGGACCTCATACGGGAGCACTGGGAGGGCAACACAGGAGAGGAAGGAATTCCGGTTTTGCCGTACGTGCTGGAGTTCCGGGACCGCCTGCGGGCACTGACCGAATCAGTTCGGGAGAGCCTACAGGCAGCCCAGAAACGACAGAACCAATGGTATGACCGGGGAGCACGAGATAGGAACCTGGAAGTAGGGCAAAAAGTATTAGCCCTCGGACCATCCAAAAAGGACAAGCTACAGGCAGCGTGGCAGGGGCTATTCAAAGTGGTGGAACGGATTAGCGACACCACCTATATTGTGGCCAAATGTTCGGATGAAAGGAGCAGACAAGCCTTTCATGTGAACATGTTGAAACCGTACTTCGAGCGCTCTGAGGACGTAGCCACTATACAGTGTGGAAAATAAGTATTTGAACACCCTGCTATTTTGCAAGTTCTCCCACTTGGAAATCATGGAGGGGTCTGAAATTGTCATCGTAGGTGCATGTCCACTGTGAGAGACATAATCCAAAAAAAAAAAATTCCAGAAATCACAATTTATGATTTTTTAACTATTTATTTGTATGATACAGCTGCAAAGAAGTATTTGAACACCTGTCTATCAGCTAGAATTCTGACCCTCAAAGACCTGTTAGTCTGCCTTTAAAATGTCCACCTCCACTCCATTTATTATCCTAAATTAGATGCACCTGTTTGAGGTCATTAGCTGCATAAAGACACCTGTCCACCCCATACAATCAGTAAGAATCCAACTACTAACATGACCAAGACCAAAGAGCTGTCCAAAGACACTAGAGACAAAATTGTACACCTCCACAAGGCTGGAAAGGGCTACGGGGAAATTGCCAAGCAGCTTGGTGAAAAAAGGTCCACTGTTGGAGCAATCATTAGAAAATGGAAGAAGCTAAACATGACTGTCAATCTCCCTCGGACTGGGGCTCCATGCAAAATCTCACCTCGTGGGGTCTCAATGATCCTAAGAAAGGTGAGAAATCAGCCCAGGACTACACGAGAGGAGCTGGTCAATGACCTGAAAAGAGCTGGGACCACCGTTTCCAAGGTTACTGTTGGTAATACACTAAGACGTCATGGTTTGAAATCATGCATGGCACGGAAGGTTCCCCTGCTTAAACCAGCACATGTAAAGGCCCGTCTTAAGTTTGCCAATGACCATTTGGATGATCCAGAGGAGTCATGGGAGAAAGTCATGTGGTCAGATGAGACCAAAATAGAACTTTTTGGTCATAATTCCACTAACCGTGTTTGGAGGAAGAAGAATGATGAGTACCATCCCAAGAACACCATCCCTACTGTGAAGCATGGGGGTGGTAGCATCATGCTTTGGGGGTGTTTTTCTGCACATGGGACAGGGCGACTGCACTGTATTAAGGAGAGGATGAGTGGGGCCATGTATTGCGAGATTTTGGGCAACAACCTCCTTCCCTCAGAGCTTTGAAGATGGGTCGAGGCTGGGTCTTCCAACATGACAATGACCCGAAGCACACATCCAGGATAACCAAGGAGTGGCTCTGTAAGAAGCATATCAAGGTTCTGGCGTGGCCTAGCCAGTCTCCAGACCTAAACCCAATAGAGAATCTTTGGAGGGAGCTCAAACTCCGTGTTTCTCAGCGACAGCCCAGAAACCTGACTGATCTAGAGAAGATCTGTGTGGAGGAGTGGGCCAAAATCCCTCCTCCAGTGTGTGCAAACCTGGTGAAAAACTACAAGAAACGTTTGACCTCTGTAATTGCAAACAAAGGCTACTGTACCAAATATTAACATTGATTTTCTCAGGTGTTCAAATACTTATTTGCAGCTGTATCATACAAATAAATAGTTAAAAAAATCATACATTGTGATTTCTGGAATTTTTTTTTTTGATTATGTCTCTCACAGTGGACATGCACCTACGATGACAATTTCAGACCCCTCCATGATTTCCAAGTGGGAGAACTTGCAAAATAGCAGGGTGTTCAAATACTTATTTTCCGCACTGTATGTGCCCTGTCCACTGACGCTAGTGAAGGACTTTCTTTACCCGACCGGCTGGCAGCTAACCAAGGTAACCTAGAGCAAGTTGGGTTGGGGGAGAAACTAAATCTCACCCTGAAACCCGAGAACTGCCATGGGGGCATGGCAGAGGTTCAATACCTAGGGCCTAGAGTAGGGTCTGGGAAACAGGGCCCGAACCCGCGAAAGTAGAGGCCATAGCCAATTGGCCCCAGCCCCACACCAAGACGAAGGTATTGGCGTCCCTAGGCACCACCGGGTATTATAGAAAGTTCGTCCCGGAGTGTAGCACCCTAGAGAAATTCCTCACCGACCTGACAAAAAGGTCCCTACCCAAGCAGGTAGCCTGGTTCTCGGAGTGTGCATTGGCGTTCCAGGGACTTAAGACGGCATGGAGCACCCGGTGGCATACCTCAGCGGCAAGTTATTACATTGGAAGGTCAGCTCATCTGGCTCAACCGAGTCTCTGGAGACAATCCCCGGTTGCCGCGCTGGAGTCTAGCGTTGCAACCTTACAATTTCACACTGCAATACCGCCCGGGCAAGCAGAACGGCAATGCGGATGGACTTTCACGCCAAACCGGCTTGAAAGTATAATCTTGACCCGGACATCCCCTAGCCAACCCGGCAGGGTCTAGGTGGGTATGCCGACCCATGGAACTAAGGGGGAGTATTGTGAAGAAAATAGACTTTATTCTGGATTTTCTCAGACTCTGTTTGTCTTTTAAGAACCCCTGGACTGATCTGGGTAAAATTTGGATATGTTGGTTCCCCAGATCGGGGCTATCAGGAGATATGTAATGGCAGGTATACCTTGTGTGGAAGAGGGGTGTTCAAACGTTGGGAAAATTAGGGTGCTCTCTACCTGGAGATAATTGGTTTATTCCTTAAACTGAAACCACGATGCTATAGTTGGCCCTCCCTTATAAGCACCACCCTTAAACTGATCTCAATATCTTAATGTGTCATGTAAATGATCTTTAGTCTGTCTTTCGAAAAGTGTTCATTGTGTGAAGTTCTATTGTTTAGCAGGTGAGAAGTTCTAAAACACCTTGTCTGGGCAAAGGACCAGTAATTAACTCATGTGGATTCTACTGGAGACAGCCGTCTGTCTCCTACCATAGGTCTCTTGAAAGGGGTCTCGTTAGTAACACCATTGTATGATGATGTGGGAGGAGGATGTAATTGTATATCTGATTACATCAAGTATTTATTTTGCTGTATATAAGTAACCTGTCTCTCAATAAAGTCATTCTATGTCTGGACACCCTTCATGAAGTCTTGGCTCATGCTTGGGGATGGGGAACACTCTAACCATTCGGAAGAATCATATTGGGAGATGGAAAGAAGGCCGCAGTACCCTAACCACTGCAAGTCTTAACAGTATGCTCCCTCTAATTGGGAGCAGTGATCAGTGACGTGTCACCGTAGCCATGCCCCCTAACAGTTAGAATCACTCCCTAGGACACATTAAACAATGTCCACAAAATAATGTCCCCAGACACATGTCCCCACACAGAAAAAGTACCTGTCCCCCACATATGTAACAGTAAAATCACATGTCCCAATGATCACCTGCACACATATGTCCGTGATCACCTGCGCACATCTGTACATGATCACCTGCGTACATCTGGACATGATCATCTGCGTACATCTGTCCGCGATCACATAAACCAATTATTATACACTTAACTGGATTTTGTTTTTACCAAAGACATGTAGCAGAACACATTTTGGCTAAAATTTATGACAAAATTGGATTTTATTCTTTTATCCACTTAAAGCGAGGGGGGGGGGGGGGATACTTTTTTCACCCGTCTGATTATTGCAGCCGGCAGCATTCTCATTTCCCTGCAAAAGATATTTTATAAAAATTATAGATGGATGTTTCCATCTTAATTATGGGCAGTCTGAAGCTCAACAGGACTTCCTTCCGGCATGCGGTGAATGCTGTAGTCCCAGCATACACCGCTCTATCCCGCGCATGCACAGTTGCCATCACAACCGGAGCGTTTTCACCTGGTTTCCAGCAGTTAAAATGGCGGAATTGTATCCGCCCTCGTCACATGACTGGCTGCAAGCGTCATGTGACGTGCAGAAAAAACGCAAGACTTCTTCTGCTGTGATCTAGAGAATCCTCCCCTGGGCAGCGTCACGCTGTGATCCCAGGAATCGATGCGGCGATCGCAGCTGAAGCGACACGCCCAGTCCCGCAGGACTCAGACCAGGAAGTGCCTGGTTCAGAGCACTGGAATAAGGTACGGAAGCGATTTAAATTTTTTTGGACAACGAACTGTTTTAAGATACACTGAGCCCTTGTGTTTAAAGCGGACTTGCGAATTAGGGTGAACCTCCGCTTTAAGCCCCGGACCATTATGCAGGTTAAGGACCTTGCCCCTTTTCGCGATTCAGCACTGCGTCGATTTAGTTGACAATTGCGCGGTCGTACGACGTGGCTCCCAAACAAAATTGGCGTCCTTTTTTTCCCACAAATAGAGTTTTCTTTTGGTGGTATTTGATCACCTCTGTGGTTTTTATTTTTTGCGCTATAAACAAAAATAGAGCGACAATTTTGAAAAAAATTCTATATTTTTTACTTTTTGCTGTAAAAAATATCCCCCAAAAAGATATAAAAAAAAATGTTTTCCCTCAGTTTAGGCCAATACGTATTCTTCTACCTATTTATGGTAAAAAAAAAATGCAATAAGCGTTTATCGGTTGGTTTGCGCAAAATTTATAGCGTTTACAAAATAGAGGATAGTTTTATTGCATTTTTATTAATATTTTTTTTAACTACTAATGGCGGCGATCAGCGATTTTTTTTTTAGTGGCTGCGCCGCTGCGACATTATGGCGGACACATCGGACTATTTTGACACATTTTTGGGACCATTGTCATTTTCACAGCGAAAAGAGCTATACAAATGCACTGATTACTGACAATTGCAGTTTAGGAGTTAACCACTAGGGAACGCTGAAGGGGTTAAGTGTGACCTCATGTGTGTTTCTAACTGTAGGGGGGCGGGGCTGGACGTGTGACGTCATTGATCGTCTTTCCCTATATCAGGGAACACACGATCACTGACATTGCCACAATGAAGAACGGGGAAGGTGTGTTTACACTCACCTCTCCCCGTTCTTCAGCTCCTGTGACCGATCGCGGGACACCAGCGACGATCGGGTCCCGCAGGCGCGGTCACGAAGCTTCAGACCGGGTCGCAGCGCACCCCACAGCTGGGCACTTAAAGAGGACGTACAGGTACGTGCTTGTGCCCAGCCGTGCCATTCTGCTGACGTATATCGGCAGTAGGGGGTCCTTAAGTGGTTAATAGAAAGAATAGAAAGAAGAAAATATATATTTGTTTCTTTTTTCGCTTATCTCGCAAAAAATAAAAAACGGAGTCGTGAATAAATACCCCCAAAAGAAAGCTCTATTTGTGTGAACAAAATGATAAAAATGTTCATTTGGGTACATCGTTGCATGACCGTGCAGAGCGCTGAAAGCTGAAAATTGGTCTGGGAAGGATGGGGGGGGGGCGAAAGTGCCCGGTATTGATGTGGTTAAAAAAAACCCTCATCACTCCATTGAAAACTGAAAAAAAAAATTGGGCTTTACATTCATTATAGGAATTTAAAGCTAGCTATAAAAAATAAAAAAAATCTGAATTATATAATTTTACACACCACAGTTTAGATGATCCGTCGCATTCTAATTTCCTCCTTCCTCTTCGGGAACTCGATAATTCCCAATTTAATAGGAATTCTCCTCGTTTTCGGTGGAATGGCATAAACAGGATTTCACAGATAATTCGGTGTGAGGTCAGAGGGAAGGCGAGGAAAATCCCAGCTGACCACCGAGCCGATGTTCTTCCCCATTATAGGAATGGATTTTCCTTATAGAATAATTACCCGCCACATCGGGGGAAGGACGGATGGGGCCGCTAGTTGCTCATTAATTTTATAATGTATTTTCATGCGGAATTGCGGGAATTCTCCAGTGAGCGGTGTTAAGTGCCCCGGACTGTGGAAAGGTAACACCTGTGGGCATTTCATACACGGCAACAATTATAAGCTGGAATTATTGGGTTTGTATAATTGCTGCTCGATACGCATAGCTGACACCTTGTTTAATAAACATGCCTTGTGGGGAAAGGCTGACCGTACATGGAGGCAATTATGAGAATTTCGTGGAATTATTATGATCAGTTATTAAACCTGGTGGTGACAATTGCTGTTGACCCGTTATTACTGGGATCAGCATATGGCTGGTAGAAGGAACGTGCGATCCACCACGCTTCAGCCAATCCTGGAGTTGGCTATGCAGCCAGTGGCTGATCTGTGTTACTTTTCATATATGGATTTTCTGTTTGGCAAAAAGGCTAACAATCCATGTCGAATCTTGACTCCTTTTTACACTAATGGTCTGATCATTCAATTCACTGCCATCTTCCATCTCTATTCTACACCCAACTGCTATCACCGCCATTCACTTCCATCTTTCATCTCTATTCTACACCCAACTGCCATCTTCCATCTCTATTCTACACCCAACTGCCATCACCGTCATTCACTGCCATCTTCCATCTCTATTCTACACCCAACTGCCATCACCGCCATTCACTGCCATTTTCCATCTCTATTCTACACCCAACTGCTATCACCGCCATTCACTGCCATCTTCCATCTCTATTCTACACCCAACTGCTATCACCGCTATTCACTGCCATCTTCCATCTCTATTCTACACCCAACTGCCATCTTCCATCTCTATTCTACACCCAACTGCCATCACCGCCATTGACTGCCATCTTCCATCTCTATTCTACACCCAACTGCTATCACCGCCATTCACTGCCATCTTCCATCTCTATTCTACACCCAACTGCTATCACCGCCATTCACTGCCATCTTTCATCTCTATTCTACACCCAACTGCCATCACGACAATTCACTGATATATTCCATCTCTATTCTACACCCAACTGCCATCACTGCCATCTTCCATCTCTATTCTACACCCAACTGCCATCACCGCCATTCACTGCTATCTTCCATCTCTATTCTACACCCAACTGCCATCATCTCCACCCACTGCCATCTTCCATCTCTATTCTACATCCAACTGCTATCATCTCCATCCACTGCCATCTTCCATCTCTATTCTACACCCAACTGTCATTACCGCCATTCACTGCCATCTTCCATCTCTATTCTACACCCAACTGCTATCACCGCCATTCACTGCCATCTCCCTTTTCTATTCTACACCCAACTGCCATCACTGCCATTCACTGCTATCTTCCATCTCTATTCTACACCCAACTGCCATCATTGCAATTCACTGATATCTTCCATCTATATTCTACATCCAACTGCCATCACCGCCATCTTCCATATCTATTCTACACCCAACTGCCACCATCACAATTTACTGATATCTTCCATCTCTATTCTACACCCAACAGCCATCACCGCCATTCACTGTCTTCTTTATCTTTATTCTACACCAAACTGCCATCACGCCATTTACAGGCATCTTCCATCTCTATTCTTCACCCAACTGCCATCACTGCCATTCACTGCTATCTTCCATCTCTGTTCTACACCCAACTGCCATCACCGTCATTCACTGCTATCTCCCATCTCTATTTTACATCCAACTGCCATCACCACCATTCACTGCCATCTTCTATCTCTATTCTACACCTAACTGCCATCACCGCTATTCACTGCCATCTTCCATCTCTATTCTACACCCAACTGCCATCACGCCATTTACTGCCATCTTCCATCTCTATTCTACACCCAACTGCCGTCACCGCCATTCACTGCCATTTTCCATCTCTATTCTATACCCAACTGCCATCACCACCATTCACTGCCAACTTCATCTTTATTCTACACCCAACTGCCATTTACAGGCATCTTCCATCTCTTCTACACCCAACTGTCATCACTGCCACTCACTGCTATCTTCTATCTCTATTCTACACCCAACTGCCATCAGTGCCATTCACTGCCATCTTCCATCTCTATTCTACACCCAACTGCCATGTTCCATCTCTATTCTACACCCAGCTGCCATCACCACAATTCACTGACATCTTCCATCTCCATTCTTTACCCAATTGCCATCACTGCCATTCACTGTCATCTTCCATCTCTATTCTACACCCAATAGTCATCACCGCCATTCACTGTCATCTTTATCTTTATTCTACACCCAACTGCCATCATGCCATTTTCAGGCATCTTCCATCTTTATTCTACACCCAACTGCCATCACTGCCATTTACTGCCATCTTCCATCTTTAATCTACACCCAATTGCCATCAACACTATTCACTGCCACCTCCCTTCTCTATTCTACACCCAACTGCCATCACCGCCATTCACTGCCATCTTCCATCTCTATTCTATACCCAACTGCCATCACCGTCATTCACTGCCATCTTCCATCTCTATTCTATACCCAACTGCCATCTTCCATCTGTATTCTACACCCAACTGCCATCTTCCATCTCCATTCTACACCCAACTGACATCACCGCCATTCACTGCTATCTTCCATCTCTATTCTACACCTAACTGCCATCTTCCATCTCTATTCTACACCCAACTGCCATCACCGCCATTTACTGCTATCTTCCATCTCTTTTCTGCACCCAACTGCCATCTTCCATCTCTATTCTACACCCAACTGCCATCACCGCCATTCACTGCTATCTTCTATCTCTTTTCTGCACCCAACTGCCATCTTCCATCTCTATTCTACACCCAACTGCCATCACCGCCATTCACTGCTATCTTCCATCTCTTTTCTACACCCAACTGCCATCACCACAATTCACTGATATCTTCCATCTCTATTCTACACCCAACTGCCATCACTGCCATCTTCCATCTCTATTCTACACCCAACTGCCATCACCGCCATTCACTGTCATCTTTATCTTTATTCTACACCCAACTGCTATCACTGCCATCTTCCGTCTCTATTATACATCCAACTGCCATCACCGCTATTCACTGCCATCTTCCATCTCTATTCTACACCCAACTGCCATCACCGCTATTCACTGCCATCTTCCATCTCTATTCTACACCCAACAGCCATCACCGCCATACACTGTCATCTTTATCTTTATTCTACACCCAACTGCCATCACGCCATTTATAGGAATCTTCCATCTCTATTCTACACCCAACTGCTATCACTGCCATCTTCCATCTCTATTCTACACCCAACTGCCATCACTGCCATCTTCCATCTCTATTCTACACCCAACTGCCATCACTGCCATCTTCCATCTCTATTCTACACCCAAAAGCTGAATGCATTGCTTGAAAGCAGAAAGTAGGGGTCTGGAGTAGGACCAGAGGAGGGCAAGGGCCACATGAAATGGCCTGGAGGGTTGGATTTGGCCCGCGGGCCTTGCGTTTGACACCTGTGCTCTGTACTAAGCCTAGTGTTCCTCTAGTTCATTCCCTGCTATCTTCCATCTCTATTCTACACCCAACTGCCATCATCCCAATTCACTGATATCTTCCATCTATATTCTACATCCAACTGCCATCACCGCCATCTTCCATATCTATTCTACACCCAACTGCCATCATCACAATTTACTGATATCTTCCATCTCTATTCTACACCCAACTGCCATCACCGCCATTCACTGTCATCTTTATCTATATTCTACACCCAACTGCCATCATGCCATTTACAGGCATCTTCCATCTCTATTCTACACCCAACTGCCATCACTGCCATTTACTGCCATCTTCCATCTTTATTCTACACCCAATTGCCATCAACACTATTCACTGCCACCTCCCTTCTCTATTCTACACCCAACTGCCATCACCGCCATTCACTGCCATCTTCCATCTCTATTCTATACCCAACTGCCATCACCGTCATTCACTGCCATCTTCCATCTCTATTCTATACCCAACTGACATGTTCCATCTCTATTCTACACCCAACTGCCATCACCGCCATTCACTGCTATCTTCCATATCTTTTCTGCACCCAACTGCCATCTTCCATCTCTATTCTACACCCAACTGCCATCACCGCCATTCACTGCTATCTTCCATCTCTTTTCTGCACCCAACTGCCATCTTCCATCTCTATTCTACACCCAACTGCCATCACCGCCATTCACTGCTATCTTCCATCTCTATTCTACACCCAACTGCCATCACTGCCATCTTCCATCTCTATTCTACACCCAACTGCCATCACCACCATTTACTGTCATCTTTATCTTTATTCTACACCCAACTGCTATCACTGCCATCTTCCGTCTCTATTATACACCCAACTACCATCACTGCCATTCACTGCCATCTTCCATCTCTATTCTACACCCAACTGCCATCACCACTATTCACTGCCATCTTCCATCTCTATTCTACACCCAACTGCCATCACCGCTATTCACTGCCATCTTCCATCTCTATTCTACACCTAACTACCATCACCACCATTCACTGCCCTCTTCCATCTCTATTCTACACCCAACAGCCATCACTGCCATTCACTGTCATCTTTATCTTTATTCTACACCCAACTGCCATCACGCCATTTATAGGCATCTTCCATCTCTATTCTACACCCAACTGCCATCACTGCCATCTTCCATCTCTATTCTACACCCAATTGCCATCACCACCATTCACTGCCATCTTCCATCTCTATTCTACACCCAAAAGCTGAATGCATTGCTTGAAAGCAGAAAGTAGGGGTCTGGAGTAGGACCAGAAGAGGGCAAGGGCCACATGAAATGGCCTGGAGGGTTGGATTTGGCCCGCAGGCCTTGCGTTTGACACCTGTGCTCTGTAATAAGCCTAGTGTTCCTCTAGTTGTCATATTGTAAGCTTGCTTGAGCAGAGCTCTCTTATATGTCATATATTGTCTTTTATTGTGTATATAATAATGTAAAGTCCCTTGGTAATAAAATGCTGACGTAACAATCACATGGCTAAAATAACGATCCAATTTGTTTGTGATTGAAGCCCCAATTCATTGATATGTATCTCAGCTCATGTTTCTTCTCCTCGTTGTGACCAGGATGAGGGTAGGAGGGGTAAAATGATGGGTGGCGTTCGGAAGGACCAGAGTTTCCGCCTATGTGCGCCTAACACACAGATCCGGCAGTGAAAATTATTGATGATCGGAAGTCTTGGCTGAAATTCACATATAATCAATAACTTTAATGACCATTATGGATGAACAATTCTTATGCAATCACCGCGCTCGCCGTATTATCCGCGACATTATCAGCTTGCGAGGAGAGAGAGCGGCGCGCTCGCTGCGGATACATATCGCAGGCAGGAGAAATGTGCCCAATAATTTATGTGCCTGTAACTGAATCTTTATACACTTCTGATGAAATGAATATTTAAATTGAGTAATTATTCATTTTAATTGACTTTCCTGCTGACTAAAGTAGTTTCGCTTTCATTATTAATACCGTACAGCAGAAAAATAACGCAGACAGATTTAGTCATGCATTTGTTAGCGCTCAGATTTCTCCACCGCGGATATTAATTAGGGAGCCCGGGGGAGGGGAGGGGGGTGTAATGGTTACAAATAATTGCGGCTCTCTGGCTCCTATTTGGGTGACTTGGGGGAATGTATTGAGTTGGGAGGGGGAGCCCCAAATATGGGAGGGGGCCTCAAATATGGGAGGGGGCCTCAAATATGGGAGGGGCCTCAAATATGGGAGGGGCCTCAAATTTGGGAGGGGGCCCCAAATATGGGAGGGGGAGCCCCAAACATGGGAGGAGAGCCCCAAATATGGGAGGGGCCTCAAATATGGGAGGGGCCTCAAATATGGGAGGGGGGGCCCCAAATATGGGAGGGGGAGCCCCAAATATGGGAGGGGCCTCAAATATGGGAGGGGAGCCCCAAATATGGGAGGGGGGCCCCAAATATGGGAGGGGGAGCACCATTTTAATATAATGTGTTGGTTTGTATGTTTTTGGGCTTCCTGAATAGACATTTTGGGCCAGATTCTCATAGAATTTCGCTTGCGTATCGTAAGCCATTTGCACTACGCCGCCGCATCGTACTAGAGCAGGTGCCGTATTCTCTAACCATTTGCTCCGTTGTTGGCGTAGCGAAAATGGCCCAGCGTAAGGCCGCTTGTATTTAAATTAAGTGCGCCCCCGCGTCGAACGAACTGCGCATGCCGGGGAAAAAGCTCAGTACGCATGCTCCAGCTCATGTCGGAAAGCGTCGTTGAAACCGACGTCAAAACGACGTGATCGTCACTACGCAATGCCCCTATTCGCGAACGAGTTAGTAAAACGACATAAGCGACGGAAAAAGCCGACGCTGACCCGACGCCATACTTAACATGCCATCCGACGGCACCCGACGGTACTTCGTAAGGTTACTCCACATAGAAGCTGGGGTAACCTTACGCGGACGAAAACGACGTACGCGACGACGGGGTGGCGTAAAAGCGATCGGGAATCGGCGTACTAGCCTCATTTGCATATGCAAATCAGAAAACAACGTAAAGGCCACCTAGTGGCCGGAGTTGTCATTACAACTACGATCCGCAAGTGTAATGGTTTTACACTTGTCGAATGTTGAAGCGTATCTATGCAAAAGTGATGCTAAGCATCACGCGCATAGATACGAGGCAAAAAAAAACGGCGATACGACGGGGTATCTGAGATACTCCGTCGTATCGCCGCTGAGAATCTGGCCCTTAAGCTGCAAAGTTGGTGTAAAAATCATATCCAGGAATAAAGTGATTCTTTAGTTTCCCTGGATTTTGCTGCGACTTTGTCTGCCCTTACATAGACTAGAGCAGGGGTCTCCAAACTGCGGCCCAGGGGCCGGATGTGGCCCTTGGCTTGGGGCACGATTCCTCCCACTGACACCAATAATAGGACACTATTCCCCCCACTGATACCAATGATGGGACACTATTCCTCCCACTGACACAAATGATGGGGCACTATTCCTCCCACTTATACCAATGATGGGACACTTTTCCTCCGACTGACACCAATGATGGGACACTATTCCTCCCACTGACACCAATGATGGGACACTATTCCTCCCACTGACACCAATGATGGGGCATTATTTATCCCCCCAATACCAAAGATGCGTTGTTTACTCCCACAGACAATCTTTTACTTCCAATGGCCACAGCCTGGCCCCCCCCCCCCTTCACATTAGTAGTCCACCTTTGCTACCATCTGATTTCTATTCATCAGAGACCTCTTTATGCCGCGTACACACAATCACTTTATGTGAAGTAAAAAACAACGTTTTTGAAACTTCAATTTTCAAAGACGACGTTGCCTACACACCATCGTTTTTTCACAATGCTCTAGCAAAGCGAGGTTACGTTCACCACTCTTTTCCATTGAAGCTCGCTTCATAACTAGCTTCTGGGCATGCGCGGGTTGAAAAACGTCATTTTAAACTACGTTTTTTTGCTACACACAGTGGCCCAGATTCACAGAGCAATTACGCCTGTCTAACTGGTGTTAGACAGGAGTAATTTCAAATTTCGCGCGCCGTATCACTAGTTTGAATCCTCAAACCATGATACGGCGGCTTCGGGCTTCGATCCAAGAGGCCTACGTCCTCGTAAGCCTTCGGATCTACGCTGCGATATTTTTGCGGCCGCTGGGAGGAGTTCGCGTCGTTTTGATGCGTCGGGATATGCAAATGTGTTTTTACGGCGATCCACGAAGATACGAGCGGTCTTCGCAATCGCTTACGTCTGTTTTTTTTTACGTACTGTTAGACCAGCTTTTTGCTGGTCTAACGGTGCGTAGCCCATGTTAAGTATGGCCGTCGTTCCCGCGTCGAATTTAATTTTTTTTTAATTTTTTTTGCGTAACTCGTTCGGGAATAGAAATGTCCGTAAACGACGCTACTCAAACAACGAATGACGTAACGACGTGATTTCACGCAATGCACGGCGGGAAATTTGCGAACGGAGCATGCGCAGTTCGATCGCCGCGGGAACGCGCCTATTTTAAATCCTTCACGCCCCCTACTCGTGTAGATGGATTGCGACGGGAGAAATACACTACGCCGCCGTCGTTTACTGGACAAAATCTACCTGGATTCCACGTAGAGCCAGGTAAAAAACGGCGGCGTAGTGTATTTCTGATACGCTACGAGAATCCAATTCTCTCTGAATCTGGGCCTATAACTTTTGCGCAAACCAATCAATAAAAGCTTATTGAGATTTATTTATTTATTTTTTTATACCAAAAATATGTAGAAGAATACGTATCGGCCTAAACTGAGGACATTTTTTTTTATATATATATATTTTGGGGGATATTTATTATAGCAAAAAGTAAAAGATATCGGGCCAGATTCTCAAACGAGATACGCCGGTGTATCGCAGGAAACACCGTCGTATCTCTGTTTTTTTCCCCGGGTATCTATACGTCTGATTCCTAGAATCACTTACGCATAGATACGGCGAAGATCCGACAGGTGTAAAACACTTACTCTGTCGGATCTTAGATGTAATGACTTCGCTGGCCGCTAGGTGGCCTTTACGTTGATTTTTCATTTGCCTATGCAAATAAGCCTAATACGCCGATTCCCGAACGTTTTTGCGCCGCCTCATCGTCGTTTACGTCGTTTCCGTAAGCGTAAACCTACCCCTGCTATATGAGGGGTAGGCTTACGAAGTTCCGTCGTATGCCATGTTAAGTATGGCGTCGGGTCAGCGTCGTCTTTTTCCGTCGGTTACGTTGTTTTACTAAGCCGTTCGCGAATAGGGCATTGCGTAAGTGGCGATCAGGTCGTTTTCACGTCGGTTTCAACTACGTTTTCCGACGTGAGCTGGAGCATGCGCACTAATTTTTTTTCCCGGCCGGCGCATGCGCAGTTCGATCGATGCGGGGGCGCGCTTAATTTAAATACAAGCCGCCCCCTTTGAATTACGTGGGGATACGCCGTGCCATTTACACTACGCCGCCACAAACTACGGAGCAAGTGCTTTGGAAATAGGGCACTTGCTCCAGTAAGTTCCGGCGGCGTAGTGTAAAGGGCTTGCGCTACACCGCCGCGGATTCTACCAGAATCTGGCCCATTGTTTTTTTTTTTTCAACATTTTCTTTTTTTGTTTTTGTTTATAGCGCAAAAAATAAAAAAGCTCTATTTGTGGGGAAAAAAAGGACGCAGGTTAAAGCGACGGAGTGCCGAATCACAGAAAAAGTGGCCTGGTCTCCCCCCTCCTAAAAAATAGAATTTTTTTGTGACCCCATAGATTTCACTGGTTCATCCTGGGACCTGTGGTTCTTCACTGGTTGGGGGGCGGTCACATCTTCAGCTCTGAGGGGTTCATGGTGGGACCTGTAGTCCTTCTCTTTTGGGGATCACATAATATCTGAAGATGTGACCCCCCCATCAAATCACACCCCCCAAAGTAAAGAACTACCTTTCCCAGCATGAACCCCTGATATCTAAGGGTGTGAGTAGCGTCGTTTACATACACCCCCACCCCCCAAATTTGAAAACTCCCAGCATGAACCTGTGAGATCTAGAGTGTGACCCCCCCCATAGATTTCACAGATCTATGCTGGGGCCTGTAGTTCTTCACTATTTGGGGGGCGGGGGAGGTTCACATCTTCAGCTTTAGGGGGTGGTCATGCTGGGACCTGTAGTCCTTAACTTTGGAGAAGTCACCCCCCCCCCCAAAGTAAAGGACTACCTGTCCCAGCATGAACCCCTGATATCTAAGGGTGTGACCCCCCCAAATTTGAAACTCCCAGCATGAACCTGTGAGATCTAGAGTGTGACCCCATAGATTTCACAGATCTATGCTGGGACCTGTAGTTCTTCACTAGTTTTGGGGGGGTCACATCTTAAGCTCTGAGGGGTTCATGATGGGACCTGTAGTTCATCACTAGTTGGGGGGGGGTGTCACATCTTAAGCTTTGAGCACAGCCTATCCTGGGCAGGTGAACGGGGTGCTGTGCACCCAAGTACCACAGAGGAGGGGGCGCTGATGTACCAGAGTGCTCCTCTTTCACCGCCTCCTCTTCTTCTTGCCTGTGTCCAGAGGCAGCTCTCTCCGCCGGCAACTGACAGGAGCAGATCAGAGGAGGAGAGACTGTGCCGCCACCACTTTGTTTGCTGCCCAAGCAGCCGGAGACCATAGCAGCAGTCTCTGATCATCTCCTGTACTATGTCTGCAGTCTCTGACCATCTCCTGTATCATGTCTGCAGTCTCTGACCATCTCCTGTACTGTGTCTGCAGTCTCTGACCATCTCCTGTACTATATCTGCAGTCTCTGACCATGTGGGGGCGCCAGCATGGGCGTCCGCTGAAATTTTTTCAGGGAGGGGTGCTTCCGCAGCAGCGATACACAGTCGCATTTAACCCTTTCTTCATATGCTAGCAGGGGTTAAAAGCGCCCCGCTAGCAACCGAATAGCACAGCTAAAACGATGGTAAAGCGCCGCTTTACTCATAATACGGCCAGCTGGCAGTGTGAAATAGCTCTTGAGATAATTCAGCTTCACTTCATGCCCATATAAATATAGCCTAGAGAATGCATAGATGGACTGCCCTTCAGCACAGACCCATCCATTCCGCACAGACCCCCCTTCAGCACAAATGGACCCAATTTAAGCACAGAACCCCCCTTCAGCACAGATGAACCCCCCTTCAGCACAGATGAACCCCCCTTCAGCACAGATGAACCCCCCTTTCAGCACAACCCCCCCTTCAACAAAGACGGACCCCCCTCCTCCTTCCCATTCAGTACCTCAGATCAGCCATCAGCGCAGCACAGGCACAGCTGGAGGGGGAGGCGGCTTCACTCTGCTCGAAGTGCCTGTGTGACATCCGGCCCGCGACTGCTCAGACAGCCCGCGGCTGCAAAACTCTTTAACACCTCCTCGGTTTTCAAGGGGGGGTCAATTGCCCCCCTTGCCCTATGGGCGCCAGAAATATTTCTGCACCCAGGCGTCTGTGACCCTAGGATCAGCCCTGGCTCTGAGGGGTTTATGCTGGGACCTGTGTCAGTTTTTTTCCGGGACACTGTATTGTCCCAGAGCGAAGGTGCCGGGACAGACCTGCAGAATGTGGGACTGCCCCGGGCAATCCGGGGACCCCTGGTCACCCTACCACCCGGTGACAACGCAGCAGCACAATTGGTAGACGAGGGCTGAGGGTTGTCACCTTGTAACAGGAAGCACCTTAACAAAAAAAAAATCACCATGGCAGGATCGCCAGAGATTTATTTTATTAAATGCTTATAAGAGAATTTAGTAATTGGCTTTGGATTTACTGCAGCGCCTTCCATGAAATCCTAATTACAAACTCCACCGTGCCGGAGGTGAGGAGGGCTCAGCCCAGATGAGATCATCCTTTAACGCTCTGCTTTCCTGCCAGTAACCGGCGGCACTAATGATCATCCCTGGAGGAGCAATCTGCGGTGTGGTGGGGTCACTGGCCAGGATGGACTGATCTCCCCCCCCCCCCCCCGCTCCCCCACAAAGTGAGATTTATGAAGCCGGACGCTCCAATATATCCTAATAACCAAGAATGAGCCTCGGCGCCCCCCCAGGGCGCGGTAGTTAAGCGCAGACCGCGCACAGGAGCCGCGGCACAAATCTCCCCGAACGCCATATAAAGGGAAAGGCATTGATTTTTATTCCGCCGTTTCTTTTCTCTCGCAGTGTTTTTGCTCTGAAAATAGGGAATTGCACAGAGGATCAAAACGATCGATTAAATAAATCACCGCGCTTCTCTCTGCGTAGGCCGTTGTATTTCTGGATCAGGAAATGTAATGTTTTTATTTATTTTTTTATAAATTTTATTATGATTAGCCGATAACAATCACAGGATCAAGGGCGGAATGTGGAGCCGTTTGTGTATGGTCCTTGTTTACGTGATTGAAGGGAAACATTGTGTGAAAAAAAAATAGATTGTTAATAAAATAAATCCTTTGTGCTCGGCGGCGGTGGGCACTATCTGCTGGTAAAATGTTATTCCTCTGTGTCAGGCAGTGTTGCCAACCGTCCGTAAATTTACGGGCAGACCCGTAAATTGAACCCCCTTTTCGGACCATTATGCAGGTTAAGGACCTTGCCCCTTTTTGCGATTCGGCACTGCGTCGCTTTAACTGACAATTGCGCGGTCGTGCGACATGGCTCCCAAACAAAATTGGTGTCCTTTTTTTTCCTTACAAATAGAGCTTTCTTTTGGTGGTATTTGATCACCTCTGCGGTTTCTATTTTTTGCGCTATAAACAAAAATAGAGCGAAGATTTTGGAAAAAAAAAACAATGGGCCAGATTCACAGAGCCCTTAGACTCGCGTTAGACCGGAGTACTTTCGAATTACGCGCGTTTTTTCACTACTCTGAAACCTCAAACCATGAATAGACGGCTGCGGGCTTCAATCCGACTGGTTTACGTGTTCGTACGACTTCGGATCTAAGCTGCAATAAATTTGCGGCCGCTGGGTGGAGTTCCCGCCGTTTTCCGCGTCGGGGTATGCAAATTAGCTTTTGCCGACGATCCACGAAGTTACGAACGTCAATCGCAATCTCTTACGGCATCTTTAGTCATCTTTTTGCCACATAAAGTTATACCAGCGTTTTGCTGCTCTAATATTAGACAGCCCATGTTAAGTATGGCCGTCATTCCCGCGTCGAATTTCAACGTTTTCCGACGTCTTTTTTAATTTTTTACGTTAGTCGTCCGGGAATAGGAATGTCCGTAAACGACGCTACTCAAACAACGAATGACGCAACGACGTGATTTCGCGCAATGCACGGCGGGAAATTTCTGAACGGAGCATGCGCAGTTCGATCGCCGCGGGGGCGCGCCTAATTTAAATGCTTTACGCCCCCTAATCACGTATTTTGATTACGCGGCGAGAAATACACTACGCCGCCTTACCGTAAGGGACAAAATCTACCAGAATTTGGCGTAGAGCCTGGTAAAATACGGCGGCGTAGTGTATCTCTGATACTCTGCGCCAATGTAATTGTACCTGAATCTGGCCCAATATTTTTTTACTTTTTGCTATAATAAATATCCCCAAAAAGATATAAGAAAATGTTTTTTTTAGGCCGATACTTATTCTTCTACATATTTTTGGTAAAAAAACTCGCAATAAGCGTTTATCGATTGGTTTGCGCAAAATTTATAGCGTTTACAAAATAGGGGATAGTTTTATTGCATTTTTATTAATAATATTTTTTTTTTACTACTAATGGCGGCGATCAGCGATTTTTTTTCGTGACTGCGACATTATGGCGGACACATCGGACACTTTTGACACATTTTTGGGAGCATTGTCATTTTCACATGCTATAAAAATGCACTGATTACTGTGAAAATGGCAATTGCAGTTTAGGAGTTAACCACTAGGGGGCGCTGTAGGGGTTAAGTGTGACCTCATGTGTGTTTCTAACAATAGGGGGCGGGGCTGGATGTGTGACATCATTGATCGCCTTTCCCTATATTAGGGAACAGCCGATCAGTGACATTGCCACAGGGAAGAACGGGGAAGGTGTGTTTACACTCACCTCTCGCCGTTCTTCAGCTCTTGAGACCGATCGCGGGACACCGCGGGATAAACTGAGGCCAGTCACTTCTCTGGGTATCTGAAGGGTTTACAACTACTCTAAAGTATATCCAAGTGTTTTAGTTTCTCTCCTGCTTACACAACCGGAAGTGAGAGGAAATCCCTCCATAGTGCGAGAATGTGTCCTCCAAGACAGGTGTCCCCATTGGAGAATTCCCCCTCAGTTCCTGTTCTGGTGACCGTAACATTTTGGAATTCCCATCACTTTAGAAAGGGGAAATCGGCCCGTTTCCCAGAAACCATAATATAAAAAAATGAGTTATGGATACAAAATACACTTTGCAGTCATCTGCCGGGTGAACGCCTCGTCGCCACTTAGCAGGGCGCTTGGTATCCCGCGTTCATGAACGATTCCCGGGCGCCCCCTCTGAGACGCTCCAGATGAACGGCCCGCGCCGCGCTTTTTCCACAGCCTGTTTATATAAGCGATTTAATGCTCAATAGATCAGTGAATTGCAAATTACGTTTTCTTCATTTGCGTAACTCGGTGCGCCATTAAAAGGCCATTTCCCCCGCACATTATTGTTCTTTTCTTTCTAATTAAAAGCTATTTGCTGAGGAAAATAATGCCTTCCTCTTTATTACATTAAGGTCACTGCGATTACCGCCACAAATCTTCGTTTTACCGCCCCGGGCTGCGGAGAGACGGCAAAGTGCCATTGGAAGAGGCGGCGGAGATTTACCGCATGCGGCAGATCAGGGGTGCAGGTGGTGGAGTTCTGGTGAGAGATGTGATAATGTACAAATCCTTCCTACATATCTTGTGGGAAATGTACATTTTCCCTGGAAGGAAGCCACATTTACCACGCATTCGCCACCAGAAGATTATATAATATAGTGCTGAAATAAAACGCACGTCAAGCTAAATTAATGCCTACTTGATCCAAAGGAAGACATGAACACCTCATAGTGCTGGATCTATATATATACAATTTTTTTCCACCTTTTTTTTTTGTTTGTTTCTTTTTTTGATATTTTTTTAAATTTTTACTTTTTTATATATAGTTTTTTTTTAAATTAAATGTTTTCATTTTTATTTTTTTTACATATTTCTTTAAAAAAAAATATTTTGTTTTATTTTTTATATGTTGTTTAAAAAAAACATTATTTATATATTTTCCACCGTATATTCATCAGAAGATTATATAATATAGTGCTGAAATAAAACACACGTCAAGCTAATTTAATGCCTACTTGATCCAAAGGAAGGTATGAACACCTCATAGTGCTGGATCTATATATATACAATTTTTTTCCACCTTTTTTATTTGTTTATTTTTTTGATATTTCTTACAATTTTTACTTTTTTATATATAGTTTTTTAAAAAATTAAATGTTTTCATTTTAAATTTTTTTACATATTTCTTTAAAAAAAAATATTTTGTTTTATTTTTTATATGTTTTTAAAAAAAAACATTATTTATATATTCTCCACCGTATATTCATCAGAAGATTATATAATATAGTGCTGAAATAAAACACACGTCAAGCTAATTTAATGCCTACTTGATCCAAAGGAAGGTATGAACACCTCATAGTGCTGGATCTATAAATGTGTATATATATGTACAATTTTTTTCCACCTTTTTTTTGTTTCTTTTTTATTGATATTACTTACAATTTTTACTTTTTTATATATAGTTTTTTTTAAATACATTTTTTTCATATTTTTTTTTACATTATTTTTTACATATTTCTTTAAAAATGTTTATTTTGTTTTATTTTTATATGTTTTTTTAAAAAACATTATTTATATATTCTCCACCGTATATTCATCAGAAGATTATATAATATAGTGCTGAAATAAAACACACGTTAAGCTAATTTAATGCCTACTTGATCCAAAGGAAGACATGAACACCTCATAGTGCTGGATTTATATATGTATATATATGTACAATTTTTTTCCACCTTTTTTTTTGGTTTGTTTCTTTTTTTGATATTTTTTTAAATTTTTACTTTTTTATATATAGTTTTTTAAAAATTATTTTTTTTCATTTTTTTACATATTTCTTTAAAAATGTTTATTTTGTTTTATTTTTATATGTTTTTTTAAAAAACATTATTTATATATTCTCCACCGTATATTCATCAGAAGATTATATAATATAGTGCTGAAATAAAACACACGTTAAGCTAATTTAATGCCTACTTGAGCCAAAGGAAGACGTGAACACCTCATAGTGCTGGATCTATACAGTATATATATATATATATATATATATGTACAATTTTTTTCCACCTTTTTTTCTTTTTTTGTTTCTTTTTTTGATATTTCTTACAATTTTTACTTTTTTATATATAGTTTTTTAAAAATTAAATTTTTTCATATTTTTTTTTACATTGTTTTTAACATATTTCTTTAAAACAAATTATTTTGTTTTATTTTTATATGTTTTAAAAAAAAACATTGTGCCAGATTCATGTACATTTGCGCATAATTGGACCGTCGTAGCGCACCGCCTTTACGTTAGACTGGCGCAATGTAGCGGCGCAATCACCCTATTCTCGTCGTTTTTACGCAGAAATTTGCGCCTGCGCAACGTTATTTCAGAGGCACAAGGCGGAGTAATACAAATTGGGAAGGACGTGGGCGTGTTACATTGAAATGAGCCGTGACCCCATGCAAACGAAGGGCCGGCTCGCGCATGCGCGCTTGAAGCATACCGTGTCAGCACCTCAGTGCGCATGCTCACAACTCGGGAACGGCGCAATCAGTGAAATTGGAAGTGGACTAGGGCAAAATCATGAACTACGCAGACAGCATTAATAGACAGACACAAACGCACTTCCTTTGCAAAAGTACATCCCTTTGTATCCCTTCCTATACAGCAAGGTGCTTTTGTTCTGTTGTTTGTTGCGTTGTGGTTTGTCTTTGTGATATTTGTGGACTGTGTGATCTTGTGTTTGTTGGAAGATATTTGTAAGTGATTTTTGGTTGTGAGAGTTTTTGGTTGATAGTTTTTTGTTTGTTTGTTTTCTTGCTTGATTTTTCCTGCTTGTTTTTGTGCGTGATTTTTGCTGATTGTTTGGGAGAGAGTTTTTGTCTGAGTATGACTGAGAGGAAGAGGAAGTTAAATTTCACTTTTGGGGAGAAACATATAATTGCCCGGGCCATTTCCCAATATGGGCGTTACCTCCACGGCCCGGAGAGTGCCAACACCACCCCGGCCAGGAAGAAGGAGATTTTGGACATGATTACTGACGAGGTGAATGCATCGGGGGGGGGGGGGGGGGACCCGGACACAGTCGGGGATTGAAAAGAAGATCAATGACCTCCGGCGTCTGGTCAAAAAGAAGGAGGCCAAAATGCTAGCCCATGCCAGGGGCACAGGAGGGGGCCCACCATGCCCTGTTAGGCTGACAGCGGAGGAGCGTGTGGTGGCCCAGACCTTTCATAGGCAAGAAGTGGAGGGCCTGCCCGGCTATGACTCAAGTCAGGAGCCCGTGGTGCCAGGTAAGGTTTTTTTGCCCTATCAGGTGTGTAGCATGTGTGGGGGAGGGGGTGAAAGGGAATATGTGGCAAGTGTGTGGATCCTTCAACCTGTGAATGTTTTGTGTCATCCACAGATGTGCAGGAGGGTGCTGGGCCATCTGGGCTGACCGCACCATCCCCAGGACAGCAGCCTGATGAGGACCCCCCGACAAGGCCGGAGTCCTCGGAGGAGGTTGAAGAGGAGGAGGTTGAGGAGGAGGAGTTTGAGGAGGAGGAGCAGTCCATGTCAGGCAGTGGACTTTTGTTTTTGGAGGACTCTTCCCCTCTGGCTGGCAGCAGCCAGCCCTCCATAAGGGGTAGCCCCCCCCACTCCTCCCCCAACAGGGCTCCCCTCCCAAGGGGCTCCCCTTCTCCCCGGCCACAAGCATCAGCTGGAGGCAGGAAGTCGTCCCAGAAGACCAGGGGGGTGGCCGAGCTTCTGCCCGCCAATCTGAGAAGGGACCAGTTCCTTCAGACCCGCCATCTGGGACAGGTCAGCCAGACTTTGGTGCGGATGGAGGAGAGCCTGTCCTCCATAAAGGATACGCTGGGGACCTGGACTGCCACTCCCGGGCTCTTACAAACTGCCTAAAAGACCTGCAGACTACATCAGCAGGCGTTGGGCAGGATGTGAGGGCCCTCACCCAGGCTATCCAGGCCAACACGGCAACAATAAATACTGGCCTGAACAGAATTGCCATGGCCTTGGAGGGCAGGCCCCCAGGTGGGCAGAGACCAGGGGCTGCTCCTCCTTCCCCAGATTACCCCCTCCCCAATGAGTCTCCCCTGAGGAGCCGGGGCCGTGGCCGGGGGCGCCCCAGGCGTGGCTCACGTCAACAGCATTAATTTGTTTTTCCGCTTTTTTTTTTTGCCTGTTTGTTTTTTTGCCTTTTTTTTTGCTGGAAAATTTTTGTTTTTGCTGGGCATTTTTATTTTTGGGTTGTGAATGCTGTTTGAATGTGGGGGTGACATTCCTGCCGGAAAAGGGGTGTCACCCTCATCTTTGGTGGAGAAGGGTTCCCCAGGACCAGGGAGAAGTGATCCCCAGGTCCGTTTTTTATATGATGAGGCAATTTTTTACCATTTTTATTTCTTTCAGATTTCGTTTTTTTTTAACATGTTTTTTTACAATTTTTGGTCACTGGTGAGGCTGCATTGATGGCCACTGGTGAGGCTGCATTGGTGGCCACTGGTGAGGCTGCATTGATGGCCACTGGTGAGGCTGCATTGATGGCCACTGGTGAGGCTGCATTGACAGCCACTGGTGAGGCTGCATTGACGGCCAATGGTGAGGCTGCATTGACGGTCACAGGTGAGGCTGCATTGACGGCCACAGGTGAGGCTGCATTGACGGCCACAGGTGAGGCTGCATTGACGGCCACAGGTGAGGCTGCATTGACGGCCACAGGTGAGGCTGCATTGACGGCCACAGGTGAGGCTGCATTGACGGCCACAGGTGAGGCCGCAATGATGGGCACTGATGAGCCAACAGTAATGGTCACTGATAAGCTGCATTAATGGACATTGATCAAGTTGTTGTTCATATTTTTATTTTGTAACTTAATTCTGCATAAAGCTTTACCGTCAATTTAGTGGCGCTTTTCGCCCGCTAGCGCCCCAATGATGTTGCTTGCAGGACTTTCTTTTTTTTTAACGTCTTGCCAGCGCAGCGCCCCCAGTGTGCCGGGGGTCTAAGGGCCTGGCTAGTAGCAGGACTTGAGATTTTGAACTCTGATTATTAAGTATTAATTTACGATGATGAAGATTTTTATTTTATTTTATTTATTATTAATATCCAAATCTTTATGTAAATAAAGTGCTAATGATCATGAATTGGGAGGAGGAGAGAAATCCTCAGCGTAGTTCTCCTCACTAACCCTTTATCTGCGGCTCGGATCGCACGCCGCCCTTTACCAATAAGAAGGAAGGCGGCGGCGCTGACACGCGGAGCAGGATGGAGCTCGTTTTATGGTGATAATTACACGTGGAGCCGAGGTTTATGGCTGCCGAGGAGGAGAACAATTTCCGCAGCATATTGCGACGGTCTATTTGTATTTATTACTCGCGCATTCCGCAGCGTTCCCTCACCGCCGCCGAGGAGAGAGCATCTGTTCTGTCCATAAACAGATGTACATCGCACCGCCGAGAATTCCACCGCATAGACGGTGCAGATCACACGCTAAATGGGCCGGGGGAGGGGAGGAGAGCTCCTGGTCCCTGGAGGACTCCTCTCCTTCCTCTATTACTCTCCTCTCCTGAAATACTCTGCTCTGCTGGAGGACTCTGCTCCTTCCTCTATAACTCTCCTCTCCTGAAATACTCTGCTCTGCTGGAGGACTCTGCTCCTTCCTCTATTACTTTCCTCTCCTGAAATACTCTGCACTGCTGGAAGACTCTGCTCCTTCCTCTATTACTCTCCTCTCCTGAAATACTCTGCTCTGCTGGAGGACTCTGCCCCTTCCTCTATAACTCTCCTCTCCTGAGATACTCTGCACTGCTGGAGGACTCTGCTCCTTCCTCTATTACTCTCCTCTCCTGAAATACTCTGCTCTGCTGGAGGACTCTGCTCCTTCCTCTATAACTCTCCTCTCCTGAAATACTCTGCTGGAGGACTCTGCTCCTTCCTCTATTACTCTCCTCTCCTGAAATACTCTGCACTGCTGGAGGACTCTGCTCCTTCCTCTATAACTCTCCTCTCCTGAAATACTCTGCTGGAAGACTCTGCTCCTTCCTCTATTACTCTCCTCTCCTGAGATACTCTGCACTGCTGGGGGACTCTGCTCCTTCCTCTATAACTCTCCTCTCCTGAAATACTCTGCTGGAGGACTCTGCTCCTTCCTCTATAACTCTCCTCTCCTGAAATACTCTGCACTGCTGGGGGACTCTGCTCCTTCCTCTATAACTCTCCTCTCCTGAAATACTCTGCTCTGCTGGAGGACTCTGCTCCTTCCTCTATTACTCTCCTCTCCTGAGATACTCTGCACTGCTGGAGGACTCTGCTCCTTCCTCTATAACTCTCCTCTCCTGAAATACTCTGCTGGAGGACTCTGCTCCTTCCTCTATTACTCTCCTCTCCTGAAATACTCTGCACTGCTGGAGGACTCTGCTCCTTCCTCTATAACTCTCCTCTCCTGAAATACTCTGCTGGAGGACTCTGCTCCTTCCTCTATAACTCTCCTCTCCTGAAATACTCTGCACTGCTGGGGGACTCTGCTCCTTCCTCTATAACTCTCCTCTCCTGAAATACTCTGCACTGCTGGAGGACTCTGCTCCTTCCTCTATAACTCTCCTCTCCTGAAATACTCTGCTGGAGGACTCTGCTCCTTCCTCTATAACTCTCCTCTCCTGAAATACTCTGCTGGAGGACTCTGCTCCTTGCTCTATAACTCTCCTCTCCTGAAATACTCTGCACTGCTGGAGAACTCTGCTCCTTCCTCTATTAAGCCCCATACACACTATCAGTTTTCCTGATGGTTTTCTCTTCAGATTTACCAAAACCATGTAGTACAAGGGCCTGCCTGATTGCATACAAATTGAAACTCTTAAGGTTTGACCTCATATTAGATGGTTTTGGTAAACCTGAAGAGAAAACCTTCAGGAAAACTGATAGTGTGTATGGGGCTTCACTCTCCTCTCCTGAAATACTCTGCACTGCTGGAAGACTCTGCTCCTTCCTCTATTACTCTCCTCTCCTGAAATACTCTGCACTGCTGGAGGACTCTGCTCCTTCCTCTATAACTCTTCTCTCCTGAAATACTCTGCTGGAAGACTCTGCTCCTTCCTCTATTACTCTCCTCTCCTGAGATACTCTGCACTGCCGGGGGACTCTGCTCCTTCCTCTATAACTCTCCTCTCCTGAAATACTCTGCTGGAGGACTCTGCTCCTTCCTCTATTACTCTCCTCTCCTGAGATACTCTGCACTGCTGGGGGACTCTGCTCCTTCCTCTATAACTCTCCTCTCCTGAAATACTCTGCTGGAGGACTCTGCTCCTTCCTCTATAACTCTCCTCTCCTGAAATACTCTGCACTGCTGGGGGACTCTGCTCCTTCCTCTATAACTCTCCTCTCCTGAAATACTCTGCTGGAGGACTCTGCTCCTTCCTCTATAACTCTCCTCTCCTGAAATACTCTGCTGGAGGACTCTGCTCCTTCCTCTATAACTCTCCTCTCCTGAAATATTCTGCACTGCTGGGGGACTCTGCTCCTTCCTCTATAACTCTCCTCTCCTGAAATACTCTGCTCTGCTGGAGGACTCTGCTCCTTCCTCTATTACTCTCCTCTCCTGAGATACTCTGCACTGCTGGAGGACTCTGCTCCTTCCTCTATAACTCTCCTCTCCTGAAATACTCTGCTGGAGGACTCTGCTCCTTCCTCTATTACTCTCCTCTCCTGAAATACTCTGCACTGCTGGAGGACTCTGCTCCTTCCTCTATAACTCTCCTCTCCTGAAATACTCTGCTGGAGGACTCTGCTCCTTCCTCTATAACTCTCCTCTCCTGAAATATTCTGCACTGCTGGGGGACTCTGCTCCTTCCTCTATAACTCTCCTCTCCTGAAATACTCTGCTCTGCTGGAGGACTCTGCTCCTTCCTCTATTACTCTCCTCTCCTGAGATACTCTGCACTGCTGGAGGACTCTGCTCCTTCCTCTATAACTCTCCTCTCCTGAAATACTCTGCTGGAGGACTCTGCTCCTTCCTCTATTACTCTCCTCTCCTGAAATACTCTGCACTGCTGGAGGACTCTGCTCCTTCCTCTATAACTCTCCTCTCCTGAAATACTCTGCTCTGCTGGAGGACTCTGCTCCTTCCTCTATTACTCTCCTCTCCTGAGATACTCTGCACTGCTGGAGGACTCTGCTCCTTCCTCTATAACTCTCCTCTCCTGAAATACTCTGCTCTGCTGGAGGACTCTGCTCCTTCCTCTATAACTCTCCTCTCCTGAAATACTCTGCTCTGCTGGAGGACTCTGCTCCTTCCTCTATTACTCTCCTCTCCTGAGATACTCTGCACTGCTGGAGGACTCTGCTCCTTCCTCTTTAACTCTCCTCTCCTGAAATACTCTGCACTGCTGGAGGACTCTGCTCCTTCCTCTAGAACTCTCCTCTCCTGAAAAACTTTTTATTTTTTTAAATTTCCTTTTGTTTTTTTTGCAAAAAAAAGTAAAAAAAAATATAATTTTGAAAGAAAACAGTACAAATAAAAAGCCTGGCTTGTCTCCCCTCCCCCTAAATAAAACATTGTATCACTTTGTTATTCTAAATACTGACAAGGTTATTGAATACTAAATAGTCTCATGGTGGAGAAATTGTGGTTAGGATAGCAATTTTTTTTTTATTATTATTTATGTTGTTTATTTTGATGAGTATCATTTTTTTTTGTCTAGAAGACGAAAACAGTCAGTTTTACACAACATCCTCCTGAGGCTATATGAGATTTTTTTGATTTCTTGAGAGTTTTTTTTTTTTTTCTTTTTATGAGTAAATATATTTACCTTGTCAAGCCTAAGGAATGTTAAAATGTAATTTAAATCCTAATTTATGGGAAAATGGCATAGTAAGTGAATATCAAATATTCTATAAATTGTTTACACTCACAACTTCCTTCCTGGACAATATATGATTTAAAGAGTAACTCCACTCCACTCCACTCCACCGGGCTTTTATACCACCTCAATACCGGGGGGCCTATTCCGGCACTTCTCTCCTACATGTACAAATCGTCATTCTTTTGCTAGAAAATTACTCAGAACCCCCAAACATTACATATGTTTTTTTAGCAGACACCCTAGGGAGTAAAAAGACGGTCATTGCAATGTTTTATCTTGCACGGTATTTGCGCAATAATTTTTTGGGAAAAAATTGTTTTTCATGATATAAAAAAATAACAAAGTAGTAAAGTTAGCCCAATTTTTTTTTATAAAGTATAAAAGATTATGTTACACCGAGTAAATGGATACCTAACATGTCACGCTTTAAAATTGCGCACACTCATGGAAGGGCGCCAAACTTCGGTACTTAAAAATCTCCATAGGCAACGCTTTGAACATTTTTACAGGTTACCAGTTTAGATTTACAGAGGAGGTTTAGTGCCAGAGGCGGTGATACCTCACTTATGTGGTTTAAATGGCGTTTACATATGTCGGCAGGACTTACGTGTGCGTTCGCTTCTGCGCGTGAGCTACGGGGGACAGGGGCGTTTTAATATTTTTTTTTATTGTTTTAATTTTTTTTTACTTATTTATTTTTTTACACTTTTTTTGTAAACATCCCTTGTAATAGGAAATGTGTGTGACAGGTCCTCTTTATTGAGAGATGCGGGGGGGGGGGGCGGTCAATAAGACACTCACATCTCTCCTCCAGGCTGGAAATCATGAGATTGTGAAAAAAAAATCACCGATCTCATGATGTGTTGCTCACTAGCCGCAATCGCGGCTTTGTTTACATACGGGGACCTGGGCATGACGTCATCACATCGCGCCCAGGTCCTCCGACGGTCATAGAGATGACTGGTGACCAGGGGCGGACTGACCATTAAGGAACTCGGGCACTGCCCGAGGGCCCCATGCCACTAGGGGGCCCCATCAATGTTGCCAGGCTCATTAAAACCAGGGACAGTATGTAAAAATCTTTTTTTTTTACATCTGTCCCTGATCTGTCCAAAACCTACATGCTTTTGATGTGAAAATCCTGAGATTTTAGCTGCCCCGCCTCTGAACTGCCATCTGGCTTGGTGGCCATCTGTAAGCCTGGGGGCCCCATAATCTTCTATTGCCCGGGGGCCCCATGAGTTGTCAGTCCGCCCCTGCTGGTGACCAGTCATCTCTATGCTTCCTGCACCGGACGATTCGTTCTCTGGGCCCCCGAAGGCACGGGAGAGCCCGGAGAAGCACCGGATGGCGGCGGGAGGGGGGATGTCCCCTCCTGCCGCCTATAAGAATGATCAAGCGGCAGAACCGCCGCTATGATCGTTCTTATGTTGTGCAGAATCGCCGGCTGAAGACATGGATATCTAAATGATGCCTCTGGCTCCACAAGTTATATTGTACTTGAGTGTAATTAACCACTTAACCCCCGGACCATATTGCTGCCCAATGACCCGAGCACTTTTTGTGATTCGGCACTGCGTCGCTTTAACTGACAATTGCGCGGTCGTGCGACGTGACTCCCAAACAAAATTGGCGTCCTTTTTTTCCCACAAATAAAGATTTCTTTTGGTGGTATCATCTCTGCGGTTTTTATTTTTTTGCGCTATAAACAAAAATAGAACGACAATTAAAAAAAAATGCAATATTTTTTACTTTTTGCTATAATAAATATCACCCAAAAATATATAAAAAAACATTTTTTTTCCTCAGTTTAGGCCGATACGTATTCTTCTACATATTTTTCATTAAAAAAATCATAATTAGTGTTTATTGATTGGTTTGCGCAAAAGTTATAGCGTTTACAATATAGGGGGTAGTTTAATGGCATTTTTATTAATTTTTTTTTTTTACTAGTAATGGCGGCGATCAGCATTTTTTTTTTCAGTACTGCGACATTATGGCGGGCACTTCGGACACTTTTGACACATTTTTGGGACCATTGGCATTTTTTTAGCAATCAATGCTATAAAAATGCATTGTATTACTATAAAAATGCCATTGGCGGACGTATAGCTACGGGCTCTCGCCCAGGAGAGCCGACCTGCTGCAGTAAAATGACGGCGGCAGGTCGGCAAGCAGTTAAACATTTACTTTCCTTTTCAATCTGTAGCACTTACATTTTTTGTAAAATGCAATATGGCCACCTGGCGGCGCTCTGTACACTCATTCTGAACAAATTGTAGCCTTTATTAAAAGAAGGACAGCACTACAAGTCACAGCAAACTAAAATAAAAACCCGACACGTTTCGCACTGAAACTAGTGCTTAGTCATGGCTATATGCCCAGAGACAAATTTTTGTTCCTGCTTTGCTGAGCGCATTGCCTGCACCTGAGTTATCTTCATCGGAGGATATTCATCTGGGTTCCCACCTGGAGCGGCTACTCCCTTTTCCTTCGCTCTGTACACTCATAGGGCCAGATTCAGGTAGGAGCGGCGTATCTCCACTCCGGCGTAGCGTATGCTGTTTACACTACGCCGCCACAACTTTTACGGGCAAGTGCTGTATTCACAAAGCGCTTGCCTGTAAAGTTGCGGCGGCGTAGCGTAAATGGCCCGTCGTAAGTCAAATTGGGCGGGTAGGGGGCGTGTATTATTTAAATTACGCACGATCCCGTGCCGAACGTACTGCGCATGTACCGGCCGTGAATTTATGCCAGTGCGCATGCTCCAAATCACGACGCAAATACTCAATGAAAACGACGTGAACGTCACTTATGCAAAGCCCTATTCGCAAACGTTTTACGTAAACAACGGGAAAAAATACGCTGGCACGCCGTCCATACTTAAAGCGGGGGTTCACCCAAAAATAAACCCTTTTTCATTAGCTCCCGGCCTCCAGCATACTGCTAACATTTGCAGTATGCTGTTTTTTTTTTTTTTTTCCCGGTACTTATCTTTTTACAACGTTTTGTTATCCGACTCCGAGCAGGGGGATTACTTCCGCGTATAGGCGTTCCTAAACGAAGAGGCGTTGATTGATGGGATGCTAAAGCGCTTCACGCCTTCTGAAAATACCCGGAGTGACACTCGGGTGTTTACGGCGCCTGCGCAGTCAGCTCTACACGGCAGGCGCAGGCGCCGTAAACACCCGAGCGTCACTTTGGCTATTTTCGGAAGCCGTGACGTGCTTTAGCCGACCGTCAATCAACTCCTCTTCAATTAGGAACGCCCATTCCCCCGCAGGATTCCCCGCTCGAGCCGTATAACAAGGCTTCATAAAACGATAAGTACCGGGAAAAAAAAAAAAAAACAGCATACTGCACATGTTAGCAGTATGCTGGAACTAATGCCAGAAAGTTCATTTTGGGGGTGAACCTCCGCTTTAACATTGGCTGCGCCTCATACAGCAGGGATAACATTACGCCGGACCTACGCTTACGCAAACGACGTAAAAAAAATGCGCCGGCCGGGCGTACGTTCGGGAATCGGCGTATTAGGCTCATTTGCATATTTTAGACGGGAACGCCACCTAGCGGCCAGCGTAAATATGCAAGTTAGATACGACGGCGTAAGAGACTTACGCCAGTCGGATCTAATAGAAATCTATGCGTAACTGATTCTATGAATCAGGCGCATAGATAGGAGGGCTCAGACGCAGAGATACGACGGCTTATCTGGAGATACGCCATCGTATCTCTTTCCTGAATCTGGCCCATGGTATACAGAATGCCCCCCCAAGAATTTAAAACTGTTATACAAGCTGTACACTCACTACTTTGTAGCAAAGTGTACTTTCTTCAGTTTTGTCACATGAAAAGCCTGGCCCTGCTACCACTCACTAGGGATGAGCTTCGAGTTCGTGTTGAACGCCTGTTCGGTAAACAACAAACAATTTGGGGTGTTCGCGGCAAATTCGAAAAGCCGCGGAACACCCTGTTAAAGTCTATGGGAGAAATCTAAAGTGCTAATTTTAAAGGCTAATATGCAAGTTTTTGTCCTAAAAAGTGCTTGGGGACCCGGGTCCTGCCCCAGGGGACATGTATCAATGCAAAAAAAAAGTTTTAATAACTAACGTTTTTTTTCGGGAGCAGTGAATTTAATAATGCTAAAAGTGAAACAATAAAAGTGAAATATTCCTTTAATTTTCGTACCTGGGGGGGTGTAAAGTTAGCATGTGAAATATCCCATGTTTCCCGTACATAGAACTGTCCCTGCACAAAGTGTCATTTCTGAAAGGAAAAACAGTCATTTAAAACCAGCTTTGCGGCTATAATGAATTGTCGGCTCCGGCAATTCAGAGAGAATTCATTCATAAAAAAAAAAAAACGTGGGGGTCCCCCCAAATTCAATTACCAGGCCCTTAAGGTCTGGTATGGATATTAAGGTGAACCCCGCCGCCATCAATTTAAAAAAAATTACGTGGGGTTCCCCCCAAATATTCATTCCAGACCCTTCAGGTCTGGTGTGGATTTTAAGGGGAACTCCACCCCATTTTTTTTTAAAAAATCCATACCAGACCCCTTATCCGAGCACGTAACCTGTCTGGCCGCAGAAAAGAGGCCCCCCCCCTCTCCTGAGCCATACCAGGCCACATGCCCTCAACATGGGGAGGATATCCCCATGTTGATGGGAACAAGGGCCTCATCCCCACAACCCCGGCTGGTGGTTGTAGGGGTCTGCAGGCGGGGGGCTTATCAGAATCTGGAAGACCCCTTTAACAATGGGGACCCCCAGATCCTGGCCCCCCCATGTGAATTGGCAATGGGGTACATTGTACCCCTACCATTTCACGAAGGAAGTGTAAATAGTTGTAAAAAACACACACACCGTAGAAAAAAGTCCCCCCCTCTTTTCTGCGGCCGGCCAGGTTACGTGCTCTGATGAGGGGTCTGGTGTGGATTTTTGGGGGAACTCCACGCCATTTAAAAAAAAAATTGGGGTGGAATGGATATTTCGGGGAAACTTAACGTCATTTTGCTTTTTTTAATTGACGACGGGGTTCCCCTTAATATTCATACCAGACCAGAAGGGCCTGGTAATTAAATTTGGGGGGACCCCCACGCTTTTTTTTTTTTTATGAATTGCCAGAGCAGACAATTCATTATAGCCGCAAGTCCAGTTTTAAATGACTTTTTTTCCTTTCAGAAATGACACTTTGTGCAGGGACAGTTCTTTGTACGGGAAACATGCGATATTTCCCATGCTAACTTTACACCCCCCCTAGGTACGAAATTTAACGGAATATTTCACTTTTTTTGTTTCACTTTTAGCATTATTAAATTCCCTGCTCCTGAAAAAACAGCAGTTTTTAAAACTTTTTTTTGCATTGATACTTGTCCCCTGGGGCAGGACCCGGGTCCCCAAACACTTTTTATTACAATAACTTGCATACTAGCCTTTCAAATGTTCGAGTCCCATAGACTTTAATGGGGTTCTAAAGTTCACACGAACATTGTGTGTTCGCAAGTTCTGGTGCGAACCGAACAGGGGGGTGTTCGGCTCATCCCTACCACTCATATTCTGCGAGCTGTGATGGCCGCACGGCGCCCCTGTTGCCCATGGAGCCCTGGGCGGCCGCACAGCTCGCACACCCCAAAGGCCAGCCCTGACCCCGCGGACCACCCCCTTCTCCTACCCCCTTCTCTCCTATTTCTCTCCTATTTCTTTCTCTTCACCTTTTCTCCTATTCTTCTCTCTGCTGATCTGGCCCACAGGCTTGGACACATGTTGTAGTACTGTTTATGCTGCAAATCGGTGGATTTCACCCTCTTTTATATGATCTTTTTTTTCTTTTTTTTGTGTGTGTACTAATTGTATGATATCTCGTCAGTTCATCAGCTACACCCTGCCCTTGGACTTCTGATGATATGGTCTAAGTTCGAGTTTCAGGATTAATCATCCTGATGTCCGTAGCTTTGTACTTGTTACTCTTTGATGTGTCCACCACTGTTTTGTACTTTTCTGCTGATGTGTGTTTTCAATAAATCCTTTTGTACAAGAGATAATGATTTATATATATATATATATACAGTATATATATATATATATATATATATAGAGAGAGAGAGAGAGATCTCACTCTCTCTCTCTCTATATATATATATATATATAGGGCTGTCTTTACCATAGGGCAAACAGGGGAAGCTGCCCCAGGCCCTGTCACTGTTGGGGGCCCAAAGCAGAGCCGCCCGTTAAGCCCCTGTGCTGCCCACAAATCAGCACTGAAAATCATCAGCAGCACGCAGTACTGCTTCCCTTCCCAGTGTTTTAAAATGTACAGCACCCCTGGCTTCCCTTTAGACGTGCACTTCTCCCTTCCTGCCACTGGGTGCTGCTTGTATATAAAAGGGAATTAGAATGTGATTTTATAGCATCCCCAGTTTGCTCTTCACGAGGCTGACTTTTTCTTCATGTCCTGCACTCCAAGGTATGTCACTGTTTGCTATATTGTAAATAGAAGTTTTCCCGTAGAGTGTGCCCAAAGTCTTTATAATATTTGATGTTTCACTGCAAGCCTGGTCAGTGTTTTTTAAAAAATTCCTGTATTTTACACATGTCATGCCATGGGGTCACAGCACCGTCTGTCCATTCTGCTTTAGCACCATGGGACCCCAGGCCATGCCATGTGTAAAATACAGGAACTCTTTAAATCATAGACCAGACCTGCAGTCCAGGCTGAGTGAGGCCTCAGAGCACATGGCATTACTGTCTGTATTTAACTGCTTGATGGACTTATTTTGGGCCTGGCTGGTTCACATGTATGTGTTTTGGCGGCCCACATTTGCGCAGGCACAGCAGCTTATTCATTTGAATGGGCCGCCATGCCTGCTTTTCCTGCAAAGAAAAGCACATGCCTCATGTAATAGGCTGCACACACGGCACACCTATGCCCATCTAGCAATGAAATACAGCACTGTCTGTCCATTCTGCTGTCTGCTGTGACTTATCTGCAGTTCCTGCACTGTCAAACTTGCTGCCCTTTTAGATGTTTAGGTCACGCTTTTAAAAACACAGTGCGTTTGTGTGTGTAAGAACTGCAAGTAAGTAGCATGGTGCAAAAGCAGAATGGATTTCAAGGCAACTGTATTTTTAAAATGCTGAATGCACCTTTTTTCTGCAGGAAACAAAGGCATGGCAGCCCATTCAAATCAATGGGGCTGCTGTGCCTGCACAAATGTGGGCCGCCAAGACACATACATATGAACCAGCCAGGCCCAAAATAGGCTGGAGGGGGGGACCCAAAAAAAATGTTTGCCCAGGGCCCAAACCATATTAAAGACAGCTATATATATATATATATATATATATATATATATATATATATATACGTACTGTAGATCTATATAGATAAATAAATAATAAAAAATCAAGAGATAGCTGTTACCATTTACGACCAAAAGAAAGCACAAATTGTCCTGAAAAAAACCCCCCACAAAGTAGTTGTGACGATATGTACACTTTTCGTAACAAATGTCAAAGTTGCAAAATTGTGCTTAGGCATTTACATTTCTTTTACCCTTAGGCATGAAGGGGTTAAAGCCCCATTTGCCATGATTACAGCGCAATTCTGTCATGCGGTGATCATAGCAAAATCGCACCTCGTATAGGGTACTATTTAGAATGAATAGCACCCGAATGCGAGTGCAGATCGCGGGCAGGGTGCTGCTGCCTCAAATTAAGAAGTGTGGGGGTACCACAAATTGGGGGGAAGGTTGCCCTGGGGACCTCTGGGCCCCTTACAAAAATATATATATATATATATATATATATATATATATATATATATATATATATATATGGGGTTAATTAAAGGGCCCCTGGGGACCTCTGGGCCCTTTAATAAAATAAAAAAGAAAACAAAAATGTATAAAAAAATATATTTATTAAAAAAAAATGGGGGTTGCCATCTGGGGTCCTGGGGATTTCCTGGGCCTTTAATAAAAAGAAAAAAGAAAACAAAAATGTATAAAAAAAAATATATACATTTAAAAAAAAAAAAATTTAAAAAGGGGGGTTGCCATCCAGGGGACCTCTGAGCCCTTTAATAAAAAAACAAAAACAAAAAGAAATAATAAAATATATAAAAAATATAAAAAAGAAAACAAAAAGAAATAAAAAAAGAGGGGTTGCCATCTGGGCCCTTTACAAAACCAAAACAATAAAAAGGGGGTTGCCATCCGGGCCCCTGGGGACGTCCGGCCCCTTACAGGTGTACTGCCTGTACCCCCCTGATGGCGGCCCTGCGCGGCCATTTCACCTGCAATTCCAAATGGCCTAACTATTTGTTTCTGTTTTTCTTTTTTTTCTTTTCTTTTTTTCTTGTTTATGTAATAATATAAAAATGTGATAAAATAAGATAAAATGAAGATAGCATATTGTAACTTTGTATCGCCGTGTTTGCAGACCCTCCTCTGCTCTTCTCCCCGCTGGGAATATTCTAATCACCTCCGCCACAAATCGAATAGGTCCAGGTGAGCGGCCGATAAGGACAATATTTAAACTATACGGACGATATCAAGCGCGAATAACGAGCGCGGTTTACTGAGCCACGGCCGACGGCTCCGCTGGTATAAATCCGGCTGATTATTGTTCTTCCTGCAGGGCTCCATAATTACACGCTAAGTGAATTTCACGAACACATCGGCTGCTAATTATTCACACTAATTTAATCTTTGGAGAGTTTGTAGCTATTAAACCGTCAGGTGATTTGCGGTCCGGGCGCTCCGATTAAAACGTATATTTTATTGTGCGCGTCTGAGAAGACCCGGAGGTCAGGAGGCAATTTCATCTCTTCGCCGTTTTCCGCCGTAAAACTTTACATCCGGCGATCGGGAGGCGGGAGCTGTGATCTGCGCTATTGTGTAATTATTGATTTTACGGCTCGTCCGAAAAAATCCTCTGCACACAAGCGGCGGGAGATTAAACTGCGCTCGTTAACCGCGTCTATTCACCCGGTGCAAGGTGTTCTTAAAGGGGGCTATCGCTTAACCCGATCATATATGCAGCATTTTCATCCGACCTCCCGCCTTCCCCTCAGTCTTGCACAGTTGTAGCGGATCCTCTCCTGGACTGAAACGGCTTCCTCTGATTTCGCCGCACACTGTGGGCCTCTCGCAATGGGCATTAGAAGCTGCAGCAAGTCAGATAGAGCCCCGTCTCATTTCCTGCCTTTTGGATGTCCAGCATCATCTAGCAATTTCCTACTTAGCCTGACTGCCCTTGGCCCTAGAGTCAGGTTTGGACCTTGGGGGGGCCCGGGGGACTTCAGGTTTAGGGGGGGCCCCATACACAGAGTTGGTTTACATTCTCAATGACAGTCAATCTCTCAATTCGTGGCAATTCAGCAATTGCAGCGATTCCGCCTATGGTCCTGAACGCCAAGGTGTGAATGGAGGTTTACAGATGATAATACTTACCAAGATACGTTCAATTTAAAAAAAAATTGTTTTTTTTCTTAACTGTTTTTTAAATTTTTTTATAAATTTTTCAGAATAGGAAAAAAAAATATACAGTAAAACATTCCAGATTAAAAACAATGAGGCTCCATTCCCACCTTGGCGTTCTGGATCCCGATTATTTTATTTTATTTTTTACTTTTTTTAACAATTTTTATTAATTTTCCAGAATAAGAAATACAACAAATATTTTAAAAATGATACAATAAAACCAGTCCAGAGTAAAATCAATAAGGCTCCATTCACACCTTGGCGTTCTGGATCCCAGGCGGATTTGCCGCAAGTCCTGATTTTTTTTTTTGTATTTATTAACTTTTTTTAACAATTTTTATTAATTTTCCAGAATAAGAAAAAAATATATTTTAAAAATGATACAGTAAAACCAGTCCAGAGTAAAAACATTAAGGCTCCATTCACACCTTGGCGTTCCTCTATCCCGGGCGGAATTGGCGCGATTCCCGATATTTTTTTAAAAGTTCAATGACAATCAATCCCGCAATTTTTGGCAATTCAGCAATCGCGGTGATTCTGCCCACAATCCTTAATGCCAAGGTGTAAATGGAGGCTTACAGATGATGGCCCGGATTCACGTAGATCGGCGCATATTTATGCAGGCGTACCATATCTCATTTACGTTACGCCGGCGCAACTCAGAGAGGCAAGCATGGTATTCAGAAAGCAAATGCTCCCAACGATGCGCCGGCGTAACGTAAATTCGTTGGCGTAATTCAAAGTAGGAAGGAAGTGGGCGTGATCCATTCAAATGAAGCATGACCTCATGCAAATGAAGGGCCGAATGAACGGCGCATGCACCATGTCGTGGACGTATGTCCCACACCCCTCTGCGCATGCTCACAACTACGCCCGGCGTAACCCCTGAGATACGCCGGCCCACTGCCTACGCCCAGAGCAAAAATACGCCCAGACATGCGCCCGTCGAGCATAAAAGTACACCCGTCTGTTTGGTTGTGGTGTAAGTACTTTTGTTGAGGCAAGTCTGCTCCAGCTTCTGGGATGGTGAGGAGGAAGAAGAATTTCTCCCCACAGGAGAGGGAGATTATCATCTGGGCCATGTCCAGGTACAATGTGTACCTCCATGGGGCAGAAAGTGGCACGACCAGCAAGGCCAGGAAGGAGGAGATCCTGGAGGATATAACCACACAGGTCAATACCCTTGGCCATGAGGTTAGGTCCTCCAAGGACATTTCCAAAAAAATAAATGACCTGCGTCGTGTGGTCAAAGATAAGCTGGGCACGATGAGGAGGCATGCCAGGGGCTGTCAGGGACCTACCTGTGGGCTCCGACGAGCCCCTGTCGCTCGCGCTCGTGCCCCAGTTGCGCGCATTTGTGCGCCGCGCGTGCACATATCGTGCGTGCGCGTCCACGGCGCACGTCTGCGCCGCGGGAGCGCGCGCGTGCACGTTAAGCCCATCTACCCTTTAAAAGCCCAGCAGCAGTAGTGACACCTTGCTGTCTGATCTGCAGCTTAGTGTCCGCAAACCGTGAAACCTGATATCTGATTGAAACCTGCTACCTGCTTATACCCGATACCTGTTGACCCCGCTTCTGACCCGGCTCCGTCCGACTA
The DNA here is from genome assembly GCA_029574335.1 of Rana kukunoris. Taxonomy (NCBI): domain Eukaryota; kingdom Metazoa; phylum Chordata; class Amphibia; order Anura; family Ranidae; genus Rana; species Rana kukunoris. Next base: position 552,742,485 of record CM056052.1, on the reverse strand, counting down.
CCTGAATACCGTTACCGACCCCTGGCTTGCCCGACTCCGCTCTGCTCTCCTGCCCATCGTTACCAGACCTGTGCTTGAACTTTGACAACGCTACCTCCGCTAAGAGTGACTTTCGGTTTATCCGCCCATCTGATCCTTGTTGACCGCGTACCTGCTCCTGTCTTGCATCTAACCGGCTTGTTTTACCAGTTACCGCTATCCGGTTCCAGTGGCCCTCCAGAGACGCTGTCTCCTACACTGCCTGTCCGCAAGATCTCCATCCGGCCGGTCTGCTGTCATCACCAGGCACTCTTACCCACTGCGCTCCCGGGCTTGCTGTTCCCACTCCAGCAGCCCCTGAACCCGGGCGGTAAGAGGGGCTTCTTCCTGCATACTAGGCTCCATCCACGAGGTACGTAACAGGGGCACTGGAGGTGGACCAGCCACTGCTATGAGGCTCACTTCTGATGAGCAGGTGATTTCCAGATGCCTTCAGAGGGAGGGAGTGGAGGGCTATGATGCCTTTGAACAGACCCTGAGGACAGGTAAGTGTGTTTTATTTCCTATCTGGTGTGTAGCATGTGAGGGGGTGGAAGGGAATATGTGACAAGTGTGTGGGTCCACCAACATGTGAATGCTTTGTGTCATTCACAGATGTGCTGGAGGGAGCTGGGCCGTTGTCGGCTACTGGGAGACCCATGCGATCCCAGCAGGAGAGTGCCCATATCTCTCCTCTAGAGAAGATGTGTACCTCAAGGAGGAGTCCACCATCCCTGGACCCTCCCAAACATCCTCCCCCATCAGGGATAGCCCCTCAAGGGCCTTCTCCCCCTTTCAGGGATAGCCCCCCAAGGGCCTCCTCCCCCATCAGGGAAAGCTCTTCAAGGGCCTTCCCATACAGCCGGCCCCAAGCCTCTCCTGCCCCCAGGAGACGACGCGCAAGACCAGGGGTGATCCAGATGCCCTGGAGGAAAATCTTGCGAGGGACCAGGCCCGGCAGACCCCCCATATGGGTGGCATTGCGGGTGACCTGCGCCGTGTTGCAGAGAGCCTGGCCTCCTCGGCCCAGACCCAGCCTGCCTGCACCTTGGCTGTGCAGCGTGCCCTCATACTGCAGGCTGATCAGAGTACCTCCAGCTCTGACAGCCTGCAGGATGTGAGTGCGAACTGCACTGCCATCGTCATGTGCCTGGGGGAGCTGCAGGCCACCACATCAGGCCTTGTGACAGAGGTCAGGAGCCTTGCAGGGGCTGTACAGGCCAACACGGCTGCCATCGACGCGGAGGGGAGGCAGTTGAGGCGCATGCATGCGGAGACCAACTCCTTCCTGAAGCGCATTGCCCTTGCCCTGGAGGGCAGGCAGCCAGCATTGGGCAGTAGTGAGAGACCAGGGGATGATCCTCCCGCTGATAGCCCCCCCCCCACCCCAGGCTCCCCCCAGGCAATTGAGGAGCAGGAGCCGAGACACGATGCGTGGCGCACGACAGGGCAGATGAGTGCCTTTTTTTATTTTGATTTGTGCTCAGCATATGAGTTTTTTTTTTTTTTATTTATGCTCAGGTTATGAGTTTTTGATTTTAATTTATGTGCTCCAAAAATGTTATTTTTTTTGTAGTATCTGCACACGGTGAGGAGTGCAGGCTACAGTGTGACTGGTGTGTGAATGTGGGTGACATTCCTGCCAGTAAGGGGTGTCACCCTGGGTCGTTGGGGAGAGGTTATTCCAACGGCCGTGTGATTGTGGTATGAATGGACAGCAACATGGTTGGTGCCTTGGCGCGGCGTTGCTGCTCCCAAGTCCCGTGTGGTGGACTTGAGCTAATCCAATGTGAAGTGGATGTGGTGTGTGTGAGCTAGGGACCACAGTGGTGTGCATGCGTGCATTCTCCTTGTGCCATGATGAATGTGTGTGTTTGATGTGCAAAGATGCCTACCGCTAGGCACCTCCTGACTGCTCTTCCCTCAGCAGACGGTGTAGCCTCGGGCAGGGGGGGACTGTGTGGCTCGGGGGTCAGGTCATCACATATGTCAATCTCCAGGCCCTTTCTCATGGTGTAGTTGTGCAGCACACAACATGCACCGATGATCTGGCACACGAAGTTTGGGGAATACAACAGGGCCCCCCCGGACGTATCCAGGCATCGGAAACGGGACTTCAGGATGCCAAATGTGCGCTCCACCACTGCACGGGTACGTATCTGGCGGAGTGATCTTCCTCCGCTCCCCATCCAGTAGTACCCGGGGCCCGAAGAGTAAGACTTGAGAGGCTGTGAGGCGGGCAGCGACGGGCAGAGAGTCGCTGATTGTCGCCATTACTAGTAAATAAAAAATATGACCCCGGATTTCATTTTAAAAATCTGGTCACCTTACTCTATATAGATCGTTATATTACTAGAGGGATCACCAGCAGGAGCAAGGAAGTCCTAATCCTTATATATATATATCTTCAGTTATCACTAGAGGAATCACTAGCAGGATGTGAGGAGGTCCCAATTCTTCTATATAGATTTTTATATCACTAGAGGGGTCACCAGCAGGAGAAGGAGGTCCCGATTCTTCTATATAGATTTTTATATCACTAGAGGGGTCACCAGCAGGAGGAAGGAGGTCCTGATTCCTCTATATAGATCTTTATATCAATAGAGGGGTCACCAGCAGGAGGAATGAGGTCCCGATTCCTCTATATAGATCTTTATATCACTAGAGGGATCACCAGTAGGAGGAAGCAGGTCCTGATTCCTCTATATAGATCTTTATATCACTAGAGGGATCACCAGTAGGAGGAAGGAGGTCCTGATTCCTCTATATAGATCTTTATATCACTAGAGGGATCACCAGCAGGAGGAAGGAGGTCCTGATTCCTCTATATAGATCTTTATATCACTAGAGGGATCACCAGTAGGAGGAAGCAGGTCCTGATTCCTCTATATAGATCTTTATATCACTAGAGGGATCACCAGTAGGAGGAAGCAGGTCCTGATTCCTCTATATAGATCTTTATACCACTAGAGGGGTCACCAGCAGGAGGAAGGAGGTCCTGATCCCTCTATATAGATCTTTATATCACTAGAGGGGTCACCAGCAGGAGGAAGGAGGTCCTGATTCCTCTATATAGATCTTTAGATAGACCTTATTTAGTATACTGTATCCAGTTTTGGAGACCTCACTTATAAAAAGATATTGATAAGATAGAACAAGTCTGTAACGATCACCACCGTTTACGATATCCATTCCTTCGCCCCAACCACGACAGCTTATCCAACAGTCCGACAAGCCAGCAGACAAGATCCATAAGAATTCCCTCAGAGAGACGAGACATACGCTCTGTGTTCTGAGTCAAATGAATGAACGTCCAGATGCTTTAATGGTTAGCTCTCTTATATACAGTACAGACATGTTACAGTTGATCAAAGGAACTCTCCACCCCCCTAACATCACACAATGGGGCTTATACCTTCAGATTGGCTAATTATCCCCCCAGATGTCCTGACTTCGACAATAAGTGATTCACCTGCAGAATACACATTCCTATGTCAGACGGTCTGTCTCCGACAATAAGCTATTCACATCTGATCATCAATAGGCTTTAACCACTAGCCGACCAGCCGCCGTGGTTCTACGGCTGCAGGTCGGCTCTCCTGGGCGAGAGCCCGTAGCTCTACGTCGGGACTTTCGCGGCCGCTAGGGGGCGCGTGCGCGACGCCGGCGGCCTGCGCACGCGCCCCCCGCTCGCCCCCAAGTCCCGCGCGCGTTCCCGGCGGGCGCGATCGCCGCCGGGCACGCGTGCTCGTTCGTTACAGAGCGGGGAACGAGAGCTGTGAGTGTAAACACACAGCGCTCGTTCCTGTCAGCGGGGGAAACGCTGATCTTCCGTTCATACAATGTATGAACGGAAGATCAGTGATTCCCCCTAGTGAGTCCACCCCCCCATACAGTTAGAACACAAATAGGAACACACTTAACCCCTTCCCCGCCCCCTAGTGTTAACCCCTTCACTGCCAATGGCATTTTTATAGTAATCCAATGCATTTTTATAGCATTGATCGCTATAAAAATGCCAATGGTCCCAAAAATGTGTCAAAAGTGTCCGATGTGTCCGCCATAATATCGCAGTACCGAAAAAACCCGCTGATCGCCGCCATTACTAGTAAAAAAAAAATATTAATAAAAATGCCATAAAACTACCCCCTTTTTTGTAAACGCTATAAATTTTGCGCAAACCAATCAATAAACGCTAATTGCGATTTTTTTTACGAAAAATATGTAGAAGAATACGTATCGGCCTAAACTGAGGAAAAATAATGTTTTTTTATATCTTTTTTGGGGATATTTATTATAGCAAAATGTAAAAAATATTGCATTTTTTTCAAAATAGTTGCTCTATTTTTGTTTATAGCGCAAAAAATAAAAACCGCAGAGATGATCAAATACCACCAAAAGAAAGCTCTATTTGTGGGAAAAAAAGGACGCCAATTTTGTTTGGGAGCCACGTTGCACGACCGCGCAATTGTCAGTTAAAACGACGCAGTGCCGAATCACAAAAAGTGCTCTGGTCTTTGGACAGCAATATGGTCCGGGGCTAAAGTGGTTAAACAGTGAAAATCAGGGCAAAATCGTGGGTGCGTGATATACGCCGATACCCGCTTTCCCGCGCCAAATTTTGAATACTGCGCCGACATATACCGAGCGCAGTACACTCGGGTATATTCGGCCAGTCTGGGCTTCTTCCGCGGTCACGTCCTGGACGTACAGGACGTGAGCGCGAAAGTTGCCGAGCCTGCCCGAGTGTACTGCGCTCAGTATATGCTGGCGCAGTATTCAAAACTCGGCGCGGGAAACAAGCGGGGAGGACGCCGGACCCGCCGAAGAGGACACCGGACCCGCCGAAGAGGACACCGGACCCGCCGAAGAGGACACCGGACCCGCCGCAGAGGACACCGGACCCGCCGCAGAAGGACACCGGACCCGACGAGGCTGCCGATGGACGCCGCGCAAGACACCAAAACTGTAAGTACAAAATAACTTTTTTTCCACAGGATTGGGGGGCACTTTGGGGGTGCGCGGTATACGCGGGAGCGCGTTATACCGCGATAAATACGGTAATTTCTCAGTCACCCTATGCCCCTATCCGACATAGGGTGACCCTAACATAAGAGTCATTGGTGACGCAGGCACAGGAGCACCCCCCATCCCTCAAAAGTCTCTAGGTTTCACGGCCCATTCTGTTACAAAGTCAAAAGATGGTCAACTAAATTGGTGAGGAATAAAATATATCTGGAAAGACTAAAGGAACCTAATATGTACAGTCTGGAGCAGCCTTTCTCAAACTTTTTACTGCTGGGGAACCCTAAAAATAATTTTCAGGTCTCGGGGAACACCTGATAAAACCCATTCATTGGGGGTCAGTGGGAACAATGCCCCTTACTTTGGTGGTCAGTGAGAAGAATGCCCTTTTTTACAGTAGTGGTAAGAATGCTCTCCTTACAAAGAACTATGAAGATCATTGGTGTAATACCACTGGCTCCTCCAAGTGGAACTGGCTCAGAAGTATGTAGGCACCATCAAACAGAAGGTAAATCAGCCACAGCTCAAGGAACCCCTAGCCACCTCTGGAGGAACCCTAGGGTTCCACGAAACCCTGGTTGAGAATGGCTGGTCTGGAGGAAAGAAGGGAACGGATGGAGACCACGAAGGACATGAATAGAGTTCAGAAGGACATTATTTTCAATATGAAGGTCGAGAACGAAAATGGATCAGACTTGATGGACCACTTGGTCTCTTTCTGCCGTCACTCTTCTACATTTCTATGGCTTTGTTTGCTCTGTATTCATTCGGCCAATCACAAACTTTGCTACACTTACATAAAAATGATATTTAGTGATGTATTAACCACTTAAGGACCGCCTTCCGCACATTTACGTCGGCAGAATGGCACGGGTGGGCACATCAACGTATATATACGTTGATTTTTGTACCCAGCCGGGACCGGGACCGCGGGACTCGCGGACCCGATCACCTCTGGAGTGCGGCGATCGGTCCCCGGAGCTGAAGAACGGGGAGAGCCGTGTGTACACACGGCTTCCCCGTGCTTCACTGTGGCCGCAGCATCGATCACGTCATCCCTGTTATAGGGGGACGTGATCGATGACGTCACACCTACAGCCACATCCCCCTACATTTGTAAACACACACATAGGTCACACATCCCCTACAGCGCCCCCTTGTGGTTAACTCCCAAACTGCAACTGTCATTTTCAATTTAAATGCATTTTTTGCTGTGAAAATGACAATTGTCCCAAAAATGTGTCAAAATTGTCCGAAGTGTCCGCCATAATGTTGCAGTCACGGAAAAAAATCGCTGATCCCCGCTATTAGTAGTAAAAAAATTTTTTTTTATAAAAATGCAATAAAACTATCTCTTATTTTGTAAACGCTATAAATTTTGCAAAAACCAACCGATAAACGCTTTTTGCGATTTTTTTTTTTACCAAAAATAGGTAGAAGAATACGTATCGGCCTAAAATGAGGGAAAAATAAAATTATATATATTTTGGGGGATATTTATTACAGCAAAAAGTAAAAAATATTGCATTTTTTTCAAAATTGTCGCTCTATTTTTGTTTATAGCGCAACAAATAAAAACCGCAGAGGTGATCAAACACCACCGAAAGAAAGCTTTATATGTGGGGAAAAAAGGACGCCAATTTTGTTTGGGAGCCACGTCGCACGACCGCGCAATTGTCAGTTAAAACGACGCAGTGCCGAATCGCAAAAAGGGGCCTGGTCCTTTGGCAGCATTTTGGTCCGGGTCTCAAGTGGTTAATGAATACAGAGATGCATTAATTAGTATCTTTTGAATCGGCCTGTTAAGATTGTGCGGGTGGATCAGTGATAGGTTAGCGCGCTTTTTCTTTTTTCCCCGTCTCTCTATTCTTGATTATGTTTGTGCTTTGCGTCCTCCCGGACCGTAAGGAAGGATAATCACAGAAATATTTTTTTTCGGATTTCGCTGCGAAGGCTTCCCAGAGTCAAATGATCGTTGTGCGGTTTCCTGGCAATGTTATTTACCGTCACTCGGTACAGACGAACGAGCATTATATAACGCTTTCCCGCGGCTTTTCCTTTTACCAGGTTGGATATGAATTAAATGGTAATAAGTCTCCGGCACTACGGGGAATGACTTATAATACAGCTGAGTGAGTCGAGATGAAGATTAACCCTCTCCTGACCGGCGCCCTCCGTCACACCCTGCGGCTCCCCTCACCAGCTGTACACACACACACAAACGCTCGCATCATAATTATCCTCCTTGCCGCTCCGGCAATCTCCTGCGCGCGGTGGGGGTCAGGCTCCGGGCCTCTCGGCATAACAGGGTAATCAGGGTCACAGCCATTCCTGGGTGAGATTGCGAGCCATGGGGCGTCCGCTGCCATCTATTAAAGCCTCATAAACCTTTAACATGCTTCGAGGGGGGAAGAGATCTGGGCGCTGGCGGGAGACCGCTCGCCAGAAAATAGCGCTCGGCTTGTGCTAATAATAGCTTACGTTACTAAATAGTAGAACGATTTCCGGCAAGCGTTGAGCTCAGCGGGCCTGTGTGTCGGGTCCCTTTGAAGGATTATAAACCTTCTTTTTTTTTTTTACCATTTCGGCCCAGGACCATTTGGCTGCCAAATGACAGGGCCACTTTTTGTGATTCGGCACTGCATCGCTTTAACTGACAATTGCGCGGTCGTGCCACGTGGCTCCCAAACAAAACTGACTTTTTTTCCCCCACAAATAGAGATTTCTTTTGGTGGTATTTGATCACCTCTGCGGTTTTTATTTTTTGCGCTATTGAGAAAATTTTGAGAAAAAAAAAAATATTTTGTACTTTTTGCTTTAATATAATTTAAAAAAGAGCACATTTTTTCCTCAGTTTTGGCCGATACATATTCTTCTACATATTTTTGGTAAAAAATTGTAATAAACGTTTATTGATTGGTTTGCGCAAAAGTTATAGCGTCTTCCAATCAGTGGCCACCAGTGCTCCCTATCAGTGTCCCCCAGTGCTGACAATCGGTGCCCACCAGTGCTCCATATCAGTGCCCACCAGTAGTGTCCATCAGTGCCTCCTCATCAGTGCTGCCTATCAGTGCCCACCAGTGCTTTCAATCAGTGCCCACCAGTGCTCCCTATCAGTGCCCATTAGTGCCTCCTCATCAGTGCTGCCTATCAGTGCCCACCAGTGCTGCCTATCAGTGCCCATCAGTTCTGCCCTTCAGTGCCTCCTCTTCAGTGCTGCCTATCAATGCCCATTAGTGCTGCCTACCAGTGCCCACCAGTGCCACCTATTAGGCTCCATCAGCGCCGCCTATCAGTGCAGCCTCATCAGTGCCGTCTACCAGTGCCCATCAGTGTAGCCTATGGGCCAGATTCAGGTAGTTTGCGGCGGCGTAGCGTATCTCATTTACACAATGCCGCTGTAACTTAGAGCGGCAGGTCCCGTATTCACAAAGAACTTGCGCCCTAAGTTACGGTGGCGTAGTATAAATGGGTCGGCGCTACCGCGCGTAATTCAACGTAGGCTGGTAGGGGGCGTGTTGTATGTTAATGAATGGTGACCCCAGGTAAATGAAGCCCCGACGAACTGCGCATGCGCCGGCCGTGGACGTATCCCAGTGCGCATGCTCAAAATCACATCGCAAATAGTCAATGCTTTCGACGTGAATGTAACTTACGCCCAGCCCCATTCTGAATCGGCTTACGCAAACGTCGTAAACGACGTACAATACGACGCTGTCCCGACGTCCATACTTAACATTGTGCCTGCGCCTCATTATAGCAGGGGTAACTTTACGCTGGTCTGACGCCTTACGTAAACGACGCAAATAGATACGCCGGGGGCTACTACGTTCGTGAATCAGTGTATCTATCTAATTTGCATGTTCGACGCGTAAATCTACGGAGCGCCACCTAGCTGCCATCGTACATATGCGATCGTATCTTAGCAAAATTCCGGCGTATCTTGCTTTTTGAATACAGAAAAAAGACGCGGCGGCACATCCTAGAACTTACGCGGCGTATCAACAGATACAGTTCCACCTTTTACTGCCTATCAGTGCAGCCTCATCAGTGCACACCAGTCCCACCTCCATTAGTGCCCATCAGTACAGCCTATCAGCGCACATCAGTGAAGGAGAAAAATTACCTGTTTGCAAAACTATGAAAAATGTTTATTTTAATTTTTTTTTAATTATCTTTTTTTGTTTGGCAAAAAAATAAAATCCCTGTGATGGGATTTTACATGGATTTTACAGGGATAAGAAGCTCCCCGATGCCTCTTATGTGTAGATCACCCAGGGTGCATGAGAACCCCACTATGGTCTGGGCTAGTCAGATTTAATTGTACATATTGTATATATATTGTGTGTTGGCCAGGGCCGCCATCAGGGGGGTACAGGCAGTACACCTGTACGGGGCCCGGGGGTCCCCAGGGGCCCGGATGGGAACCCCCTAAAAAAATACAATATATTTTTTTTTTATTAGCAGTCCGGAGGTCCCCAGGGCCCCGGGTGGCAACCCCCCATGTTTTCATTTTTTTTTTTAAAGTATATATTTAATATATTTTTATTTAATTTTTTTATTAAAGGACCAATGTTTTTTTTAGGCGTCTGGAGGTTCCCAGGGGCCTGGAGATCCCCAGGGCTCCAGATGACAACCCCCCTTTTTTTATAAAAAAATAAATAATTTTTATATATTTTTTTTATTAACTTTATTTTTATTTTTTATATACATTTAAATATACATACATTTATTATTATTATTATTATTAAAAGGCCCAGAGGTCCCCAGGGCCCCAGATGAGAACCTTTTTTCTTATAAAAATGTTTTTTATATATATATATATATCTATATATATATATATATCTATATATATATATATAGATATATATATATCTATATATATATCTATATATATATATAGATATATATATATCTATATATATATATATAGATATATATATCTATATATATATATATAGATATATATATCTATATATATAGATATATATATATATCTATATATATAGATATATATATATATCTATATATATATATAGATATATATATAAAATGTAAAACATTTTTATAAGAAAAAAGGTTCTCATCTGGGGCCCTGGGGACCTCTGGGCCTTTTAATAATAATAAATGTATGTATATTTAAATGTATATAAAAAATAAAAATAAAGTTAATAAAAAAAATATATAAAAATGATTATATATATATATAGATAGATAGATATATAGATATAGATATATTTTTAGTAAAAGGCTCAGAGGTCTCCAGGGCCCCATGTTATTTTTGTTTATATATTTTTGTATTTATTTTTTATTAAAGGGCACAGAGGCAACCCCCTTGTTTTTTTTTTTTTTATAACTGTTTACTTCTTTTATTTTATTTCTATATATATATATTTATTTTTTATTAAAGGGCCCAGAGGTTTATTTATTTTTTATTAAAGGGCCCAGAGGTCCCCAGGGCCCCCGGATGGCTACCACCCTTTTTTATATATATATTTTTCTTTATTTCCTATTTTGTAAAGGAACCCCCGCTTATCATCAAATCGCGGCAGCAGCACCCCCCCCCCCCCCCCGGTTCTCTGCTCCAGGGGGCCCATGCCTGGAGCTGTGTAAGGGGCCCCATAATTCCTGATGGCGGCCCTGGTGTTGGCTGTAGTGTACTATAAGGCTCCATGCACACTGAAGCAGATAAACTGCAGTTTATTGGCGTTTTGGCTTTTTTTTTTTTAAAGCCCATAAACGGAACTCTATGTTAGCCTATGTGCCCATGCACACCTGGGCGTTTTTTAGTGTAAGGCCCCATGCACACGAGACGCTGGTAAACTCGAGTTCAGAGGCATTTGGGCATTTTTTTCAACTGCCCCTGAACACATTCAATGTTATCCTATGTGTCCATGCACACAATCTCGTTTATTGCCGTTTTTAGGCATTGAGTTTATCCTCGTTTTTCCAGGAGCAAAAAAATGGGTTCAGACGCAAACGTTTTCGCGTTTTGCCGCGATTTCGTTTATAGGCGTTTTTAAAGGTGACCTATTTTTTTACATTAGAAATCCCAAAAATGATGGCAAATTATGAAAAACCATTTGAAAAACATAAACAACTGTAATTGCTTGCATTGCATTGTGGACAATCCACAACTTGTGGCAGGTGAGGTGGCCAGGTGATGTGGCAAGTGGACAATCCACAACTTGTGGCCAGGTGATGTGGCAAGTGGACAATCGTCAACTTGTGGCCAGGTGACGTGGCAGGTGATGTGGCCAGTTGAAGTGACAGGTGACGTGGCCAGTGGACAATCCACAACTTGTGGCAGGTGACGTGGCAAGTGGACAATCGTCAACTTGTGGCCAGGTGACGTGGCAGGTGATGTGGCCAGTGGACAATCCACAACTTGTGGCAGGTGAAGTGGCCAGTTGACGTGGCCAGGTGACGTGGCCAGTGGACAATCCACAATTTGTGGCAGGTGACGTGGCCAGGTGACGTGGCAAGTGGACAATCCACAACTTTGTGGCAGGTGACGTGGCAGGTGACGTGGCCAGGTGATGTGGCCAGTGCACAATCTACAACTTGTGGCAGGTGGCATGGCCAGGTGACGTGGCAGATGACGTGGCAAGTGGACAATTCACAACTTGTGGCAGGTGACATGGCAAGTGGATAATCCACAGCTTGTGGCAGATGACGTGGCAAGTGGACAATACACAGCTTGTGGCAGGTAATGTGGCAAGTGACACGCTAAATACAAGTATACTGCTGCTCTTTCAGCTGCTACTCACTTTGGTCTCACAAAATGGCTGAAATTGTTAAATAATATTGTTTTTTGAGCTTAGGGAGGGTCTTATGATGTCTCTTAACTAAAAGTTTATAAACGCAAACGCGGAAAAACGCCACGAAATTTGCGTCAAAAACAGGCGTTTTAAGCACCGTTTTTTGCCTTTGAAAACGTGTGTTTAGATGTGTTTGCATTTGCGTCTCGTGTGCATGGGGCCTTAATGAGCTTTGGAGTTTATTGGCTTTTTTCTGAACGCCCGAAATTTGCGTTCAAAGTGCCGTTTTTTGGCGGGGGAAACCGCTAAAAACGCCAGCGTTTTTTTGCGTTTTTTTATCCATTGAAAAAAAAAAGAAAGCTGATAAAAGCTACACTGAAAAACGCTGATTAAAGCTATTGCAAAAACGCTAAAAAAAAACATTGCAAGGCTCCCTGCAAAGCTACTGGCGTTATTTTATAGCTTTTATCAGCTTCAGTGTGCATGGAGCCTAAAGCTTGCTGTGATTTCTTTCTATTGTCTGTTGTGATGTAAATGAATCTAGGATGGCTTGTGCTAATTGACCCTGTATTCTGTGAAGGTCTGATGGTAATGTGTATTGTGAGTTAACAGACAGCCTAAAGGTCAGGTGTATGAATTATCAGCTGTGGTTAATTAGCTCATGTAAATTAAGTCAGAGCTGGAGCCAGAATGTCTGACTAAAAGATGTGCATTGAGGGGGCTCATTAGGAACCATTATATGATGTTGTGGGTGGAGTTGGGTCATTGTTCATTTTGGTTACTAACTGTATATAAGAGCCTGATTTTCTCAATAAAGGGTCTATTCGTGTGGAACCTCAAACAGAGCTGTGTGTCTTGTTATTGGGGTTCGTTTGCTGGACTGTGGGGTGTCGATAGCTGTCTTGGGTTCGGTAATGGAATATCTTAAACGGCTTTAACCCCTGTTGGCCTGGGCTGAAAGGTTGAAAGTGCCCGGCCGTCTGATCGACTTATTACCCGCGTTACTTCATCTTTTTCCCCGGCGCCCCCCCGGCTCTTTGCAGACCGACTCCCTTGCCGCCTATGTTTGTTTCGCCACGAATGCGCCGCCTCGCCTTATCCTTGCCGGTTTTGATCTAAAAATAACACGGTGGGGGATGATTGCCCGCCTGTGCGCAATAACATTGATCTATATTTCTGCCTTCTCTCGAAAATTGATAATTCAGCGAAGATTCTGTGCCAGGAGAGCCTCAGAAAGTGCTGAGCGGAGGAAAGAAACGGCGGCGGTGGCGCGGAGCGCCGGATTCTGTTTCATGGTTTCTGGAGTTTGGGGACCGGTACCTGTCAGGCGAAAAAATTCTGCCTCGTATATTCTCAGAGCCGCCTGTCAGGGAACGAATGTACTTTTAAGTGTCTGGCGGGGGTGATGAGTAGAGGAAAGGGGGGGGCTTATCAACGCCAATTCGCCGAGCCGGATGAGACGTTCCGGTATTTCAGAGCTGCGGGTCATCTCAAAATTTTTTTTTTTTTGCTCAGATTGTTTCATGAAATATTTAATGACAGAACACGTTTTTATTGTACCTTCTTCCTAGCGAGTGATTTGCAGCGAGCCTCACCTCGGGCGCCCCGAGGGCTCGTCACACATCCTGCGCGGCGCCGGTGGAAAGTGAGAAGATAAAGGAATATGCTTTACGAGCGTAATATGCTCGCTATCGAGATTATTTTTTGCTGAAAATCGTCTCTAACCCCCGAGAACAAAAATAGTTTTAATAAACTTCTCGGAAAGTCTTCCCGCCGCGAAAAAAAAAAAAAAATTGGCAATCGTCTAAATAAGAAAAAAATGCAAATATTTATCGAGAAAATCGCTAAACGTGCAAATGAGGATGCTTAGGGAAGAAAATTAGCGCGGCGCCGATGGATGTATCCACGTGAAATCGTTTTTTTTTTTTTTAAACGCGAGAAATGAATTGGCTGGCGGCGGAATGTAATTCTCCCCCCGAAGCGGCGATCCTTGCAGGAATTAAGAACGACGTTTCCGTATATTGCCGGAGCTAAATATTTTCTTCTTATGAGATTGGCGAGCGCTTACACGGGAGAATTGCGGGGAAATGTGTTTTTTTTTTTTTGTCCTCTGTATTCCCAGCTCCTCGCGGAGAACGCTGGACGCTTTCCAGGCTTGTAATGCGGAGAGAGAGGTAGATTATCACCTCTTTTGGGTCTACAGAGATGGAGCTGTCAGTTTATTGTACTGTACGAGGCCCGGCGCCGCGCTGAAGTAATCATCCCACCGTATACAATGCGATTTTAAAGCTGAACACCACGCAGTTTTTTTTGCGTTTGCGACCTGTATTTTAGATGTCATCAAGATTGCACTAAAAGCCACAAGGGTAGTGCGATTTCAATGCGGTTTGGGGAACGCTCACGGATTGTAGTGCTTCCCGCCCTATATTAGTGCAATTCTAGCCTGAATGTCCAACCCGCCCTTGTGTTCCTTCTCCTCTTGAATGGAGAAAATGATACATTGTATTACATACGGAATCCATTATATAATACATTGTATATATACAGGAAACATAGGTCCGGATTCACAAAGCACTTACGCCGACGTATCTCCAGATATGCCGCGTAAGTACAGATATGTGCCATCGTATCTGTGCGCCGAACCCACAAAATAAGATACGCCTAAAAACAGACTTCATCCCACCGACGTAACTTGCCTACGCCGGCGCAGAGTGGGCGCATATTTACGCTGGACGCATGTGGCGCTCCCATTGATTTTCGATTAAAATATGCAAATGAGGGAGATACGCCGATTCACGGACGTACTTGCGCCCAGCGCATGATTTACGCGGTTTGCGTAAGTTTTACGTTCGGCGTAAAGTTATTCCCCATTGATGAGGCGCAACCCATGCAAAGGTATGGACCAGGGAACACAAGCCTACGTATTTTACGTTGGACGTCTGTGAATATGGGCCGACGTGGGTCTGGCTGGGCGTAGGGTACGTTCACGGCGTACACAGTGATCCAGCGTATCTTAGGCAGTTTTTTTCGACGTGGTTGTACGCATGTGCACGGGGATACGTCCATGTCCCGACACATGCGCAGTTCATTTTAAGTACTTGTCTGGCGCCCGGCCCATCATTTGCATTGGGTCACGCTTCATTAACATGGATCACGCCCACTTCCACCTACTTCCACTTACTTCCACTTACGCAGGCTTACGCCTACGAAATATACGCTACGCCGGTGCCGGGAGCATTTGCTTTGTCAATTTCATGCTTGCCTCTCCGCGCTGCGCCGGCGTAGCGTAAAAGAGATACACTACGACGGCATAAATATGCGTCGATGTCTGTGAATCCGGGCCATTATATCAGGGTCGATCCTAGGCAGGCGTATGGGGTGCAGTGCACTCAGGCGCCACAAAGGTGGGGACATTGAAGCACCAGAGTACTCTCCTTCCTCCAGCCTTACAGTGACATCGCTGGGGGGCGGTCCATGCCTAACGTGTTCTCTTTGTCCGTGTTAGGGGAGCATCTCTCTGTTTGAGTCATTGCCATAGAAACATTTGTAAAGAGGAGGAGTTGGTAAGATGCTCATGCCCATGTGGGGGCGCCAGAAATATTTCTGCACCCAGGTGTCTGTGAACTTGGATCGGCCTTGCATTATATAATACATTGTATATATACAGGACCATGGGCGTCTGCAGGTACCCCCCCCCCCGGATTTAGGGATCAACAAGGTGTGCGCATTGGTTTTACATGCCTGAAATCAGCACCCTGTACATAACACACGCCTGGAATCTGCACCCTGTACATAACACAAGTTCTGCTGACACCCATGTGCAGGACACATTATTTAATACATTGTATACATACAGGATGCATTATATACTACATTGTATATCTACAGGAAGGAAGAATTTCCACTGTTGCTGGTCAATAGGAGGAAGAATACCCAGTGTTGGTGGTCAGCGTTTGGAAGAATACCCCAATGTTGGTGGTCAGAAGGAGGAAGAATGCTTCAATGTTGGTGGTCAGTGGGAGGAAGAATGCCCCAATGTTGGTGGTCAGTGGGAGGAAGAATGCTCCAATGTTGGTGGTCAGTGGGAGGAAGAATGCTCCAATGTTGGTGGTCAGTGGGAGGAAGAATGCTCCAATGTTGGTGGTCAGTGGGAGGAAGAAGGTTTCAATGTTGGTGGTCAGTGGGAGGAAGAATGCTCCAATGTTGATGGTTAGTGGGAGGAAGAATGCTCCAATGTTGGTGGTAAGTGGGACAAAGAAGGCTTCAATGTTGGTGGTCAGTGGGAGAAAAAATATTCCAATGTTGATGGTCAGTGGGAGGAAAAATATCCAATGTTGGTGGTAAGTGGGACAAAGAATGCTCCAATGTTGGTGGATAGTGGGAGGAAGAATGCCCAGCGATGGTGGTCAGTGGGAGGAAGAATGCCCAGCGTTGGTGTTCAGTGGGACGGAGAATGCTCCAATGTTGGTGGTCAGTGGGAGGAAGAAGGATCCAATGTTGGTGGTCAGTAAGAGGAACTAGGGCTCCAATGTTGATGGTCAGTGGGAGGAAGAATGCTCAGCGTTAGTGGTCAGTGGGACGGAGAAGGCTCCAATGTTGGTGGTCAGTGGGACAAAGTAGGCTCCAATGTTGGTGATCAGTAGGAGGAAGAAGGCTCCAATGTTGGTGGTCAGTGGGAGGAAGAAGGATCCAATGTTGGTGGTCAGTAAGAGGAACTAGGGCTCCAATGTTGATGGTCAGTGGGAGGAAGAATGCTCAGCGTTAGTGGTCAGTGGGACGGAGAAGGCTCCAATGTTGGTGGTCAGTGGGACAAAGTAGGCTCCAATGTTGGTGATCAGTAGGAGGAAGAAGGCTCCAATGTTGGTGGTCAGTGGGAGGAAGAAGGCTCCAATGTTGGTGGTCAGTGGGAGGAAGAAGGTTTCAATGTTGGTGGTCAGTGGGAGGAAGAATGCGAATGCCCCAATGTTGGTGGTCAGTGGGAGGAAGAAGGCTCCAATGTTGGTGGTCAGTGGGAGGAAGAATGCTCCAATGTTGGTGGTCAGTGGGATAAAGAAGGCTTCAATGTTGGTGGTCAGTGGGAGAAAAAATATTCCAATGTTGGTGGTAAGTGGGACAAAGAATGCTCCAATGTTGGTGGACAGTGGGAGGAAGAATGCCCCAATGTTGGTGGTCAGTGGGACAAAGTAGGCTCCAATGTTGGTGATCAGTAGGAGGAAGAAGGCTCCAATGTTGGTGGTCAGTGGGAGGAAGAAGGCTCCAATGTTGGTGGTCAGTGGGAGGAAGAAGGCTCCAATGTTGGTGGTCAGTGGGAGGAAGAAGGCTCCAATGTTGGTGGTCAGTGGGAGGAAGAAGGCTCCAATGTTGGTGGTCAGTGGGAGGAAGAATGCTCCAATGTTGGTGGTCAGTGGGAGGAAGAATGCTCCAATGTTGGTGGTCAGTGGGAGGAAGAAGTCTCCAATGTTGGTGGTCAGTGGGAGGAAGAATGCTCCAATGTTGGTGGTCAGTGGGAGGAAGAATGCTCCAATGTTGGTGGTCAGTGGGAGGAAGAAGGCTCCAATTTTGATGGTCAGTGGGAGGAAGAAGGCTCCAATGTTGATGGTTAGTGGGAGGAAGAATGCTCCAATGTTGGTGGTAAGTGGGACAAAGAAGGCTTCAATGTTGGTGGTCAGTGGGAGAAAAAATATTCCAATGTTGATGGTCAGTGGGAGGAAGAAGGCTCCAATGTTGGTGGTCAGTGGGAGAAAAAATATTCCAATGTCGATGGTCAGTGGGAGGAAAAATATTCCAATGTCGATGGTCAGTGGGAGAAAGAATGCCCTGGTGTTGGTGGTATTTCCATAGACCAAAGGGACACCTGCCAACCTCCTATTAAAATGACTTGCAAAGGCCAAAAAACAAATGTGGATATTGATCAAACTATTAAATTGTCTCAAATGAGCCGTACATGAAAACCAGGTGAACGTTTGGTGAATCTCACACTCTCTCCCCCGCGTCTTCCTCTTACGCTCCGTTCGCGTTGTGCGAAGAGCAATTTCCTGCATGGCAGACCATACGCCCTGGCGAGAAATGTAAAGTTCAAACAGCACAGAAAAATCCATATCTTTCCATCAATATGTTAAACCAGAAAATCTTGTCAACACGGAGAGAGTGATCTTATAAATGAGGGGTCAATGGGCAGCGTTATTTATCAATACAACATGGAAAATATACTGTTCATTATCGCTACACATTGTAGATTATTAGGCTCGGAATATCATGGGCACTCCATGTAAAGACTCCCTACAGCAAGAGGTCAAGGGTATGGCTGCTGCTGATTGCAGGCCTGGATTAATCTTTTCCTCACCAAGGTGCCCAGGGTCCATTTACACTCCTGCACGCTAGTGGTGTCCCTTTTCTCCCGAAACCTGCTCCCGAGCCCCATGCAGGGCCACCATCAGGAATTATGGGGCCCCTTACACAGCTTCAGGCATGGGCCTCCTGGAGCAGAGAACCAGGGGGGTGCTGCCTCCTCAAATTGAGAAGCGGCGGGGGGCTGCTGCGAATTGAGAAGAGAGGGGTATGAATTGAGAAGCGAGGGGTAGCCATCCGGGGCCCTGGGGACCTCTGGGCCCTTTAATAAAAACAAACAAAAAATAATAATAATAATTAAAAAATATATATATTAAAAAAAAAAGCAGTGGGAATTGACCTCTGGGCCCTTTAATAAAAAGAAAAACAAAAAATGTAATTTTTTTTTTACATTTCGGGGCCCTGGGGACCTCCGGGGGCCCTGGGAACCTCTATGCCCGTTAATAAAATATATATACAGTACATATATATATATATATATATATATATATATATATATATAAATAAAAATGTTTTATAAAAAAAATAAAGAAGGGTGGTTGCAATCCGGGGCCCTGGGGACCTCTGGGCCCCTTAATAAATTAAATTTTTTTTAAATTTTTTAATAAAAAATAAGAAGTGGAAATGGACCTCTGGGCCCTTTAATAAAAAGAAAAACATAAAATATATTTAAAAAAAAGGGGGGGGTTGCGATACGGGGCCCTGGGGACCTCTGGGCCCTTTAATAAAAAAAAATATATATTTATATATATATATATATATATATATATATATATATATAAAAATACATAAAAAAAGAGGGCCAGATTCAGAAAGAAGATACGCAGCGTAACTTCTAAGATGCGCCGGCGTATCTTTTTTCTGTATTCAGAAAACAAGATACGCCGGAATTCAGCTAAGATACAAGCGGCGTAAGTCTCTTACGCCGTCGTATCTTAGTTGCATATTTACGCTGGCCGCTAGGTGGCGCTTCCTTCGATTTACGGGTCGAATATGCAAATTAGCTAGATATGCCAATTCACAAACGTACTTGCGCCCGGTCGTCGTATTTTACGTCGTTTGCGTAAGCGTAAGTCCGGTGTAAAGTTACCCCTGCTATATGAGGTAGGGTTGTCCCGATACCGATACCAGTATCGGTATCGGGACCGATACCGAGTATTTGCGGGAGTTCTTGTACTCCCGCAAATACCCCCGATACCTAAATAGAATACTCCCCCCCCCCTCCGTTTGAATACTCCTAATCCCCGCCGCGCCATGCATAGACACTCCCCTTCTCGGGATTGGATGGATCTGTCCAATCCTGAGCAAGGGGGAGTGTCTATGCACGGATGCGTCCAATCCCGAGAAGGGGAGTGTCTATGCATGGCGCGGATTAGGAGTATTCAAACGGAAGATGCCTGTATAGTGCGGCGCTGTAATGCACGGGGTTAATGCAGCAGCGGTGGCATCGGCATCATCTGCCACTAGGTATGGGGGACATGACATGGCTGGATATGTGGGGGACATGACTAGTGATGAGCGGAATACGCCATATTCGATTTTGCGATATTTCACGAATATATAGAAGAATATTCGCGAAATATTCGTTAATATCGAATATTCGTGATATTTTATAAAAAAAAATGTTTGCAAAATTTCGCTAATGCGAATGCGAAAGTAATTGCGATATTCTCGTCAACACGCGAAAACGGAGATCATTTCCTGGATTACTAAACTAATATGCACTAAACACTAACTCTACTTACACAGACTTATATGACTAAACTAAAGCTAATTTTTTTTTTATTATACACAAAACACAGAAGGGCAGAGAAAGTATTCGCGAATATTCGTAATACGAATATTCGCATTGCGAATATTCGGCAACATAAAAGGATCGCCTCAGCTACTCGGCCCAGGGTCTCTAATCATACCAGCAATGCTTTTAGACGTCGATGGAGATCACTAGGATGTGATCTGTTTTAAAAATAAATTTGAAAAAATACGAATATTCGCAATAGCGAATATTCACCGCGATATTCGATTTATTCGCGAATATTCGAATATGCAATATTCGTAACGAATATTCGCAATGCGAATATTCGTGAGCAACACTAGACATGACATGGCTGCAATATGTGGGGGGGACATGGCTGCATTTGGGGACACATTTAAAAAAAGTATCGGTATTCGGTATCGGCGAGTGCATGAAAAAAAGTATCGGTACTTGTACTCCGTCCTAAAAAAGAGGCATCGGGACAACCCTAATATGAGGCGTACGTAATGTTAATTCGATACGGGGCCCTGGGGACCTCTGGGCCCCTAAATAAAAACAAAAACAAAAATAAAAAAAATTACATTTGAAAAATATATGAATAAAAAGGGGGGGTTGCCATCCGGGCCCCTAGGCATCTCTGGGCCCCTTATAGGTGTACTGCTTGTACCCCCCTGATGGGGGCCCTGGCCCCATGGGGAGGTCTCCACCATTGTTTGCAATGCTTCAAGGCATCTTTTACAAAAATCTATGGTTCATAGCAGTGTTGCCAACCTAACAATTTTAAATTTACTGACACAACACCCAAAATTTACTGACACATTCAAGTTTTTACTGGCATTTCCAAAACTTACAAAATCACAGTTTTAAGTGCAAATTAAAGTATTTAGGCTACAAACAAACACGGTAGATGATAAAAAAATATGGGCCAGATTCTCATCTGAGATACGACGGTGTATCTCAGATACACCGTCTGTGGCAAACCTAGCCACTTCTGGAACGCTGGACGTTACATGTCAAAAGGTTGTCTGTATTCTGCTGGGTCTTATGTGGGCATAGTAATTCATATGCTGGCAGCCGTAAGCCACTAGCATTCAAGTACTTAGTTTTATGTTGCCCAATCGGTGTTCGGCAGTTTTAAACCAAACTCCCACAACACATAACCCCAGACCCCAGCTCTCAACCGACTTTTCCCTCATGCAGCAATGCCTGATGGGAGAATTATCCAAACTGTTAAGTTCCCCATCTGGTCCTCCCTGTATTACCCCTGTTAAATCTATTTGGCTGTTTGGAAACCCCTTGCATGGGGAATTCTATAAATATGGAAGCCTGTGAATAAAAAGTCAGTTGACTCTCAGAGCTGTGTGTCGTCTGGTTACTGGGGGAGATTTGGGACATTGCCTTACTTTTCAACGCTGACTGTGGATTTACCCTGGTTACCAGCGGAGATCGTGGAGTTTAATATTGCTCTCCGCTACATTTGGTGGCAAGCGACGGGATCCAACCTTACAGCCAATAAGCGCAATTCGTGCAATGTGAACTACCGATGTAAATGGAGACGGATTATTCTAGGCTAAAGCGGCAGACATTAAAGGAACTGCTAGAAGCCAGGGGTAAGGTAGCCAGCAACAAATCCAAAGCTGTACTAACTGCCGAGCTGATGGAGGGAGACAGAGCCCGCAGTGCTACACCACCAGCAGCCATGGAAGAAACCCTCTACCAGAGAGAAATGAGGACCAGGCTGGAATTTTTGCCACAGCCTATATCAGATGCCATGCTGCATATGGTAATGGCGAATGTGCAGGAGTACGTGATGGCACACAGTCCGCAGTATACACAGTCTCGAGCAGAATCCACTACTGGGTCACTCTACAACCAGGTAAAACCCAAAATTCCCTATCATGCCTTTAAAATGTTTTGCGAGGAGAAGGATGAGATTGATGGGTATTTACAGGATTTTGAGAGACTGTGTGATTTACATGACTTGGAACGGACTGTATGGGTCCCATTGCTAGCAGGCAAGCTGGCAGGTCGGGCAGCAGAAGCATATCGCGCTGTACCCAGTGAGGACAGCAAGGATTATGATAAAGTGAAGCGAGCGATATTAGAGAGATATGCCATTACTCCAGAGGCATACCGGCGCAAGTTTAGAAACCTACGCAAACCAGAGAAGGATTCACATGCTGAATGGGCACACAAGCTGGACCAAGCTTCCCAAGGGTGGATACAAGCCAGCCAAGCCACTACTATGGAGGAATTGAGACAGTTAATGCTGTTGGAGCAATTCTTCAACGGTTTGTCCCCAGAGGCACAAGAATGGGTGCGAGACAGGAAACCTCTCACCCTAACCGAAGCGGCTCGATTAGCGGATCAGCATTTTGATGCAAGGAGACATCATGGGCCCCTAACCAAGAGTTATCCTCGACCCGCGGGACCACCCAGTACTCTACCACCCCCCGGTCTCACAGCCTCCCCTTTTCATCAATCCCAAGGGACTTTACCACCACCCTCCAGATATAACGGACGTGCCAACATCCAATGCCACACCTGCAAACAGTGGGGACATATGGCACGCGAGTGCACCCAAAACCGGGGCAGACCCGCCTGGAACCAAGGCCGACCGAACCCGGCACCAAGGGCTGCTGCCCATCATTATCAACGGGAGCCGGCCACTCAAGAGATGTTGAGCATTCCAACGGAAGAACCCCTGGGAATCTTGCATGAGGTGATGACAGTCCGAGCCACGGATAACCGGCAGCATCATCGACAGCCAGTGACCTTGGAGGGGAAAGAAGTCCAGGGACTTCGGGATTCAGGAGCTACTTTAACCTTGATAGCACCCCATTTGGTCCCTGACTCGGCACACACTGGCGGATCAGTGGCAGTACGAGTGGCAGGGGGAGCAGTGTACCGACTACCCATTGCCAAAGTACATTTGGATTGGGGTGTGGGAGGGGGGACGGTAGAAGTGGGCCTCATGCAAAATTTACCAGCAGATGTTATGCTGGGAAATGACTTGGGCCAGATGACCTCTGCTTTTGTACCCCAGGCCCCATACCAGGAAGCCCATCCAGTGACCACACGACAACAGGCTCGCACCACGGTTCCACCGACACACTCTGAAGCTCCGGTAAGAGACCATGACCCCCACACGACACGTATGTCCTGGGATACCCCGACTAAGTTTGAGGCCGAGGTGAGGTCAGACCCCACGCTACAGGTATACAGGGACAGGGTACACGCTGACCAGGCTGGGCTAGAGGGGGAGCGGTACACCTGGGAGAAAGGGCTACTTTACCGCATTGCTGAAAGAGGAGTGGGAGGGTCGGCCACAGTAACGACTAAACAGTTAGTGGTTCCCCAGAAGTATAGGCAAGAACTGCTTCGGATTGCCCACGACATTCCCCTGTCTGGGCATCTGGGGATGACACGTACCCGATACAGGTTGACCCACGCTTTCTTCTGGCCAGGGATCTCCAAGGATGTGAGGCAATACTGCACCTCCTGTGACATTTGCCAGCGAGTAGGCAAGCGAGGTGACCGCCACAAAGCCAAGTTATGTCCTCTTCCCATTATTGAAGAACCCTTCAGTAGGGTGGCCGTAGATATAGTGGGGCCCTTACCAAAACCCAGTCCCTCCGGGAAAAGATATATTTTAACTGTAGTGGACTATGCCACCCGGTACCCCGAGGCTATAGCCCTCACCAACATTCATGCCGAAACTGTGGCAGAGGCCTTAATGAAAATATTTTCCAGGGTGGGGTTTCCCCAAGAAATCATATCCGATAGAGGCACCCAGTTCACCGCCGAGGTAACCCAACAACTATGGAAGATATGTGGCATTAAGCCAATAGTAAATTCGGCGTACCACCCCCAGTCCAATGGTCTATGCGAAAGGTTTAATGGTACGCTGAAGCAGATGCTCCGTACATTTGGAGAGGCTCATAAAGACTGGGAGCGCTTTCTACCCCATCTGCTCTTCGCTTATAGAGAGGTACCCCAAGAGTCAACAGGGTTTTCCCCTTTTGAATTACTGTTTGGGAGAAGGGTGCGAGGGCCACTAGACCTAATTAGAGAGCATTGGGAGGGGGAGAGTAGCCCAGACGGAACCCCTATTGTATCCTACGTACTGGAGTTCAGGGACCGTCTGGAGGCGCTAACCCAGGCTGTGCGCACCAACCTCCGGGCGGCCCAACAACGTCAGCGCCGCTGGTACGATAGGGGAGCCAGAGACCGCAGCTTTCAGGTGGGACAAAAGGTTTTGATTTTAAAACCGGTCCGCACAGACAAGCTGCAGGCCATCTGGCAAGGCCCATACCAGGTGGTGGAACAGAGATGTGACACCACCTATGTGATTGGCCCCTGCTCAGGGGTAGGGGAGAGACGCATGTTCCACGTGAATATGCTCAAACCATACCATGAGAGGATAGAGGATGTGGCCGCCATATGCGCTTCCGCCTCGGAGGATCAGGAGAATCTGCCACTACCTGACCTCTTAGAACAGGAGGGACAGACGGAGCCCTCCAAGGGGGTTCAGCTGGGGGAGCGGCTAAGCCCTCAGGAGCGTGCCCAGGTACAAGAGCTGATTGTAGCTAAAGGGGCTACCTTCTCCAATTTACCTGGGTACACTCTGCTGGCCACTCACCGAGTCGAGACCCCGGGACAGCTACCTATGCGGCAAACCCCATATCGTGTCCCTGAAGCAGTCAGGACGCATATGAAGACTGAGATTGACGAGATGTTGCAGCTGGGGGTTATCGAACCTTCCGATAGCCCCTGGGCATCGCCAGTAGTGCTGGTACCAAAGAAGGATGGCACGACACGTTTCTGTGTCGACTACCGGAGGCTAAATGACAAAACGGTGTCTGATGCCTATCCGATGCCCCGGATAGACGAGCTGCTGGATAAGATGGCACGGGGCCAGTATCTCACTACCATAGACTTATGTAAGGGATACTGGCAGATTCCACTGGCCGAGGAGGCCATCCCCAAGTCGGCGTTTGTCACCCCGTTTGGCCTGTATCAATTTCGGGTCATGCCATTCGGGATGAAGAACGCTCCGGCAACTTTTCAGCGGATGGTCGATCGGTTATTGGACGGATTCCAGGAATACGCATGTGCCTATTTAGACGACATCGCCATATTTAGCCAGACCTGGGCAGAGCACCTACAACACATAGGGGCCATTCTAGATCGTATTGGAGAGGCAGGGTTAACACTGAAACCCAGCAAGTGTCATATAGGGATGGCCGAAGTGCAGTACTTGGGCCACCGGGTGGGGAGCGGGCGACAGAGACCCGAACCAGCTAAAGTTGAAGCCATAGCTAAATGGCCCACCCCCAGGACGAAAACCCAAGTGCTAGCGTTTCTAGGTACTGCGGGGTACTATAGAAAATTCGTACCCAATTATAGTGCCCTGGCCAAACCCTTGACTGACTTGACACGCAAGAACCTGCCCCGACAGGTTGTTTGGGCCCCAGAGTGTGATCAGGCATTCCAACAACTAAAGACTGCTCTAACTAATGCCCCTGTACTTGCTGCTCCTGATCCAACTAAAAGATTCCTTGTCCATACGGACGCTTCAATGTTTGGATTGGGAGCAGTGCTGAGCCAAGTGGGAGCCGATGGAGGAGAACACCCCGTAGCTTACCTGAGCCGAAAGTTATTGCCACGAGAAGTAAGCTTCGCCGCCATTGAGAAGGAATGCCTGGCCGTGGTGTGGGCCCTCAAAAAGTTGCAGCCGTATTTGTATGGACAACCTTTTTCGCTACTCACAGATCACAACCCGTTGGTGTGGCTAAACCGTGTGGCGGGAGACAATGCCCGGCTGCTGCGCTGGAGTTTGGCGCTGCAGCCGTTTGACTTTACAATCCACTACCGACCAGGGAAGCAAAACGGTAACGCCGACGGGTTATCTAGACAAACTGAACTTGAAAAGTGATCTGTGAAATTACACCCCCGGACATCCCCAAGCCGATCCGTTGGGATCAGACTGTGTATGCCGGCTTGGTTCTGGGGGAGCATTGTGGCAAACCTAGCCACTTCTGGAACGCTGGACGTTACATGTCAAAAGGTTGTCTGTATTCTGCTGGGTCTTATGTGGGCATAGTAATTGGTATGCTGGCAGCCGTAAGCCACTAGCATTCAAGTACTTAGTTTTATGTTGCCCAATCGGTGTTCGGCAGTTTTAAACCAAACTCCCACAACACATAACCCCAGACCCCAGCTCTCAACCGACTTTTCCCTCATGCAGCAATGCCTGATGGGAGAATTATCCAAACTGTTAAGTTCCCCATCTGGTCCTCCCTGTATTACCCCTGTTAAATCTATTTGGCTGTTTGGAAACCCCTTGCATGGGGAATTCTATAAATATGGAAGCCTGTGAATAAAAAGTCAGTTGACTCTCAGAGCTGTGTGTCGTCTGGTTACTGGGGGAGATTTGGGACATTGCCTTACTTTTCAACGCTGACTGTGGATTTACCCTGGTTACCAGCGGAGATCGTGGAGTTTAATATTGCTCTCCGCTACACCGTCGTATCTCAGTTTTTTCCCCTGGGTATCTATGCGAGCGATTCTTAGAATCACTTACACATAGATACACTAAAGTTCCGACAGGTGTAAAGCAATTACACCGTCGGATCTTAGATGTAATGACAACGCCGGCCGCTAGGTGGCCTTTACGTTGTTTTCTCATTTGCCTATGCAAATGAGCCTAATCCGCCGATTCCCGAACGTTTTTACTCCGTTGTCGTTTACGTTGTTTCCGTATACGCGTAAGGTTACCCCTGCTATATGAGGGGTAGGTTTCCGAAGTTCCGTCGTTGCCATGTTAAGTATGGCGTCGGGTCAGCGTCGTCTTTTTACGTCGGTTACGTCGTTTTACTAAGTCGTTCGCGAATAGGGAATTGCGTAAATGCCGATCACGTCGTTTTGACGTCGGTTTCAACAACGCTTTCCGACGTGAGCTGGAGCATGCGCACTGGGCTTTTTTCCCGGCCGGCGCATGCGCACTTCGTTTTGACGCGGGGGCGCGCTTAATTTAAATACAGCACGCCCCCTCCTTCACTATTTGAATTACGCGGCCTTACGACGCCGCATTTACGCTACGCCGCCGAAAATTACGGAGAACGGCACTTGCTCCAGTAATTTGCATAGGCGTAGTGTAAATGCGATACGATACGCTACGCCGCCGAAAATTACGGAGCAAGTGCTTTGAGAATACGCCACTTGCTCCAGTAATTTGCGTAGGCGTAGTGTAAATGCGATACGATGCGCTACGCCGCCAGATACGCCATTTTTGAGAATCTGGCCCTGTATTTCTTATCATATTTTCAATAGAGTAAGTAAGTAGCTCAGGGACCGGCTCTAGGAGGGCAAGAAATTAGAATGGCGGCACACACCTAAAATTGACAATGACAGCAGTGTTCAGTAGCACAGATGATGATGAGACCTCGATGACACAACCCTTCCTCAGTCACAGTGACAGTCTCTTTCCAAGCCAAGTGATCCTTCCAGTCCACTCCAGTCTAAACAGCACTGACGGTCCCGGTCCCAGCCCGCCTTGCTCCCATACCGCAGACCCGCACACGAGGCTCGGGCCGCTCTGCTTGGCTCCACTGCACCATGACATCACGCGACATGCTTTAGGCACCGCCTCCGCCAGAGTAGGGTGACCAGGTGTCCTGGATTGCCCGGGACAGTCCCACATTTTGCAGGTCTGTCCCGGGCACCTTCATTCCAGCACAATACAGTGTCCCGGAATGAAACTGACACAGCCACCCCCCCCCCCCCCCGGACCAATCTGATGCCCCCAAAAAAGGCCGCCACATCACCGCTTTACTCACTGACAGTACTTGTCCTGGCCGGGAATGGGGAAGCACAATCCCCGCCCCCTGCTTGGAGAAATCATAAATCCCGCCTCTTGTGTCCAATCACTGTGCTGTGATTCGTTACAGCACAAGCTGATTTTTGGGAAGGGGGGGGTGTCCCTAAATGGTAGTTTGGAAATGTGGCCACCCTACGCCAGAGCCACCCGAACACACTGTAGTAGACACTCAGATGGTCTCAACTCTGGACCAAGACAAGCGTCACAGACATATTTTTTTTACTGCCATCCTCTTACTTTTGCTGGCAGGAGAAAATGTCCTGTTTTTAAAAAATACTAGTGGTGCAACGGATCGTCATTGATCCGTGATTCGTACGGATCAACATCTTCGGATCAGCACACCACGTGATCCGCGGATCCGCAGGTAGTGTGAGAGCGAACGTGCGGCCTCTCGTTCCTGCATCAGCCATAGGAAAGGCTTGCGGCTTCGGCCTAGCTCCTGGAGCGGCTGCCATCTTGGTCCACCCGGCCTTTCCTTTGGCCGACGCAGGACCGGGAGGCTGCACATCCGCGGATCGTCACATTCGGCTACCCATCACATTTGGCTACGAAAGTGACATTCCGTCGCCGCCATCTTGCTACACCCCGCACTTCTGCACAGTAATGATAGAGTGAGAAGGGGGTAAGCGGACATCTTGTTACACCCATCGGCAGTGGCGGCTGGTGCTCAAAATTTTTGGGGGGGGCGCAAACAAACAAAAAAAAAACATCAATTGCAGCAACTGTGCCCATCAATTGTCGCCACTGTGCCCATCAATTGTCGCCACTGTGCCCATCAATTGTTGCCACTGTGTCATCAATTGTCTCCACTGTGCCATGCCATCAATTGTCACCACTGTGCCATGCCATCAATTGTCACCACTGTGCCATGCCATCAATTGTCTCCACTGTGCCATGCCATCAATTGTTGCCACTGTGCCATGCCATCAATTGTCGCCACTGTGCCATCAATTGTCGCCACTGTGCCATCAAACGTAGCCACTGTGCCATGCCATCAAAGACAGCCACTGTGCCATGCCATCAAACGCAGCCACTGTGCCCTGTCATCAATTGTCACCACTGTGCCCATCAATTGCCACCAGTTTGCCCCCTTAAAAACCGCCAGATTGCTCCCCCCCCCCCTATGGCCAGGCACTTAAAAAATTGCAGCAGATAAACAGGTACAACTTATGTAGGAGGATTTGTCTCATCTCTGTCTATCA
This sequence comes from Rana kukunoris, assembly GCA_029574335.1. Taxonomy (NCBI): domain Eukaryota; kingdom Metazoa; phylum Chordata; class Amphibia; order Anura; family Ranidae; genus Rana; species Rana kukunoris. Next base: position 552,713,493 of record CM056052.1, on the reverse strand, counting down.
CCTGAGGCCAGTCACTTCACTGGGTATATGTAGCGTGCCCATGTGTCCCGGATTGCCCAGGACTGTCCCGCAATTGACATGTCTGTCCCGGGCACCTTCATTCTGGGACAATACAGTGTCCCGGAATGAAATAGAGGACACAGTTACCCCCTACTAACTACATTTCCGGAACTGGTTGCTAGGGTCGGCGCTGCCTGGCATCTTGCAACCAGTGACAATTTACTCTCAGACAGTGAGGCCAGGAGCGAGGCCTGTGCCTAGTGCAGCACTGTTGTCCCCACCCACCTCGGCACCTCCTCCTTCTCCGGCACCCAGCGGCAAGCAGCAGGGACTGGTGTGATCTTCACTCTCCAGATAGTGACGCCACTCCTTTCCTTCAATGCACGTAGCTCATGCAGAGGGAGTGAGGGCAGCACTGCATCTAGTGGCAGGCTATGGGTGGCAAGCGGCACTGCCATCAGGTGGCAGGCTATGGGTGGCAAGCGGCACTGCATCAGGTGGCAGGCTATGGGTGGCAAGCGGCACTGCCATCAGGTGGCAGGCTATGGGTGGCAAGCAGCACTGCATCAGGTGGCAGGCTATGGGTGGCAAGGGCACTGCACCAGGTGGCAGGCTATGGGTGGCAAGCGGCACTGCCATCTGGTGGCAAGTGGCACATTCACCTGACAAATAACCCATCAACCCTCGAGACTACATTTCCCCATTTTAGAATGTGAAGGCAGGCAGTACATCTGGCGGCAAGCTATGGGTGGCAAGCGGCACTGCATCTGGTGGCAGGCTATGGGTGGCAACCGGCACTGCATCTTGCGGCAGGCTATGGGTGGCAAGCGGCACTGCATCTTGCTGCAGGCTATGGGTGGTAAGCGGCACTGCATCTTGCTGCAGGCTATGGGTGGTAAGCGGCACTGCATCTTGCGGCAGGCTATGGGTGGCAAGCGGCACTGCATCTGGCGGCAGGCTATGGGTGGTAAGCGGCACTGCATCTTGCGGCAGGCTATGGGTGGCAAGCGGCACTGCATCTAGTTGGCAGGCTATGGGTGGCAAGCGGCACTGCATCTAGTTGGCAGGCTATGGGTGGCAAGCGGCACTGCATCTGGCGGCAGGCTATGGGTGGCAAGCGGCACTGCATCTGGTGGCAGGATATGGGTGGCAAGCGGCACTGCATCTGGCGGCAGGCTATGGGTGGCAAGCGGCACTGCCATCTGGTGGCAAGTGGCACATTCACCTGACAAATATCCCATCAACCCCGAGACTACATTTCCCCATTTTAGAATGTGAAGGGAGGCAGTACATTTACAATACAATTCAAGAAGAGAGGGTTACGAGGACCTGTCTCGCAATCTAATATTAATAGGATGGAAGGTAAGAGCCAATCAACGAGCAGGCGGTGCGCCGGTGCCAGTCTATATGTGAAATATCTGACCCCTCCCCCCTCCGTTCCCCTTTAATGGCCCTCTCTAGCTTTCTTGCTATTTATTGGGTTTCCTGATTATAAGCAGGATTCATTTTCTACCCCGGAGCCTCAGTCTTCTGCATTTTCCGCCCCGTCAGCATTTTTATTACGCACCTGAAATATTACCAAAAATCGCGCCCGCCGCTTTGTGTGGCTTTGACATAATTGCTTCAAGGCGAAGGCGCTGTGACAATGTGGCCGGATATAAAATAAAGCTGTAAAAAATATGAATCTGAAAATAATTCCGAACTCAGCTGATTCCTAACATTTCCGAACGCCGTACATCATCGGCCGCGTCCGCCGCTCCTCCAATGCCTCCCATGTGGGCACTCAGTTCTCGGGACACGGGGAGTCTCTCCGTATGATGGAGGGCAAGTTTCCTCTCTACAGAGCTAAAAAGGCTTAGATGTATTATATATTCCCCATGTAGTGCTGATTTATAGTTTGTTATGATTGATCAGGGATCGGAGTTTAACCGATTGACTTCCAGAAAGTTTTACCCCCCTTCATAACTGTCATGGACATGCAATAATGTCTGGCAGCTTACATTTCCCTTCATGTGTTCATTAGAGGTCTGACTCTCTCACCTGGCTGCCTTTATCATCTCTCCTCCCTGTATGGCTCCACCCCAGGCCATCCCAGGAACTCTATATTAACTAGTGCACTGCAGGTCTGCTTTGCTGATCAACGTTGTTTGTTAGCTTTGTGTTCCTTCTTGCCGCGTGCTACGTTATCTCTGTGTACCGTTTTGGCTTGTCCCACACTACTCCCATTTGCCTGTGACCCTGACCTTTGGCCTGTCCCTTGGTTATCCTCGTCTGCCTGTTGCTCCGATCTCGGCTTACCCTTCACTATGCCTTGTGTCCTGAGTGGCTGCTTCCCCTCTCTCCCTACGGAGCGTGACCTGAGGGACTCCGGGGGCCGCGACCTGGGTTTAATTATTGCAGCGAAGGCCATCCTCACCACTAGCTGGACCATAGACTCCACGCCCTGGGGAATCTTGGGCTCACGTTTCCTGTCCATTTGGCTGGCCAAGGACCTGGCCCCTTTTTGCAATTCGGCACTGTGTCGCTTTAACTGACAATTGCGCGATCGTGCGACGTGGCTCCCAAACTAAATCGGTGTCTTTTTCCCCCCACAAATAGAGTTTTCTTTTGGTGGTATTTGATCACCTCTGCGTTTTTTATTTTTTGCACTATAAACAAAAATAGAGCAACAATTTTGAAAAAAAAACAATATTTTTTACTTTTTGCTATAATAAATATATGTATTTTTTTCCCCTCAGTTTAGGCCGATACATATTCTTCTACATATTTTATTGGTAAAAAAAATCGCAAAAGGCGTTTATCGATTGGTTTGCGCAAAATTTGTAGCGTTTACAAAATAGTTTTATTGCATTTTTATCAATATTTTTTTTTTACTACTAATGGCGGCGATCAGCGATTTTTTTCGTGACTGCGACATTATGGCGGACACATAGGACAATTTTGACACATTTTTGGGACCATTGTCATTTTCGCAGCGAAAAGTGCTATAAAAATGCACTGATTACTATCAAAATGACAATTGCAGTTTAGGAGTTAACCACTGGGGAGCGCTGAAGGGGTTAAGTGTGACCTCACATGTGTTTCTAACTGTAGGGGGGCGGGGCTGGACGTGTGATGTCAGGGAACAGACGATCAGTGACAGCGCCACAATGAAGAACGGGGAAGGTGTGTTTACACTCCCCCTTCTTCAGTTCCTGTGACCGATCGCGGGACACCGGCGGCGATCGGGTCCGTGGGTCCCGCAGGCGCAGTCACGGAGCTTCGGACCGGGTCGCGAGCACGCCGTGACCCCGCGGCTGGGCACTTAAAGGGGACGTAAAGGTACGCGATTCTGCCCAGCTGTGCCATTCTGACGACGTATATAGGTGTGAAGGGGTCCTTAAGTGGTTAATCACCGCCGGGGGGGTTTTATTCTTTGCAATCTCAGCAAAAAAATACTGAACATTTTTGATTTAAAAAAACAATATTTTCTACTTTCGGTTATAAAACATATCTAATAAAAAAAAGTTGTTTCTTCGTAAATTTAAGCCAAATAATATTCTGCTGCATGTCTTTGGTAAAAAGAAAAAAATCCCAGTAAGTGTCTTTTAACCACTTCCCGACCGCCGCACACCGATCTACGTCGGCAGAATGGCACGGGCAGGCGAATGGGCGTACCTGTACGTCCCTTTGAATTTGCCACCTTGGGAGTGCGCTCACGGGTTTCCGGGAACTCGATGTTCGCCGGTGGACCGCGATTGCGGTCAGGAGAGGCAGAACGGGGAGATGCCGATGTAAACAAGGCATTTCCCTGTTCTGCCTAGTGACAGGACACTGATCTACTGTTCCCTGTGATCGGGAGCAGTGATCAATGTCATGTCACTGGTAGCCCATCCCCCACACAGTTAGAATCACTCCCTAGGACACACTTAACCACTGCAGCGCCCCCCTAGTGTTTTAACCCCTTCCCTGCCAGTGTCATTTACACAGTAATCAGTGCATTTTTATAGCACTGATCGCTGTATAAATGACAATGGTCTCAAAAATGTGTCAAAAGTGTCCGATGTGTCCGCCGTAAGGTCGCAGTCATGATAAAAATCGCAGATCGCCGCCATTACTAATAAAAAATAAATGCCATAAAACTATCCCCTGTTTTGCAGACGCTATAACTTTTGCGCAAACCAATCAGCAAACGCTTATTGCGATTTTTTTTTTTTACCAAAAATATGTAGAAGAATACGTATCGGCCGAAACTTTTTTTTTTATTGGATATTTATTACAGCAAAAAGTAAAAAAATAATTGCTTTTTTTGTTTTTCAAAATTGTCGCTCTATTTTTGTTTATAGCGCAAAAATTTAAAACCGCAGAGGTGATCAAATACCACCGAAAGAAATCTCTATTTGTGAGGAAAAAAAAGGACGTCAATTTCGTTTGGGAGCCACGTCGCACGACCGCGCAATTGTCTGTTTAAAGCGGCGTAGCGCCGAATCACAAAAAGTGGCCCGGTCATTGGGCAGCCAAATCCTCTGGGGGCTGAAGTGGTTTTTCACCTTACTGTATATTGATACAATAATTTACATTTCATCGTTTTCACAATGTTAATACAGTAAAACCTTGGTTTGAGAGTAACTTGGTTTGAGAGCGTTTTGCAGGACAAGCAAAATGTCTTAATACATTTTGCCTTGATATACAAGCGATGTCTTGATATAAGAGTAGCGTCATGTCACCACTGAGTATAAAAGAGAAGAGTAGCAATATGATTACTAAGTGTAGCAATATGGGTTACATGTAACGAAGGTACAACATTTGGCAACTTATTGCTACACTTAGTGGCGCCTCTCTTCTCTTTTATACTCTGTAAAATAAATGCTTTGATATACAAGTGCTTTGGATTACAAGCATGTTTCCGGAACGAATTACGCTCGCAATCCAAGGTTTTACTGAATGTATATGAAAAGGGAAAAAAGAAACCATGAAATGCTTGTATGATCCCTGTAAATGGAATGGCGCACGCCGGGCTCCTTCCTCCCAAATCCTCGGAGGATTACAACACATAATCTGGGATCTTCTGAGCATTATTTAGTTTTTCTCTATTAAATTAATTCATCCCTGAAATATTTACATGTTTATTCGCTTTTATTATAATCTTTAGCCGGCCTTGTGAGGCCGGGAGGGAGGAAGGAAGGCTGTGGTGTGGATTTGGCACGGCGCTCACCAGTGGTGACTGGTGCTCAAAAATTTTGGGGGGTGCAAACAAACGAAAAAAAACATCAATTTCAGCCTCACTGTGCCCATCAATTTTCGCCACTGTGCCCATCAATTGTCGCCACTGTGCCCATCAATTGTTGCCACTGTGCCATCAAACGCAGCCACTGTGCCATCAATTGTCACCACTGTGCCATCAATTGTCACCACTGTGCCATCAATTGTCACCACTGTGCCATCAATTGTTGTCACCGTGCCATCAATTGTCGCCACTGTGCCATGGCATCAAACGCAGCCACTGTGCCATCAATTGTCGCCACTGTGCCCATCAATTGTCGCCACTGTGCCATGCCATCAAACGCAGCCACTGTGCCATGCCATCAAACGCAGCCACTGTGCCATCAATTGTCGCCACTGTGCCATCAATTGTCGCCACTGTGCCATGGCATCAAACGCAGCCACTGTGCCATCAATTGTCACCACTGTGCCCATCAATTGTCGCCACTGTGCCCATCAATTGTCGCCACTGTGCCCATCAATTGTCGCCACTGTGCCAATCAATTGTCGCCACTGTGCCCATCAATTGTCGCCACTGTGACCATCAATTGTCGCCACTGTGCCCATCAATTGTCGCCACTGTGCCATGCCATCAAACGCAGCCACTGTGCCATGCCATCAAACGCAGCCACTGTGCCATCAATTGTCAGCACTGTGCCATCAATTGTCGCCACTGTGCCATGGCATCGAATGCAGCCACTGTGCCATTAATTGTTGCCACTGTGCCATCAATTGTTGCCATTGTGCCATGCCATCAAATGCAACAACTGCGCCATCAATTGTCACCACTGTGCCATGCCATAAATTGTCGCCACTGTGCCCATCAATTGTCACCACTGTGCCATGCCATCAATTGTCGCCACTGTGCCATGCCATCAAATGCAGCCACTGTGCCATGCCATCAATTGTCGCCACTGTGCCCATCAATTGGAAACCGCCAGTTTGCCCCCTCAAAAACCACCATTTCCCCCCATAAAATGCCGCCAGATTGCCCCCTCGTCCGGCACTTACCTTTCTTGGGTCAGCCATCCTCCTCCACACTCCCTCGATGTCTTCTCCCGCCCTCAATGTCGCTTCAGCCAATCAGGTTACCAGTAGCCAAACCCTGTGAATCTGATTGGCTGAGACGCGGGTCAGTGTTAACCAGGGAACGCACACCCCGTGTGTCCTCTGGTTAACTATTTGGAAGCCGATTAGAGCCCACAGGCTGTAATCGGGGAGCCTATCAGAGCCGCTTCCAAACACCAACCAACTGCTGTTATTCATATGGCCGGCGCTCACCAGGGGGGGGGGGGTGGCCACCTGAATAGTGGGCGGCAGCGGCGACAATACATAGATTTGTGCAATGCATGAATCTATGTATTGTTGACTTGAGTGACGGGTGCAGGGGAGAGAGGGGGCGGCGCTCCTGCGCCCTCTATGGACGCACCGCCGCTGGCACTCGCTGAGATCTTTCAAAAGTGGGGGGACTCTGATGTTCCTTTATTAAACAGTTGGGCCCCACGGAGTCCCATGAAACCAAACTTTCCCCGTCCCCGTCCAGAGCTGACGTCTTTCACACAGAAAGAAAATCCCGGGTGCAATAACCCTTCCCCCGCACACTGATGGGAATGTATTACTATGGATTGAAGGTTTCAGGACCACAGACAGCTCCTCTACATACAGCGCCTTGCAAAAGTATTCACCCCCCCCCCCCCTTGGCCTTCTTCGTGTTTCGTTGCCTCACAACCTGGAAGTAACACGGATTGTTTGAGGATTTGCATCATTTCATTGACAGAACACGCCCACAACTTTGTAGTTTATTTTATTTTTTATTGTGAAGCAAACAACAAATAGGAGAAAATAACAGAAAAAAAGTAAATGTGCAAAACTATTCACCCCCCTAAAGTTAATACTTTGTAGATCCGCCTATCACGGCTCCAAGTCTCTCTGGATAAGTCTCTATGATCTTCCCACATCTCACCGCCGGGATTTCCTCCTCATTCCTCCTCTTTGCAAAACTGCTCCAGATCCTTCAAGTTGGACGGTTTGCTCTTGTGAACAGCGATCTTTAAATCTGACCACAGATTTTCTATTGGATTGAGGTCTGGGCTTTGACTAGTCCATTCCAACACATTTCCATGTTTCCCCTTAAACCACTCAAGTGTTGTTTAGCAGTGTGTTTGGGGTCATTGTCCTGCTGGAAGAGGAACCTCCGTCCCATAGCCTCAAATCACACACAGAGGGGTACAGGTAAAGAATATCCCTGAATTTATCACCATCCATCAGCCTCCCCCCCTTACATCAGAGTCCCCTCTTATTACATTAGTGTCCCCCTTACATCAGCCCATAAGATCTCTCTTTACATCGGCGTCCACCCTCACAACAGAGTCCTTGTACATCAGTGCATGATGTCAAAATGTATGCTTCTATGGAATAATACAGGGGTCTCCACACTCCCTTAGATCACAGTACCCCCCTTTACATCAGAGTCCACCATACATCAAGTCCCTACTTACATCAGAGTCCACCATACATCAAGTCCCTACTTACATCAGAGTCCACTGTACATAAAGTCCCCCCTTACATTAGACTTCCCCTTTGATTAGTGCCCCCCTTACATCAGTGCCCCCCCCCCCTCCTTACATCAAAGTGCCCTTCAGACTTTCCTTTACATCAGTGTCCCCTTAGATCAGAGCCCCCCTTATATCCGCATCCCCCTTACATCAGAGCCCCCCCTTTACATCAGTGTCCCCATAGATCAGAGTCCCCCCTTACATCAGCGTCCCCCTTACATCAGAGTCCCCCCTTACATCAGCATCCCCTTTACATCAGAGCCACCCTTTACATCAGTGTCCCCTTAGATCAGAGCCCCACCCTACATCAGCTTCCCCCTTCTTACATGATCAAACTGTCCTTCAGACTTTCCTTTACATCGGAGTCCCCCCTTACATCAGAACCCCCCTTTACATTAGTTTTCCCCTTTAGATTTGATCCTCTCTTACATCAACATCCCTCTTTACATTAGAGTCCCCCTTACATTAGCACCTTGCTTACATCAGCATCCCCCTTTACATAAGTGTCCCCCCTTACATCAGCATCCCTCTTTACATTAGAGTCACCCTTACATCAGCGCCCCCCTCCTTACATCAAAGTGCCCATCAGACTTTCCCTTACATCGGGGTCCCCCCTTACATCAGAGCCCCCCTTTACATCAGTGTCCCCTTAGATCAGAGCCCCCCCTTATATTAGCGTTCTCCTTTACATTTGAGTCTCCTTTACATCAACGTCCCTCTTTACATTAGCGTCCCCCTTACATTAGCATCCTCCTTTACATTAGAGTCCCCCCTACATTAGCATCCCCCTTGCATAAGTGTCCCCCCTTACATCAGCATCCCCCTTTACATTAGAGTTGCCCTTACATCAGCGCCCCCCCCCCCTTCTTACATCAAAGTGCCCTTCGGACTTTCCTTTACATCAGAGTCCCCCCTTACATCAGAGCCCCCCTTTACACCAGTGTCCCCTTAGATCAGAGCCCCTCCTTACATCCGCATCCCCTTACATCAGTGTCCCCTTAGATCAGAGCCCCCCCCCCCCTACATTAGCGTTCCCCTTTACATTTGAGTCTCCCTCACATCAATGTCCCTCTTTACATTAGTGTCCTCCTTACGTTAGCACCCCCCTTACATCAGAGCCCCCCTTTACATCAGTGTCCCCTTAGATCAGAGCCCCCCTTTACATCAGTGTCCCCTTAGATCAGAGCCCCCCCTTACATCCGCATCTCCCTTAGATCAGAGCCCCCTTTACATCAGTGTCCCCTTAGATCAGAGCCCCTCCTTACATCCGCATTTCCCTTACATCAGAGCCACCCTTACATCAGTGTCCCCTTAGATCAGAACTCCACCTCCCCACATCAGAATTCCCATCAGATTTCTCCTTTCATCAGAGCCTTCCTTACTTTAGAGTCCCCCTCCCTTACACTGGAGTCCCCCTTACATCAGAGTCCACTCCTTACCTCAGAGTCTCCCCTTACAGTCCCCTCTTACATCAGCGGGGCCAGGTAAAATCTTGTGGCGGGCCGGATTTGGCCCGTGGGCCGCGGTTTGAAGATCCCTGTAGTAGTACATAAAAATACTGCGGGGTGGGCTGGCTGAGACTTGTAGTGGCACAACAACAACTCCTGAACAGACACGGCTGATCTCAGTCCCTCATTTTCTCTGCGGCTCGGAATGGAAGTTTATTTTAATCTCATTACTTCCCTCTGGCAGGGAGAGATCCGATCGGCTGGCCCCGGCGTTCATTTGCTGCGGATATGAACTTTTTTTCTTAATCGAGAACTTCAACCTAATACTAATGGGATTAAATATTGAATCAGCGGCGGCCTGTTACCGAGCGCCGGCCAGTGAATGATGGCTCTTTTAAAATAATTCAATATATTCCTCTTTCAGGAAGGTAGTTAATGAAAAACTTTTTTTTTTTTTTTTTTTTTTTTTTTCCCCTTCAATTCGCATTTCTTTCATTAATGATTTAATTAATTTGCAGAAAGAAAAAAAAAATGCCCTTGGCAAAGGCACATTAAAGATATGAATGAGACTTTGACATATTCTCGGGTAGCCGGCGCAGTCCGAGGCCGCGGCCTTCCCGGAGATGGGAGCCATCCTTCCTAGGGGGCTCGTCCGCCTCTGTGAAAACCTTTCGCCGCTGGCCGTCCTATTATTTTCTCCGGGTGTCATTATACGTGCAGAAGTGTAAATTACGCACATAAAATAACTGGAAACGCACCAGCTTTTCTAAATTCTAAATTTGATTTGCTACAGATATTTCCTTTGCTGGTGTTTCATCGATTTAAATGGGAAAATACCACATTTAGCCACTAGATGGCGATAAGTATCGTAGAAAGTTTTATTAGGATGGTTTGCACCATCTACCCTGTTTCCCCCAAAAATAAGCCCTACCCTGAAAATAAGACCTAGCGTTATTTTCCACGACAGCTGCAATATAAGCCCTACCCCCGAAAATAAGCCCTAGTTAAAGTCGTCGTAAAAACATGTAATCCGTTTTGTAAAAAGATTATATAATGTGCAGTGAGTCTCCTTTTCTAACTTTGTTTTGGAAAATACCTTACTTACAGTGCCGCTGGGCGTGACCGGCTGGAGATCTTCTAATTTCTGACGTCAGCGGCCCCTTCCTCTACAGTACTCAGAAGCCCCATACACACTATCAGTTTTCCTGACGGTTTTCTCTAATATGAGGTCAAACCTCAAGAGTTTCAACTTGTATGCAATCAGGCAGGCCCTTGTACTACATGGTTTTGGTAAACCTGAAGAGAAAACCATCAGGAAAACTGATAGTGTGTATGGGGCTAGAGTGGAGAAGAAAAGCTACGGCAGGTCACTGTGCTGGCTATCATGCTTTAACCACTTAAGGACCGCCTACTGCACATATACGTCAGCAGAATGGCACGGCTGGGCACATCAACGTATATATACGTTGGTTTCTAGTACCCAGCCGTGGGTCGCGGGCGCGCGCCCGCGGCGCGCTCCCGTGACCCGGTCCGAAGCTCCGGGACCGGGTCCGCGGCACTCGCGGACCTGATCGCCGCTGGAATGCGGCGATCGGTCCGTGGAGCTGAAGAACGGGGAGAGCCGTGTGTAAACACGGCTTCCCCGTGCTTCACTGTGGCCGCAGCATCGATCGCGTCATCCCTGTTATAGGGGGACGTGATCGATGACGTCACACCTACAGCCACACCCCCCCTACAGTTGTAAACACACACAGGGAACACACAAATCCTACAGCGCCCCCTTGTGGTTAACTCCCAAACTGCAACTCTCATTTTCACAGTAAACGATGCAATTTAAATGCATTTTTTGCTGTGAAAATGACAATTGTCCCAAAAATGTGTCAAAATTGTCCGAAGTGTTCGCCGTAATGTCGCAGTCACGAAAAAAAATCGCTGATCGCCGCTATTAGTAGTAAAAAATGTTTTTTATAAAAATGGAATAAAACTATCCCTTATTTTGTAAACACTATAAATTTAGCGAAAACCAATCGATAAACGCTTATTGCGATTTTTTTTACCAAAAATAGGTAGAAGAATACGTATCGGCCTAAACTGAGGGAAAAAAAAATGTATATATATTTTTGGGGATATTTATTATAGCAAAAAGTAAAAAATATTGCATTTTTTTCAAAATTGTGGCTCTATTTTTGTTTATAGCGCAAAAAATAAAAACCGCAGAGGTGATCAAATACCACCAAAAGAAAGCTCTATTTGTGGGGAAAAAAAGGACGCCAATTTTGTTTGGGAGCCACGTCGCACGACCGCGCAATTGTCGGTTAAAACGACGCAGTGCCGAATCGCAAAAAGGGGCAAGGTCCTTTAGCAGCATTTTGGTCCGGGTCTTAAGTGGTTAAAGGATCAGGATATATATTTTTTTCTTTTTGGGGTTACAACCACTCTAAGATCGTCATGATGACATGACTGTATTTGAATAAATGTAGATTATTGTACATACTGTAAATAAGACATCCCCTGAAAATAAGCCCTAGTGTGATTTTTGTAGCCAAAATTAATATAAGACCTGGTCTTATTTTCGGGGAAACACGGTAGTGGTCAAATGTGGTATTTTCTATTTTAAATCAATGAAAAACATTTTAACCACTTAAAGTGGGGGTTCACCCTAAAAAAAAAAATTCTAACATTACATTGAGCATACTCCTGAGAGTGAGAGTATGCTGATCTTTTGTATTTTTTATTTCGCACATACCATTTTAGCGATATTTTCACCCCCGGCTTTCGGTAGTGAATCCCGCGAATCCCGACTTGCCGAAAGAAGCCGGGCGTCGAGTCGGCTCTATACGGCGCTATACGGCGCCTGCACACCGACGTTCGGCTTCTATACGTCGGCAGAATGGCACGGCTGGGCACAGGTACGTCGCCCTTTGGGTGCCCAGCTGTGGTCCGAAGCTCCGTGACCGCGCCCGCGGGACCCGATCGCCGCCGGTGTCCCACGATCGGGTTACAGGAGCTGAAGAACGGGGAGAGGTGAGTGTAAACAAACCTTCCCCGTTCTTCTGTGTGGCAGTGACACTGATCGTCTGTTCCCTGATATAGGGAATGACGATCAGTGACATCACACGTCCAGCCCCGCCCCCCTACAGTAAGAATCACTCCCTTAGGGTGCACGTTACCCCTTAAGCGCCCCCTAGTGGTTAACCCATTCACTGCCATTGTCATTTTGACAGTAATCGGTGTATTTTTATAGCACTTTTCTCTGTGAAAATGGCAATGGTCCCAAAAATGGGTCAAAAGTGTCCGATGTGTCCGCCATAATGTCGCAGTCACGAAAAAAAATATTAACAAACATGCCATAAAACGATCCCCTATTTTGTAGACGCTATAACTTTTGCGCAAACCGATCAATAATCGCAATTTTTTTTTTTTTACCAAAAATATGTAAAAGAATACGTATCGGCCTAAACTGAGGAAAAAAATATTTTTTATATATATTTTTGGGGGATATTTATTATAGCAAAAAGTAAAAAAATATTGATGGTCCCAAAAATGTATCAAAAGTGTCCGATGTGTCCGCCATAATGTCGCAGTCAGGAAAAAAATCGCTGATCGCCGCCATTACTAGTAAAAAAAAAAAAAATATTACTAAAAATGCCATAAAACTATCCCCTATTTTGTAGACGCTCTAACTTTTGCGCAAACCAATCAATAAACGCTTATTGCGATAATTTTTTTTACCAAAAATAGGTAGAAGAATACGTATCGGCCTAAACTGAGGAAAAAATATTTTTTATATATATTTTTGAGGATATTTATTATAGCAAAAAGTAAAAAAATATAGATTTTTTGTCAAAATTGTCGCTCTATTTTTGTTTATAGCACAAAAAATAAAAGCCGCAGAGGTGATCAAATACCACTGAAAGAAAGCTTTATTTGTGGGGGGAAAAAAACAACGCCGATTTTGTTTCGCTGCCACGTCTCACGTCTGCGCAATTGTCAATTAAAGTTTCCCGGTCCTTTGGCAGCCAAATCCTCCGGGGTTGAAGTGGTTAATTGTAAGTAAGATTTGTTACATTAACCACTTGAGGACCGCCTAAGGCCGATATACGTCGGCAGAATGGCACAGGCGCGTACAGGTACGTTGCCCCTTTAAGTGTCCAGCTGTGGTTCCCGCACGCGCCGCCTGCGCGCTTGCGACCCGCTCCGCGACTTAATTGTAAGTAAAGGAAGTGATTATGTGATGTCACACGGCTCCGTTGTTTTTAGTGACAACAATACAACATTACACAGTTCCTCTGCATGCAACAAACACGCAAGTTTCGTATTGCGCCGTCGCCGCGGCCCGAGCGCCAAGCGGGAACAAATGAGCGCTGCGTCCGTCACGCGGAAGCCGTTCTGATTCCGGGGGCCGTCTCGCCCGTCTTCGCGCACACGTAGCGCGCGGCGTGTTGCCTGCATAGCAGGTTCTGGTTGCTGTGACCTACATAGCGATCGCACAGCAGACGTCAGCCTCCATATTGCGGGCCCAGAATACGGCGCACTCCCACATGTTCCCTTCAATCAATTATACAAGAAGAATGTCGGATCTCCATGGAGGGAGGAAATATTGATTCTGACATGTTGCAGCACCTTCTGCTACCCGTGTGTGACGCAAGCTACACTTTCTCCTGCCCTGGTTATTTTATTTTTTGCCCTATAAACAAAAATATTTGAAACAAAATTCAAGATTTTTTACTTTTTGCTGTAATAAATATCGCCCAAATATATATATATATATATAAATAAAAAAAAATATTAAAATTCTTTCTCAGTTTAGGCCGATACGTATTCTTCTACACAGGGCTTTTTTTCAGGGGGAACTTGGGGGAACTCAGTTCCACCACCTTTCGCTCAGACCCTTTGGTGCCTGCTCACCACAATCACTTGTAAACACAGAAGTCTGGTTTCTGTGTTTACAAGTGACAGCTCTGCAGTCTGTGTGTAACCCCCTGAACTCTGCACTCTGTGTGTAACTCCCCTGAACTCTGCACTCTGTATGTAATGCAATCCTGGTATTTAATGCCCCTTTAAGACCCTTCTACTGTTTGTGAAATCTGAACGGGTTCGTGGTTGAGTTCCTGCACCTATTTTCTGAGAAAAAAAGCTCTGCTTCTACATATAGGAGTCCTTCAGTCTATAGGCCATATAAAAAGCTCTATTTGTGGGGAATAAAAGGACGTCAGTTTTTGTTTGGGAGCCACGTCGCATGACCGCACAATTGCCAGTTAAAGCGACGCAGTGCCGAATCGCAAAAAAAAATGGCCCGGTCATCGGGCAGCCAAATCCTCCGGGGCTGAACTGTTAAACCTGCCATTTAAAAACCATATCAGTTCTACAGTCCTCCGTGTCTCTAATATATTTCTTTCCCTTCTTTTTAAGCTTTCCATCCTGTTTCTCCTTCCAGTGGCGGCTGGTGCTCAACATTTTTGGGGGGGGGCGCAAACGAAAAAAAACAATTGCAGCCTCACTGTGCCCATCAAATGCAGCCTCACTGTGCCCATCAAATGCAGCCTCACTGTGCCCATCAAATGCAGCCTCACTGTGCCCATCAAATGCAGCCTCACTGTGCCCATCAAATGCAGCCTCACTGTGCCCATCAAATGCAGCCTCACTGTGCCCATCAAATGCAGCCACTGTCATACCTCCCAACTTTTTGAGATGGGAATGAGGGACACCTTGTGCGGGGGGTTCCACGGTTCAGTGTTGTTGAGCGGGGGGGGTTGCGTGGGGGGGGGGTTCAATTTGAGTTGTGGAGGGGGGGGGGGGGTTTGCAGATTAAAGTTGTTGAGCGGGGGGGGTTCGGTCAGCGTTCTTGAGCGGGGGGGTTGGCAGATCAAAGCTGTTGAGCAAGGGGTTCGCGGGACCGCTGTATTTACCGCGATACGCGGGACATTCCCGCGAAATTCAGGATGGTTGGGAGGTATGGCACTGTGCCCATTGTCGCCGCTGTGCCCTGTAAAATGCCCCCCCCCCCCCCCCTCCCGGCACTTACCTTTCTGGGGGTCAGCCATCCTCCTTCCACGTCCCTCAATCTCTTCTCCCGCCCTCAATGACGCTTCAGCCAATCAGAATACCGGTAACCAGACCCGGTGAACCTGACTGGCTGAGACGCCTGTCAGTCTTATCCAAGGAACGCACCACCAGTACGTGCCTTAGATACGTTTCCGGAAGCCTGAGGGCCGCTGGCTCTGATAGGCACTTTCACACAGCCAACCAGCTGCCGTTATTCAGGTGGTCAGCGCTCACCATCCGGCCATCTGAATAGTCGGCGGCAGCGGCAACAATAACATAGATTCATGCAATGCATGAATCTATGTTATTGTAATCAGTAGCGGTGCGACAGCGAGAGGGGGCGGCGCTTTCCGGCGCCCTCTATAGACGCACCGCCACTGTCTCCTTCTCTAAATGTTTTCTAAGGTTCTCAGTTCTTTTATTATATTCCTCTTGCCCCTTTGTAGACCTCTAATTTGGTTTTAACCGCTTAAGGACCCCACAGTGCCAAAACACGTCGGCAGAATGGCACAGCTGGGCACAATAACGTACCGGTATGTGATTGGTCAATGCCAAGCTGTGGGTCGCGGGTGCGCACCTGCGACCCGGTCCGGAGCTCCATGACCACGGAAGTGGGACCCGCGGACCCGATTGCTGCCGGAGTCCCGGGGAGAGCCGTGTGTAAACATGGCTTCCCCGTTCTTCACTGTGGCGGCGTCATTGATTGTGTGTTCCCTGATATAGGGACACACAATCAATGACGTCACACCTACAGCCACACACATACATACATAACCCCTTCAGCGCCCCCTTGTGGTTAACTCTCAAACTGCAATTGTCATTTTCACAGTAATCAGTGCATTTTTGATTCCAAATATTTTATTGAAATTTTTGAAGAAGAACAATAATGAATATAACAAATTCACATTGTGTAACAAACCATAATAGATGCAATAAATACCATTAGATAGCATTGTATAAACAGATTAATAACTTTGCCATATATAGTAAGTTGTACTGCAAAGGGGAAAGAAAAAAAAAAAAGGGGGGGGGGGGTAGGGAAAAAATTTTAATGCATTTTTCGCTGTGAAAATGACAATGGTCTCAAAAATGTGTCAAAATTGTCCGATGTGTCCGCCATAATGTCGCAGTCATGAAAAAAAAATCGCTGATCGCCGCCATTACTAGTAAATAAAAAAAAAAATATATAAAAATGCCATAAAACTATCCCCTATTTTGTAAACGCTATACATTTTGCGTAAACCAATCAATAAACGCTTATTGCGATTTTTTTTTTTTTTACCAAAAATAGGTAGAAGAATACGTATCGCCCTAAACTGAGGAAAAAAATAGTTTTTTTTATATCTTTTTGGGGGGATATTTATTATAGCAGAAAGTAAAAAATATTGTATTCTTTTGAAAATTGTCGCTCTATTTTTGTTTATAGCGCAAAAAAGTTAAAACCGCAGAGGTGATGAAGTACCACCAAAAGAAAGCTCTATTTGTGGGGGAAAAAGGACGCCAATTGATGAGGAAATTGGAGCACTTAACACCAAATTAGAGGTCTATACTGTAAAGGGCAAGAGGAATATAATAAAAGATCTGAGAAACTTAGGTAAAAAAAATGTTGCTAGAAAATTACTCAGAACCCCCAAACACAGTGGCCCAGATTCACAAAGCACTTACGCCGACGTAAGTGCAAATTTGCGCCGGCGTATCTGTGCGCCGGACCCACAAACCAACATACGCCTAAAAACTGGCCACCCTACGCCGACGTAGCTTACATACCCCGGCGTAGCGTGGGCGCACTTTTCTTCTGGATGCATGTTGCTGCTCCCATTGATTAGGCATCCAAACATGCAAATAAGGGAAATACGGCGAATAACGAACGTACGTGCGCCCGACGCATGCTGCGCGAAAATTGTACGTCCGGCTATTCCCCATAGATGAGGCGCAACCCGGCAACAGACATGCACAGGTCTTCCCCCACAGAACACAGGCCGGCGTATTGGGCGTACGTTACGTTCACGGCGTACGCGGTGATCCGGCGTAGCTTAGGCAGTTGCGCCGGCGTGGTTGTGAGCATGCGCGTAAGGGTGCAGTTTCGTGCGTCCACATCGCGGCTACGTCACGGCGCATGCGCAGTTCGCGATACGCCGGGCCTAAAACACTGCTCCATGCTCGGACCATCATTTGCATGGGGTCACGCCCACTTCCACCTACACCGGCCTGCGCCTTCGAAGAATACACCACGTCGACGCAACGTTGCATGTGCATGCCTCTCCGCGCTGCGCCGGCGTGGCGTACGGCGTTTGCGCTACGGCGGCGTAATGTGCGCCCAACTCTCTGTGAATCTGGGTCTATATATATATATTTTTAGCAGACACCCTAGGGAATAAAATGGCGGTCATTGCAACTTTTTATCTCACATAAAGAGTACCTGTCACCTGCCCAAAGCAATGGCAAAAAAAATTGCCCCGCATGGGAAGTGACGAGGCACCATAGGCGTGTGCAGAATATTGCATTGGGGTGTGCCCCCCCAAAGCTAAAACACACATGTGTGTGTGTATAAATATATATATCTACACTATATTACCAAAAGTATTGGGACGCCTGTTTTTACACGAACATATTGTGCTGCGCCGCAACGCATTTCTGTTGGTAGGTGCATTGAGGAAGACGTTACTGCAACACATACAATATATTACCACAAGTATTGGGACGCCGGCCTTCACACGCACATGAACTTTAATGGCCTCCCAGTCTTAGTCTGTAGGGTTCAATATTGAGTTGGCTCCGCCCTTTGCAGCTATAACAGCTTCAACTCTTCTGGGAAGGCCGTCCACAAGGTTTAGGAGGGTGTCTATGGGAATGTCTGACCATTCTTCCAGAAGCGCATTTGTGAGGTCAGGCGCTGATGTTGGATGAGAAGGCCTGGGAGCCTTCACCATCTGCACACCTGCCCCAGTTAGGAGTGTTTAAATATTCTGCTGGACATAGATAAAAGGAAGCACACAGTAAATTACCAAAAGTATTGGGACGCCGGCCTTTACACGCACATGAACCTTTAATGGCATCCCAGTCTTAGTCTGTAGGGTTCAATATTGGGTTGGCTCCGCCCTTTGCAGCTATAACAGCTTCAACTCTTCTGGGAAGGCCGTCCACAAGGTTTAGGAGGGTGTCTATGGGAATGTTTGACCGTTCTTCCAGAAGAGCATTTGTGAGGTCAGGCGCTGATGAAGGCCTGGCTCACTCTAATTCATCCCAAAGGTGTTCTATGGGGTTGAGGTCAGGACTCTGTGCAGGCCAGTCAAGTTCCTCCACCCCAAACTCGCTCTTCCATGTCTTTACGAACCTTTCTCTGTGCACTGGTCCAAACCATTTGCTGGAGGGGGGATTATGGTGTGGGGGAGGGGGGGTTATGGTGTGGGGGGTTGTTTTTCAGGGGTTGGGTTGGCCCCTTAGTTCCAGTGAAGGAATCACTTAAGGCATCGGCATACCAAGACATTTTGGACAATTTCAAGCTCCCAACTTTGTGGGAGGAGTTTGGGGACGGCCCCTTCCTGTTCCGACATGACTGCGCACCAGAGCACAAAGCATGGTCCATAGAGACATGGGGGTAGATTCACATAGATCAGCGGATCTTTAGATCTGCGTGATCTATCTTTTTTACGATCCGCCTGCGCCAGTTTTTGAGGCAAGTGCTGTATTCAGAAAGCACTTGCCTCGTAAGTTGCCCTGGCGGATCGTAAATCCCCCGCCGGAATGCAAATTCCGCGGCTAGGGGGAGTTTACTATTTAAATCACGCGCGTCCCCGCGCCGATCGTACTGCGCATGCGCCGCCGGCTAAATTTCCCAGCGTGCATTGCTTCAAATGACGTCGCAAGGACGTCATTGTTTTCGCCGTTAACGCTATTAACGTATGGCCGTATTCCCGAACGACTTACGTAAACGACGTAAAAAATTCAAAATTCGACTCGGGAACGACGGCCATACTTAACATAGGATACGCCGCACTTACCCCGCATATAGCAGGGGTAAAGATCCGCCGCAAAAAGCCGAACGCAAACGACGTAAAGAAAAACCGACGGCCGGACGCTCGTTTCAGAATCGGCGGTTCTCCTCATTTGCATATTCGTCGCGTATAGTAATAGAAGCGCCACCTAGCGGACGGCGGGAGATTGCAGCCTAAGATCCGACAGTGTAACTCACTTACACCAGTTGGCTCTAAGGGAGATCTATGCGGAACCTGATTCGAGGAATCAGCCGCATAGATCCGAGCGTCGGATCACACAGATACGTCGTATCTCTATGTGAATCTACCCCATGGATGAGCGAGTTTGGGGTGGAGGAGAATTAACTTCAAGTGCAAAAATTCCCATGATAATAGTAACTAAAACTTATAAAATTAAATGTAACAATGTAAAAAAAAAAAATCCAAAGTGCTATAATGGTGGGAACCTCCCACGTTGGGGGGGGGGGGGGTGTCGGCAGCTCTTTCATTTGGAAAGCGCCACTTTAATGCAACGTATGTTAGCACACCCCAATGAGGTCACCTACCTGCCTCTGGTTGATATTGACGTGTTTGTTCTTTTTTTTTTGTCAGTTTAGGAATCATCAGGCGGCAGAAAATCTCTGATATCAGATTCCGCCGCTTTCATCAATGGAGCTCTAAGCGCCTCGGATCAGGAGGACCTGATTTTTTTGTTTGTTTTTTGTCAATAGCGGCACTTTTTTCTAATTTGTGGAGTTCAGGTTAATCCGGCGGGATGCGGCGTTCTGGGCCGGCGTCCAGGTGAGACAGAAGGGCACTTATCTTGTTCGGATGGTCGGCGCGGCGTTTCCCCCGCCGTCCCTCCGCCATCGCAGCGCGTTTGCCGCATCATTTCATAGCACGCCCGAAAACATAAGCCGCTGCTTAAATCTAGAATCAATACACGGGGGAGGTGCCGGCCGGGGTGGCCGAGGAGGAGACGGCGCCGGCGGAGCTTTAAAGAGGAACTCCGGGACGGCCGCCAAAAACACAACCGAAGTGAGAGTTACTGCCGATACAAAATACATCTCCTTATATCAGGGCTTGACAAATTTGCTTTGAATCTAGGAGCCAGCTAAAAAAGTTAGGCGCTATTTTATTTTTTTGGTATGACTCAGTGATGAGCCCCAGTGTCGTTACTAGGGTTGGTATCACCCCGCTCCACCAACTACAGACCCCCCTCTCTTATTAAAGACCCACCCACTAAGTACAGACCCCCCTCCCACAGTATAGATCCCCCTCACTAAATACAGACACTGATCAAAGCCCAGGCGCCAGGGTGAAATTTCTAGTCGCATTGGCGACCTGACGCCTGGGATTTGTCGAGCCCTGCCTTATATTATCTCTTCCCTGGTCCCCCCTCCCCCCATCAAGTTGCTAATGACCTTTCTAATATTAAATGCCAGCAGATACAAACACTGCAGCTGCTGACTTTTAATAAATGAACACTTACCTGCAGGGCCGGATTTGCTCTCCCTGCCGCCCCAAGGCCACGTTTCGCAAATGCACCCCCTCCCCGCCAACCGAACCACCCCTCCAAATCAACGGAGAATGGCAACCGGATGGCAGGGGCGGTACGGTTAGTTCAAATATTTTTTGTTTCTTTTTCTTTTATACTTTTTTATCACTTTTTTTTATTTTATTTTATTTGTAGCCTGTCGTTTTACTTTTTTTATTTTTGTATTATTTCCTTATTATTTTTAATATTATTTTTCTTACTTTTTAATTACATTTTTTTTATTTTATTAAATTATTTTTAATTATAAAAAAAAAAAAAAAAACACTTAACTTTATTGTTATTACACAGGAGAAAACAATTCCCTGTGTGATAGCAATTGGAGGTGACAGGTTCTCTTTATTGACCCTGTCACCTCCAAAACAGGAGTCCTAGCACTGTGCTAAGAACCCCTGTCACAGCTGAGATGGGAAGAGCACAGGTCACCCCTCTCACTGTGTACATTGGGGGAGGGACAGGAGACAGACTCGGCGGCTGGGGGGAGGACGTAGTCCCGAAGACAGAGCCAGTAGAGAGAGGTATGTGGGGGGGGGGGGGCAGCACACATTTTACAAGTGATTTCGGCGACATGGTCACAATCACTTGTTAATGAGCGAGCGGATTCCCCCACACTAAATTTAGTCCTGCTAGAAAGCAACTTACCACCCTTAACTGTATGTTCCAGCCGTCGGGGGACTCCATGCCGCTGCCGCCCCTCTGTGCCCTGCCGCCCCGAGGCCTGGCCTTGGTGGCCTTGTGGGAAATCCGGCCCTGCTTACCTGTCCTGGGTGCTCGGGATGTCGACAGCCAAAGCCGATCTATCGTTCGTCTCTCGGCTGCCCCCGCCGCCATCCTTGGTGAGGGAATCACCTATGGCCAGGGGCACTGCCTGAGGGCCCCATGTCACTAGGGGACCCCATCAGGGTTGCCAGCCTCAGTAAAAACTGCCTCTCCAGTACCTTTTCAGTGTGTGTATGTATACTGTATGTGTATATTGTGTATATGTGTGTGTACACTGTATGTGTGTGTACACTGTGTGGCCCCATAATCTATTGCCTGGGGACCCCTATAATCTCCTATTGCCCAGGGGCCCCATAATCTATTGCCTGGGGGCCCCCATAATCTCCTATTGCCCAGGGGCCCCATAATCTCCTATTGCCCAGGGGCCCTATAATCGCCTATTGCCCAGGGGCCCCATAATCTCCTATTGCCCAGGGGCCCCATAATCTATTGCCTGGGGGCCCCATAATCAGGGCTGGACTGGGACAGAAATTTGGCCCTGGACTTTATCCCACTTTGACAGGTCTCTCCCGTGCGGCCGGACAACTTCCGCCACCCCCAGCCACCCAAGCCCCCTCTCCCCCTTCACTAGCCATTCTACTTTATTATAGTAGAACGGCTGATACTGGTACTCTTATAGGCAGTACCAGTTGGGAAGCTAGACATTATTTTACCTGGGGCAAAGAATCCGTTCGGTGACCCCCTCCCCCCACCTTATGGGACAAGATTAGGCAGAAGTGAGGGAGGGTGGCAGATGTACAGACCCAGGAACTCAGCACGGGTGGCAGTCCGCTGTCACTAAAGCCGGCCCACTGAGCCATCGGCCCACCGGGAAACTCCCTGTAGTCCCAATGGCCAGTCCATAATCTTCTATTGCCCAGGGGCCCCATAATCTCCTATTGCCCGGGGGCCTTATGAGTTGTCAGTCCGCCCCTGCCTAGGGGTTCCCTACAGCGCATGCGCAAGTCGCGCTGCGCGTCCTCACTGGTCCCTGCTGTCTTCTGGGACCCATGTGTCTCCCAGAAGTCAGCGGCGGGGGACCGGAAGTGGCATAGATACCCACAAATTTTGCGGGGGTCTATGCCTGGAAGTGGGCGCAGATACCTGTATTATACAGGTATCTGCACCCCCCTCCCCCCTAAAAAGGTGCCAAATGTGACACCAGAGCTGGCTACAATGTTACAATTTACATTTGTATGGTCAAGGCAACGTTCGCGCTTTCCCACTTAATTCTTAATGACCCCCCCATGTGTCTGCTAACCCGTGTGCATTGTGCCGCAGCAGTGTGCATTTTTCCGGCGCGACATGAATTCGCAAAAGTAAATGAATTGAAATGAATGGACTATCCTCCTCCTCCGCACGCACGCGCGTTCCGTCACACCTGCATGGAGCCTTAAATCGCATTAAACCCTCATTTTTCTTTTAGCTTAAACTCTCACTGCCCACATGAGAGGGGAGGATTCGGCGCCCCCATGCCGTCACGTGACCCCCCCCCCCTGCCTGGAAAGTGCTGACAGAAGCGAGACGTGTTATTAAACTCGGTGTGCGGCAATATCCAGCGTGCTGACACAGTACTGGAAGTGTGAAGGACTTGTAATGAGACGGATATTGAGAAGCTTCCGCCAGATTTCATTATACGGGGGAGGGGAAAGTTTCGGAGCAAAACTGCTGAAAGTCCGAGGCCCCGTACACACGGCAGAGAACCTCGACGAGCGGAACACATCGTTCCGCCCATCGAGGTTCTCTGCCGGCCGTCAGAATCGGCGACCTGCCCGTCGGGAATGGCAACCAGCCATTCATCCCAATGGGCCATCGAGCAAATAGAGAACCTGTTCTCTATTTGCTCGACGGGTTTCCCGACGGGCGGGGCTCGCCGAGAGCGTACACATGGCCGAGGTTCTCGCTGGTTTCTGCCGAGAACCTCGGCCGTGTGTACGGGGGTTCAGAGTGACACGGGAGGAGAACTGGGGAATGATCAGACCTATCCTTTTCAGGGCATGCTGGGGATTTTTGGCACCCTAGGCGAAAACTCATTTTGCCGCCACCCCTCATGGCTCCACCCCCTTTGTCCTGCCCATGTATACCCTACCCTTTTAATGAAACGCCCATCAAATGCAGCCTCACCAACACCCTTGGGGCTAATAATAGAATTGTGAATGCTTGAGAGGCTTACTCAGGGCTCCAGCCCCCCTCAGCCCCCACCCCCTGATGCCACTGATCACAGGGATGGTGGGAACCCCTCATAATGGGCACAGCAGGTGTACAGACCCGAGAACTCGGCACAGGGATGGTGGGAACTCCTAATAATGGGCACAGCAGAAGTACAGACCCGGGAACTCAGCACAGGGATGGTGGGAACTCCTAATAATGGGCACAGCAGAAGTACAGACCCGGGAACTCAGCACAGGGATGGTGGGAATCCCTCATAATGGGCACAGCGGGTGTACAGACCCGGGAACTCAGCATAGGGATGGTGGAAACCCCTCATAATGGGCGCAGCAGATTACAGACCTGGGACCTCAGCACAGGGATTGTGGGAACCCCTCATAATGGGCACAGCGGGTGTACAGACCCGGGAACTCAGCACAGGGATGGTGGGAACCCCTCATAATGGGTACAGCAGATGTACAGACCCGAGAACTCAGCACAGGGATGGTGGGAACTCCTAATAATGGGCACAGCGGGTGTACAGACCCAGGAACTCAGCACAGGGATGGTGGGAACCCCTCATAATGGGCGCAGCAGATTACAGACCTGGGAACTCAGCACATGGATGGTGGGAACCCCTCATAATGGGCACAGCAGGTGTACAGACCCGAGAACTCGGCACAAGGATGGTGGGAACCCCTCATAATGGGCACAGCAGGTGTACAGACCTGGGAACTCAGCACAGGGATGGTGGGAACCCCTCATAATGGGCACAGCAGGTGTGGGCATGAGCATTGTGTAAATCGATGTACGTAGATCTTATCACATAGAACTGTCCGGTTCTCTTTAGGAACGCTCTCGGCCCCCCGCGGCGGCGCAACCACAGAGCCCCAGCATGCTCCATGTGGACGTTAGCAGGTAATTAGCGGGTCTGCTGAGATCATCTAACAGATGATCGGCGCAGGTGGCCGGGGTAAAGCTTGTACGCCGTGATTAATGCCTCTCCTTGAACAACCTTGCTGATTGTGTGCGCGGTGCGGCGGGCGGCGGGCAGACGGTGCCGAGTCCTTCCTGACAGCTGCCAGGTGATACGGAAACATCTTTCTTAGGGGCTCCGGTGCGCCGGGAACCCATCTGAACCGCCACTTATATCTTCCCGTGTCATTAATATTATAGAGCGCGTGTCATCAGAATTAACTGTCCCGGTTAGCGAGGTGTCAGCTCCGCGCGTGAAATATTAACAGGAAGACAAAACATTTCATGAAATGTGCCGCGCCGGCCCGGGAAATCGCAGGATGGGATAAAAACTGCAAAAAGCAGAATAAAAATGTATAGAGGAGTTTTTTTAATTAGTTTTTTACTTTAGAAATTAGAAATTTTCAAATAAAACTTTTCTGTTTTCATTACGTACTTTATTTTATACCCTGTGATGTCATCATGGTGGGTTTCTGTGCTTCTCTATGCAGTGAAGGCAGATCATGGCTGGTGGGAGGAGCTGTACAGAGCTTCCTGAAAACATCACAGCAACCGGCCTCTATACTCATGTCAAGCAGGGCCATTATTGAGCACCACCCAGGGGCCCCTGGCCGAGGCGTGTTCATGTCAGTGAGGGGTGGATTTGTACATGTTGGGGGCGGATTTTTAAAAGATGGGCACGCCCCACAAATGCCCCCCTTTGAACCTATAGAGCTTGGGCCCAGTACAGCAGCAACGCTCTCTCCCTCTCTCCCTCCATCCCTCTTTCTCTATCCTTCCATCTTTCTTTCTTTCTTTCTTTTTCTCTCTCGCTCCCTCTCTTCCCCTCCATCCCTCTTTCTCTTTTCATTTCTTTCTCCCTCCCTCCCTCCATCAATATTTCTCCCTCCCTCCATCCCTCTTCCTTTTTTATCTTTATCTATCTTTCTCTCTCTCCTCCTTCCCACTCTCTCTCTCTCCCTCTTTCTCTTTTTATTTCTTTCTCTCTTCCTCCATCTTTCTTTCTTTTTTTCCCCTCCCTCTCTCTCCCTCCATCCCTCTTTCTCTTTTTTTTCTCTCTCCCTCCATCCTACTTTCACTCTTTCTTTCTTTCTTTCTCTCTTCCTCCATCTATATGTCTCCCTCTATGCCTCTTCCTTTCTTTCTTTCTCTCACCCTCCCTCCCTCTCTCTTTCATCCCTCTTTCTTTCTCTCTCTCTTTCCCTCCATCCCTCTTTCTCTTTTTATTTCTTTCTCTCTCTCCATCCTTATTATCTCTTTACTTCTCTCTCCCTCCAGATGCATTTGGCAGGCACTACCGCTCATCAAATAACCCAATCTCTCTCCCTCTCCCTCTCTCCCTCTCCCTCTCTCCCTCTCCCCCTCTCTATCCCTCTCCCTCTCTCCCTCTCCCTCTCTCCCTCTCCCCCTCTCTCTCCCTCTCCCTCCCCCTCTCTCTCTCTCTTTCTCCCTCTATTAATATTTCTCCATCCCTCTTTCTTTCTCTCTTCCTCCATCAATATTTCTCCCTCCCTCCATCCCTCTTTCTTTCTTTTCTCTCACCCTCCCTCTTTCTCCCTACATCCCCCTTTCTCTTTCCTTTCTTTTTTTCTCTCTCCCTCCATCCCTCTTCCTTTCTTTCTTTCTTTCTTTCTTTCTTTCTCTCTCTCTCTCTCTCTCTCTCTCTCTCCTTCCCACTCTCTTTTTATTTATTTCGCTCTCCCTCCCTCTGTCTCCCTCCATCCCTCTTTCTCTTTTTTTTCTCTCTCCCTCTATCCTAGTTTCACTCTTTCTTTCTTTCTTCCTTTCTCTCTCTCTCTCTCTCCATCCCTCTTTCTCTCTCCCTCCATCTCTTTCTTTCTTTCTTTCCATCCCTCTTTCTCTCTCCATCCATTGATCCTTTTTCTTTCTTTATTTTTTTTCCCTTAAACCTCCCTCTCTCTCCCTACATCCCCCTTTCTCTCTCTCCCTCCATCCCTCTTTTCTTTCATTTTCTCTTTCTTTCTCTTTCTTTCTTTCTCTCTCTCTCCCTCCCTCCCTCTCTCTTTCATCCCTCTCTTTCTTTCCCTCCATCCCTCTTTCTCTTTTTATTTCTTTCTCTCTCCCTCTATCTTTCGTTTTTCTCTCTCTTTTTCTCTCTCCATCCTTATTTCTCTTTTTCTTTCTTTTTTTTTTCTTCTCTCTCTTTTTCCATCCTTATTTCTCTCTCCCTCCAGATGCATTTGGTGGGCACTACTGCTCATCAAACAACCCAATCTCTCTCTCTCTCTCTCTCTCTCTCTCTCTCTCTCCCTCTATTCCTCTTTCTTTTTCTTTATCTCTTCCTCCATCCATCTTACTTTCCCTTTCTCTGTCTTTCTTTTTTTTCTCTCTTTCTCTCTCCCTCTTTTCTTTCTCTTTTTTTTCCCCTCTCTCTCACCCTTTCCCCCTCTCTCTGCCTCCATCCTTGTTTTTTTTTTTTCTTTCTCTCGCCCTCCATCCCTCTTTCTCTTTTTTTCTCTCTCTCCCCTCCATCCCTCTTTCTCTATAAATTACCACATTCTCCTCTATGTCACCTCAGACTCTATTAAACCACACCCCCTTTAAGCCACGCCCAATATTTAAGCCTAATTTAAACTATGCCCATTTTTCGCCATGGCGCACTCTGGCACTGCATTCTTTCACTCCTGCTAGACCATGCCTACAAATGAATGCCCCGCCTCAACTTACTGTAATATAATACTCCGCCTACATTAAAAAAAAAGTGTCCCTAAAAAGATTTTCAGAATGTTGGCGACTCTGAAGTTGCAGCACAGATCCTTTTATTTGATTGGGTCGAGTTTGATGAGCGGCGGCGCTCGCCAAATGTATCTGGGGACATAATTCTTGCCACAGTCACGAAGCAAAGCATGTGCACACCCCCAGCTGCTGCGTTACAAAATGCTGTGCTTTTTTTTTTTTTAAACAAACTTTATTGAAATGTCACACATTGGTTGCCACAACATATGAGCAGCCTCATTCAGCTCAATGTTGTCTTTTGAGTGGGGGGGGGGACTGCGGCTCAAACACCTGATGTAGGCAGCCTTATGGGGTGAGTAGGAGTGTTTGGTAAGACACTGGAATGACCTGTCTCTGTATCTACAGACCAGAAGCAGGTAACAATTTTCAGTATGTTTTACTAAATTCCTTCTCTTCCTATAACTGAGCTGGATGTTCGGTCAGAAGAACGGGACGTTTCCCTTCATATAATGACACATGAGATCTTCGCCATCTCGGCAGACGCTCCACAGCGTTCCAAGCGTCTGTTTCCTGCGGCAGAATACGAATCAAGTTGATACGAATCTTTAAGCTCGGAACCCGTAGGGACGCCGCGTGAAAGCGACACTCGCAATCCGATTAATGTCACGTTCTCTGACACGTTGCGTCCAGCTGGTAATAAAACCTGAAAGGTGGGGGGCCCCCGACACCGAGCCAGCAAATCCCTAACTTGTCAGCGGGGATAACGACCACGGAGCCCCGGGGGGCGGCTCACGCCTTGTACTCTGAAAATGATCTCTCACTTTACAGGAATAGCGCCAATTTAATCGCTTCTTTCTGAAAAGTGCCGATCCACTGCGTGGCGAAAGCATGAAAGTTATAACTAGTATCCATCGCCTGCTGGTTACTACGGCCCCTGGCACCCCCAACCTGCGGCCCCCTTTGTGTTTTTGCTCCACTCTCCACTCCTGTAGCGTGTTCAAGGTCTTCAGTCTGACCATCTTCTGTGATGTATTCACAAAGAATAGAGATGAATTAGGACATACTGCATTATGGCCACTAGATGGAGCTAAGCCTTTATTTCCCATGATTCGTCAGCTCCATCTAGTGGCCAAAAAGCAATATGTTCCCGATTCTCTCTATGAAGTCATTGAATTAATAAAATTTCACCGGGAAAGAAAATAGCCTAATAACATTCAATTTTGCATCAGGAAAATTCTGGAGTTGAGTTCCTTAACAGATCATTTAGTCTTGAGGGGCAGAAATAGGAAGAAATAAATACTATCAAGCCCCCTCTCTATGACGCTTCCTGACGCATTTTCAGGCCTGCCCCCCCCCCCCCCCATTCAATGCAGGATTAATAGCCCTGCATTGTCCATGCTGACACCAAGGGACACCCCGGGTGCCAGAGGGAGAAGAGGGCAGAGGCGGAGCCTGTTGGAGCAGGGTGTAAGGTAAGTATTGCAACCTCATCAACTCCCCCTAGTAGATGGGAGCATTTAACCTTGCAGTATGGGGGGTGGGTAGGTTTTGTCCTATTCCTGGAAATGGCCTTTCAAGTCTACTGCTCTACAGACTCTTGAAGTATCCGATGTGTCAAAAGTATAATCGTCCTTTCTTCCTTCCTTTATTTTCTTTCTCTTTCTTTCTTTCTTTCTCTTCCTCCATTCTCTCCTTCCTTTCCTTCACTGCCTTCCTATCCTTCTTTTTTCTTTTTCTTCCTTCATTCTTTCTTTATTTCTCTTCCTCCCTTTCCTTTCTTCTCTTCCTTCTTTCCATTTCGTCATTCCTTCCTTTTCTTCCCTTTCTTTCTTTTTGTTCCTTCCCTTACCTTCCTTCCTTCCTTAACTTCCCTTTTTCCCGTCTTACCTTTCCTTCATTTTCTTCCTTTTCTTCCCTTCTTCCGTAACACCTTTCCTTATTTTTCTTCCTATTCTTCCCTTCCCTTTCTTACCTTCCTTTCTTCTTTTTCTTCTTTTTCCCCTTCCTTCCTTTCTTGCCTCCCTTCCTTTCCTTCCCTTTCTTTCCTTCCTTTTTTCCTTCATTCTTTCTTTATTTCTCTTCCTCTCTTTCTTTTCTTCTTTTGCTTCCTTCTCTTCCTTCCTTCTTTTTTCTTACCTTTCTTTCTTTTCTTCCCTTTCCTCCATTTCTTCTCTTCCTTCCTTCCTTAACTTCACTTTCTTCCCTTCCTACCTTTCCCTCATTTTCTTCCTTTCTTGCCTTCCTTCCCTTCTTCCGTAAGACCTTTCCTACTTTTTCTTACTTTTCTTCCCTTCCGTTACTTCCCTTCCTTATTTTTCTTCCTTTTTTTCCCCTTTCTTTCTTTCTTCCCTTCCTTCCCATCCTTCCCTTTTTACTTTCTTCCTTCATTCTTTCTTTATTTCTCTTCCTGTCTTTCCTTTCTAATTTTGCTTGCTTTCTTTATTCCATTTCTATTCCTTTTCTTCTTTTCATTCATTTCCTGCCTTTCTTCCATTTCTTCATTCATTTCTTCTCTTCCTTCCCTTCTTTTTCTTCATTTTGCTTTCTTAATTTTTTTCCCTTTCCTCCCTTTCTTTCCTTTCTTCCCTTCCCTTTCTTTCCTTTCCTCACTCCCCTTTCTTTCATTTCTTCCCTTCCCTTTATTTCCTTTCTTCACTTACCCTTCCTTCACTTCTCTGTCTTCCCTTTCTTCTCTTCCTCCCTTTCCTTTCTTCTTTTGCTTTCTCCTCTTTCTTCCTATCTTCCATTTCTTCGTTACTTCCTTTCCTTTCCTTCCCTCCATTTCTTTCCTTCCTTCCTTCCTTTCTTCTTTAACTTCCCTGGGAGCAAGCATTGTTGATATTATAAATAGTTTATTATTAGGCCCCCTCTACCGGCGGGCGGGGTTGAGTGCCGAGGAACTTTTGATAAGCGGCTCTATGAAATAATTACATTTTGGCTCCACTCTGATTATAGGGTGTGTATGATTTACAGAAGTGGGAGGTCGCCATCTTGTGGATGAAAAGTGAAAGCGCAGCCGGTGGCACTTCACATCTCTCCATCATCCCACTGTGTGCCCCCGGGGGTGATTGTCACATCAGTGTCACTTCTCTCCGGCTGGCAGAGGAAAAAGACAGACAATATCTTCTATATAATCTCTGCAAGATGAGAAGAGAAAACCAAAACAAGACAGGAAGAGATCCAGAAGAGGTGACAGCGAATATCCCACCCCGTCACCGAACAGACAGAGTGCACCTGTCATAGGAACACCGGGGGGCTTCCAGTGACGTCCTCTCCTGAAAATGCTGAACCCTGGAAAAAGAGCAAATCCCCTCACCACTGTATCTAAACTACCAGCACATGTAAACCTACAGTACATCCACACCGAACTCACCTGTACATACAACCCCGCCTCTACACCTAACTCACCTGTACATACAGCCCCGCCTCCACACCTAACTCACCTGTACATACAGCCCCGCCTCCACACCGAACTCACCTGTACATACAACCCCGCCTCCACACCTAACTCACCTGTACATACAGCCCCGCCTCTACACCTAACTCACCTGTACATACAGCCCCGCCTCCACACCTAACTCACCTGTACATACAGCCCCACCTCCACACCGAACTCACCTGTACATACAACCCCGCCTCCACACCTAACTCACCTGTACATACAGCCCCGCCTCTACACCTAACTCACCTGTACATACAGCCCCGCCTCCACACCTAACTCACCTGTACATACAGCCCCACCTCTACACCTAACTCACCTGTACATACAGCCCCGCCTCTACACCTAACTCACCTGTACATACAGCCCCGCCTCTACACCTAACTCACCTGTACATACAGCCCCAGCTCCGCACCTAACTCACCTGTACATACAGCCCCACCTCCACACCTAACTCACCTGTACATACAGCCCCACCTCCACACCTAACTCACCTGTACATACAACCCCACCTTCACACCGAACTCACCTGTACATACAGCCCCACCTCCACACCTAACTCAACCTTTACATACAACCCAACCTTTACATCAAACTCACCTGTACATACAGCCCCACCTCCTTACCTAACTCACCTGTCCATACAGCCCCACTTCCGCGCCAAACTCACCTGTACATACAGCCCCAGCTCCGCACCTAACTCACCTGTACATACAGCCCCAGCTCCGCACCTAACTCACCTGTACATACAGCCCCACCTCCACACCTAACTCACCTGTACATACAGCCCAACCTCCACACCTAACTCACCTGTACATACAGCCCCAGCTCCGCACCTAACTCACCTGTACATACAGCCCCACCTCCACACCTAACTCACCTGTATATACAGCCCCACCTCCACACCTAACTCACCTGTACATACAGCCCCAGCTCCGCACCTAACTCACCTGTACATACAGCCCCACCTCCACACTTAACTCACCTGTACATACAGCCCCACCTCCACACTGAACTCACCTGTACATACAACCCCACCTCCACACTGAACTCACCTGTACATACAACCCCACCTCCACACCTAACTCACCTGTACATACAACCCCACCTCCGCACCTAACTCACCTGTACATACAACCCCACCTCCGCACCTAACTCACCTGTACATACAACCCCACCTCCACACCTAACTCACCTGTACATACAACCCCACCTCCACACCTAACTCACCTGTACATACAACCCCACCTCCGCACCTAACTCACCTGTACATACAACCCCACCTCCACACCTAACTCACCTGTACATACAACCCCACCTCCATACCTAACTCACCTGTACATACAGCCCCACCTCCGCACCTAACTCACCTGTACATACAACCCCACCTCCACACCTAACTCACCTGTACATACAACCCCACCTCCATACCTAACTCACCTGTACATACAGCCCCAGCTCCGCACCTAACTCACCTGTACATACAGCCCCACCTCCACACCTAACTCACCTGTACATACAGCCCCACCTCCACACTGAACTCACCTGTACATACAACCCCACCTCCACACTGAACTCACCTGTACATACAACCCCACCTCCACACCTAACTCACCTGTACATACAACCCCACCTCTGCACCTAACTCACCTGTACATACAACCCCACCTCCGCACCTAACTCACCTGTACATACAACCCCACCTCCACACCTAACTCACCTGTACATACAACCCCACCTCCATACCTAACTCACCTGTACATACAGCCCCACCTCCGCACCTAACTCACCTGTACATACAACCCCACCTCCACACCTAACTCACCTGTACATACAACCCCACCTCCATACCTAACTCACCCGTACATACTTGTCCACAGAGCTAACAGGAATATAGTCCTCTTTCTGTATACTATACAGTAGATAATATACTTACTGATCAGCCATAACATTATGACCACTGACAGGTAAGGGTAACATTCATTATCTCACTTCAAAGTTGTTGGGATATATTGGGCAGCAAGTGAACACGTTGCCCCTGAAGTTAAAAGCAGAAAAAATGTACATCGCAGTTGGTTGTGTTTGGGGCTGCGTAGTCGCAGACCGGTCAGGGTGCCCATGCTGACCCGTGTCCACAGCCAAAAGCATCTATAATGGGCACGTGAGCATCAGACCACAGAGCAATGTTGACGGCCGGGGTGCGTCACTTACATTGGGAAGAAATGGCACCAGTATGGGAATAAGGCAAGCCAGAGGAGGCTCGTCTTAGTAGCTCCACATGAGTTTAGTGCCAGAGGCGGCGGTACCCAGGTCCGCCATCAGGGAAGTACAGGCAGTACACCTGTAAGGGGCCCGGAGGTCCCCAGGGGCCTGGATGGCAACCCCCCTTTTTTTTTATAAAATATATATTTTTTTATATATATTTTTCTATTTGTTTTTATTAAAGGGCCCGGAGGTCCCCATTCCCCCGGATGGCTTTTTTTTTATATATATATATAACATTTAATTTTTTTTTCATATATATTTTTTATTTATTTAATGGCCCAGGGGTCCAATGGCAATCCCCCGTTTTTTCTTTTACATTTTATATATATATATGTGTGTGTGTGTGTGTGTGTGTATTTTTTTTATATTAAAGGGCCCGGAGGTCCCCATTAATTACATTTCTTTTTTAAATATATTTTTTTATTATTATTTTTTTGTTTGTTGTCATTAAAGGGCCCAGAGGTCCCCAGTGCCCTGGATGGCTACCCCCGCTTCTCAATTATCTCAATTATCGGCGGCACCCCCCTCTTCTCAATTTGCGGCAGCCCCCCCGCCGGTTCTCAATTTGAGGCGGCAGCATCCCCCACCTACCGGTGGTTCTCTGCTCCAGAAGGCCCATGCCTGAAGCTGTGTAAGGGGCCCCATAATCCTTGATGGCGGCCCTGCTGGTACCAGTGGGGGCCCAGAGTACGGTTTAATTCCAGATGAAAAATAGTCCAGAGTAGGACTATACTGAACACTTTACACTGAACTTAAGGGATGAAAACCCTGACCAGAAGAGCTTGCAATCTCACAGCAAAAGTTATTGGGTGAGTTGGAACTTGTGACCCCTGTGGCCATCACCACAAGTGATGGAAGATTTGTAATATCTCATTATTATTACTGGCCCAGAGGTCACTTTGGCAAACACTGGAGGGAAGCTACAGAGCAGAATCCTTGGTGGGGTGTGACTGCCCTCTGGTGGTGATTGTAAAGTAATGTCTCCTACACATTTTATTGACGATGACATGAAGTTTATGCAAAGGGTTAATATTTGCAGTGGTGACCCTTCTTTCTCAAGACCTCCGCAGTCCCCTCTGCCATGCTGTCCATCACCTTCTGGGCCACATCCTGACTGGTGGCCGTTCACCCACCTATTGAGGATTGACCACAAGTTCACAATGGGATTAAGGTCTGGGGAGTTTCCTGGCCACGGACCCAAAATTTTGATGTTTTGTTCCTAAAGCCACTAAGCCTTAATGTACACGGGGCGTTTTAACCATTTCAGCCCCGGACCATTTGGCTGCCCAATGACCTTGCCGCTGTTTGTGATTCGGCACTGCGGCGCTTTAACTGACAATTGCGCGGTCGTGCGATGTGTCTCCCAAACAAAATTGGCGTCCTTTTTTTCCCACACATAGAACTTTCTTTTGCTGGTATTTGATCACCTCTGCGGTTTTAATTTTTTGTGCTATAAACAGAAATAGAGCGACAATAAAAAAAAAAAAAGCAAAATTTATTTTGCTATAATAAATATTCCCCAAAAATATATATAAAAAAAAAAAAAGTCCTCAGTTTAGGCCGATACGTATCCTTCTACATATTTTTGGAAACATCGGACGCTTTTGATGCTATTTTGGGACCATTGTCATTTATACAGCGACCAGTGCTATAAAAATGCACTGAATACTGTGTAACTGACACTGGCAGTGAAGGGGGCGAGGAAGGGATTAAGTGTGTCCTAGGGAGTGATTCTAACTGTGTGGGGGGGAGCCTTACTGTGACACATCACTGATCACTGCTCCCCATGATAGGGAGCAGACGTAGGGTTAACCAGTACGGGGTGGGCAAGGGGTTAAGTGCGTCATAGGGAGTGATTGTAACTGGGCTACAAGTGACACGACCCTGATCACTGCTCCCGATGACAAGGAACAGTAGATCACTGTCCTGTCACTAAGCAGAACAGTGAGATGCCTTGTTTACACAGGCATCCCCTGTTCTGCAGCTCCGTGACACAGGCGCGGGTCCCGCGGGCACGATCACGGAGCTCACGGCAGAGGTGCGCACGTGCGCCCACATGGCGGCAAATTTAAAAGAACATATATATATATATATATACGCCCATTTGCCTGTCTGTACCATTCTGCCAACGTAAATGTTCATGTGGCGGTTGGCAAGTGGTTAAAACCTCTCCTGAACGATTTTCCTTGACAGATATTAACCGACATTTAAAAACATCTGTTTTGCCGCGTTTGTGTTTACAAGTTTTTAAATAGCCAAGAATGTATCTCCATTAAAAAAACGCCTGTAAACTAAATGCGACTAAATGCGAGTTACCGCGTATACAGGCATTTGGCGTTACAAACTATGTAAACAAGGCAGACAGTCATTCTGTGAGTACAGAAGACATGGATCCTGTGAAGCAGGAATATCGATCCATGTATTCCTGTAGTAAAAGCACCTCCTCCCCCACCCCCCACAGTTAGTAATCTCTCCCTAGGCACACAGTTAACCCTTTGATCGCCCCCTGATGGTAACCCCTTCCCAGCCAGTGTCATTAGTACAGTGACAGTGCATATTATTTAGCACTGATCACTGCATTAGTGTCACTGGTCCCCCTCAAAAAAGTGTCACTTGGTGTCCGATTTGTCCGCCGCAATATCGCAGCCCCGCTATAAATCGCTGATCGGCCACCATTACAAAATAAATTAACCCCTTATGGACCGCCGCATGTACATTTACGTCGGAAAGAATGGCACAGGCAGGCACATCAACGTATATATACGTTGCTGCCTTGACGTGGGTCGGGGGTCCGATCGGGATCCCCCCCCGGTACATGCGGCGGTCCCCTTGGCTGGCCGAGCGATCCGGGATGAGGGGGCGGCTATTCATATTTTGTCCGCCCCCTGTGGATCGCTCCCAGCCAATGCGCGCGCTCCCCCTGCTCTGCACTTCCTCCTCCTGTGTAAACACAGGAAGAGGGAAGTGATGTGATCTCTCCTCTCAGCGGTATTTTCAACCGCCGCTGAGGAGAGATCACATCACACAGTAAGTCTGCACAATACTACACTGACACACACTACACATAGGCACATTAACCCCTTGCGATCACCCCCCCCCCCCCTGTCACAGTGTCACTGAATGCAGTAATCATATATGTATGATTACTGTATTTAGTGTCAGTGTGACAGTTAGTTAGTGTGTTAGGTCCAGGGTAGCCCCCGTACCCCCCCCCCCCCCTAATAAAGTTTTAACCCCTTGATCACCGCCCTAGTTAACCCTTTCACTCCCTATTGCCAGCATCACTAAGCGATCATTTTTCTGATCGCTGTATTAGTGTCGCTGTTCCCGCTAGGTAGCTATTTCATTTTTTATTGCGATTTTTTTTTACTAAAGACATGTGGCTGAATACATTTTGGCCTAAATGTTTGACTAAAATTTAGTTTATTTGATTTTCCTTATAACAAAAATTAAAAAATATTGTTGTTTTTTTCAAAAATGTCGCTCTATTTTTGTATATAGCGCAAAAAATAAAAATCGCAGAGGCGATCAAATACCACCAAAAGAAAGCTCTATTTGTGGGAAAAAAAGGACGAAAATTTTGTTTGGGAGCCGCGTCGCACGACCGCGCAATTGTCAGTTAAAGCGACGCAGTGCCGAATCGCAAAAAGGGGCCTGGTCATTTACCTGCATTTTGGTCCGGGTCTTATGTGGTTAATAAAAAAAAAAAATATCCCATAGGGCTAGATTCATGAAACAGTTACGTTGGCGTATCTCGAGATACGCCGCGTAACTTCTAAGTTACTCCGGCGTATCTTTTTTCTGTATTCAGAAAACAAGATACGCCGTAATTTTCCTAAGATCTGACTGGCATAAGTCACTTACGCCGTCGTATCTAAGTTGCATATTTACGCTGGCCGCTAGGTGGCTTTTCGGCGTTGAATATGCAAATGAGCTAGATACGCCGATTCACAAACGTACTCGCGGCCGGGCGTAAGTCCGGCGTAAAGTTACCCCTGCTATATGAGGCGTACGTAATGTTAAGTATGGACGTCGGGCCAGTGTAGAATTTTCCGTTGTTTACGTCATTTGCGTAAATCGTTCGCGAATAGGGCTTTGCATAATTTACGTTCACTTAATTTAGAGCATGCGCACTGGTACGTCCACAGACAGCGCATGCGCCGTTCGGAAAAAGCGTCAATTACGTGGGGTCATGATTCATTTACATGAATCACGCCCCCTACCTGCCTATTTTGAATTAGGCGCTCTTACGCCGGCCCGTTTACGCTACGTCGCCGCAACTTACAGAGCAAGTGCTTTGTGAATACAGCACTTGCCTGTAAAAGTTGCGGAGGCGTAGCGTAAATAGGATACGCTACGCCCGCACAAAGTTACGCTAACATACCTGAATCTGGCCCATATTTTGTTGACGCTAAAACCAATCAATATTGGGATTTTTTTTTTTTTACCAAAAACATGTAGCAGAATACATATTGGCCCAAACTGATGAATAAATTGGATTTTTTTTTATATATGGGATATGTTTTATAGCAGAAAGTAAAATATATATATATATTTATTTATTTTTGTATAATTGGCGGTCTTTTATTTGTTTATAGCCCAAAAAAAAAATGCAGAGGTGATCGACTACCCCCAAAAGAAAGCTCTATTTGTGGGAAAAAGGGAGCCACGTCGCACGACCGCGCAATTGTCAGTTAAAGCAACGCAGTGACATATCGCAAAAATGGCCCGGTCAGGAAGGAGGGTAAGTGGATCCTTTGTCCTGAGGTTTACCTGTGTTTGTGAGACTGTTGCTTATGGCACAGCAATTCAGGAGTAAACTTCCACATTGTGCTGGAAGTGCCATTCTTATGGTGATGATAATAGTAGAAACAGGAAATCTAATTTTAATTTATGCAAATTTTATGACAACATCAAAACCACACTCTTATTTGAAGCCACACCCACTACCATGTTTTTGTTTTTTGTTTTTAAGAAAGGTGACAACCCCCCATATCCAGTCAGCTGATCGCCATCGCTTCAGGCCTTTCCACACAATCAGTAAAAGGAATCTGTGGCAAAATCCACTCATCCCAAAACAAAACCTCACACTAAATATATATATATATATATATATATAGATAAAAGAGCCCCCACCCCCCCCAGTGGCGTAGCGTGGGGGGTGCACGGGGTGCCGTGGCCCCAGGCACGATATTTAAGGGTGCGCAATTTCAAGCCAGTGTGTGTCACACTGGCTGCGTCCTCCTAAATTTCATTTCCTGTGTCGCCGGCCGCCCGAAGCTCCAGCCGCCATCTTTTAATGTCCGGCGCCCTGTGATTGGGCCATAGATAGGGGTCATGTGTGGCGTGGGGTTGGCCTGTCCGTGATCCTGAACTCCCACCTCTGCACATGACCTCCATTCCCCCAATCACAGTGCGCCAGACACTGAACAAACATGGCGGCCGCCTCCTCCTATTCTCCTGAGTGGACCGATGTAATGATGCAGGACAAGCAGGTGAGGAGGGAACACGGACAGGAGCGAGAGGCAGAGAGAGAAAGAGAGGGAGAGCAGCAGAAGCAAAAAGAGAGTTAGAGGCAGAGAGAGGCAGAGGCAAAGAGAGAGAGAGACACAGATGCAAAGAGAGAGAGACAGAGAGAGAGGCACACAGAGGCAAAGAGAGAGAGAGACACACACACAAAAAAGGCAAAGAGAGAGAGACACACAGAGACAAAGAGAGAGAAAGAGAGTGAGAGAGACACAGGCAAAAAGAGAGAGACAGAGAGAGAGAGAAAGAGGCAAAGAGAGAGAGACACAGAGGTAAAGAGAGAGACACACACAGAGACAAAGAGAGAGAAAGAGAGTGAGAGAGACACAGGCAGAAAGAGAGAGACAGAGAGAGAGAAAGAGGCAAAGAGAGAGAGACACAGAGGTAAAGAGAGAGAGAGAGACACACACAGAGACAAAGAGAGAGAGAGACACACACAGAGGCAAAGAGAGAGTGACACACACACAGAGTCAAAGAGAGAGAGAGATACAGAGGCAAAGAGAGAGAGAGAGAGACATAGGCAAAGAGAGAGACAGAGGGAAAGAGAGAGAGAGAGACAAAGGCAAAGAGAGAGAGCAGCAGAAGCAAAGAGAAAGACAGAGGCAGAGAAAGGCAGAGGCAAAGAGAGAGAGACACAGATGCAAAGAGAGAGAGAGAGGCAAAGAGAGAGACACACACACAGAGGCAAAGAGAGAGAGAGAGACACGCACAGAGGCAAAGAGAGAGAGAGAGACACACACAGAGGCAAAGAGAGAGAGACACACACACAGAGGCAAAAAGAGAGAGAGAGACACACACAAAGGCAAAAAGAGAGAGAGACAAACACATTGAGGCAAAGAGAGAGAGAGAGAGAGAGGCAAAGAGAGAGAGACAGGTAAAGAGAGAGAGAGAGACAGGCAGAGAGAGAGAGACACAAAGGCAAAGCGAGAGAGACAGACGCAAAGAGAGATCGAGAGAGACACAGGCAGAAAGAGAAAGACACACACAGAGGCAAAGAGAGAGAGAGAGTGAGAGAGACACAGGCAGAAAAAGAGAGGCAGAGAGAGAGACACACACAGAGGCAAAGAAAAAAAAAAAAGCGGAACGCGTCATGAGCTACTTTGTCACGCTCGTCCCTCATAGGGCAACGCACTGAATCAATGGGGGGGCGCTATGCTTGTTGGGTGTTTGCCATCCAGGTGTATGTCAGAGGTGTGACTGGGACCTTCATCATTTCATCATTTCACAAACTAGGCAGAAGTCGGCAAAAATCTCCCCCAGTGACTGAGCGCTCACCCCTCCCCCCCCCCCCACAGCCCCATGTGTAAAGTCCCCCATCTCCTGCATACCAGATAAAAGAGAACCAAAGACAAACATTTCTTTTCATTTACAATAGAGTAAGGGAGGACTATAGCCCCTGTCAGGTTTTATTTGCCAACTGTGTCCCCATTGGAGGGTTTTTCCATCACTTCCTGCCACATAGACAAAACAGGAAGTGAGAGAAATCCCCCCAAAGTGACATCATTACTGGGTGTTACCAGAACTAGTGTCCCCATTGGAAGATTTCCCCTCTAATTCCTGTTCTGGTGATAACACAAAATCTGGGAATTTCTTTCACTTTTGTTGGTAATGATAAATAAAGAGAATGAATCTCCCTAAAGGGGGTGGAGACAGCAATAACAACCTGACAGGGGCTCTAATCCCTCTCCACTCCATCCAACACTAACAATAAAAAGGATTTCCTTTAACATACAGGCGAGAAATGGGGGGGGGGGGGGCGATATAGGCGAGAAATTTGGCAGTTAAAAAGGGGGAGGGTGAAAAAATTAAATAATTTGGTTTGGCGCTGAAAGGGTTAAAAAAAATATTTTAAAAAAAATATGTAATATATAAGACAGGGTTAAAATATTGTTTGGCAGTGAAAGGGTTAAAAACAAAAGGTGGGGGGGGTGGTTTGGCAAAGAAAGGGTTCATAAACGAAAGAAAAAAAAACATCTGACTTGGCAGTTAAAGGGTTAAAAATGAAAAAAAAAAAAAAAAAGATATGATTTGGTAGTGAAAGGGTTGAAAATAGAATAATAATTGGGGTGTAATAACGATAAAATAAAAGAGATGAAATGAAAAGATTTGATTGGCCGGGAGGATTTACAAGGCTCCATTCACAATGTTATCATGAGAAGAGAGATCTGGGACTGTAAGGGTTAAATCTCATTCGCAATAACATCTTCTTAAAGGAGCCGTATCCCGATTTGATCCGTATACTGATCCTACAGTCTGCATTCACAAAGCTCACAAATAAGGACGTGGCCCCTTTAAGAAAAATCGTCAGTTATTTATCTTTTTTTTGCTGGGGAGGGGTTATAAAAAAAAAAAAATAATTTGGTTTTGGCAATGAAAGGGTTAAAAAGAATGAAAGGATTAAAATAGATCTTGGTTTAGCAAAGAAAGGGTTCATAAATGAAAGGGAAGACATTCCACCTGGACGTGGCCCCTTTAAGAAAAATTCGAGATTTTCCTAGCTTGTGACGGAAAATATTGATTATATGATGACAGGAGACGAGTATCTATGCATTAATCTTTCTTTATTAATGCTCACAGCAGAATCTATTTCTAAAAACTCAATGTAAAACAAAACTTTTAAAACAGACTACCACTCCCAGCAGTCCATATAACCTCTGACCACGCCCCCGACAGTGACCTGCATAAAAGGGGGCTGTCTGTGAGGGTTCCTCCTCTTTCTTGATGCGATGA
Source organism: Rana kukunoris (assembly GCA_029574335.1). Taxonomy (NCBI): domain Eukaryota; kingdom Metazoa; phylum Chordata; class Amphibia; order Anura; family Ranidae; genus Rana; species Rana kukunoris. The sequence continues at coordinate 552,672,136 of CM056052.1, read as the reverse complement.
CTTCTTAGATGGAAACGACACCAAAACGTAGGATCGAAGCGCGTCTTCGAAGCTCAGACCGGCCGGTCGACATCCGACAGCTTCCGACGGGAAAAGTAACCACCAACCGTGACCCAACAGGGGTTCCGGAACCAACTGATTCCAAACGAGGGTTCTCAAGTGAGCTGCGTTCCAACGTGAAGACAGGATTCAATCATTCCCCAAACTGGATTATGCGTCTGAAAGACCCAGGTCGGCACTCAGTAACCTGCGAAGATTGAAAACAATCGTAATAGGGAGGGTCGGGAGGGAAGATACTCGCCTCCTGTCATCATATAATCAATATTTTCCGTCACAAGCTAGGAAAATCTCGAATTATATATCAGACAGGAGGCTCATATCTATGCAAGTTCAAAGCTAGAAATGTATGCATGAAGATATGATTAAACACAGTACACAGTAACCCTAAGAGAGGACCGACAAGGAGATGTGATCCTGTGGTCTGAAGTAAAACTGACGGAACGTGGTCTCAGAAGACCAATCCGCCGCTTTCAAGAGATCTAAAAGAGAGCCCCCTGATACGACTACCTTGGTAGCCATAGCGCCCCTGGTGGAGTGAGCCCCGAATAAGGTAACATCGATCCCCGCCATCTCCATGGCGGACCTCACCCAGCGTGCCAGGGAGGCAGACGAGACAGGAAGGTGAGGTTTGACATAGGACACAAGAAGCTGAGAAGAGTCCGCGGAACGCAGGGCAGCGGTTTGAGATTCGTATACCTGGAGGCAACGAACAACACAGAGGAGAGGATGAGCAGGAAAGGAAGGATAGAAAACCGAGTGGATACCGGTTTTGGTCCTGCGTACAATGGAAAATTCAACCCCTTGCGGCGAGAATTGTCATCTGGAGATGTCTAGAGCTCTAACGTCTGACACTCTCTTGATAGAAATTAGACATAGGAGGACCGTTCGTTTTATGGATAAAAGTCTCAGAGACAGGTCCGCGTTGTCCCCCCAACTGGCGAACATATCAAGCACCTTGGATACATCCCAGGTCGCTTGGTATCTAGGCCTAGGGGGACGTTGAAACTTCACGCCTCTTAAAAGTCTGCATACCAGTGGATGTCTGCCAACTGGCAAAGAATCCACAGGGCAGTGATAGGCTGAGATAGCTGAACGATAGATGTTGATAGAGCTGTATGATCTGCCGGATTCATAAGAATCCGCCAGGAAATTCGCTACTAGTGGTACAGGGGCTTGTACGGGATCAACCTGTCGTTGATCACACCAACAAACCCAGCGTTTCCAGGCTGATCGATATGCCGATCTAGTCCCGGGGGCCCAGGCCATGGTGAGGAGATTCTGAGCTGATTCCGAAAGGTCTCTATCCGAGGTTGGGATCCCGAAACCAACCACGCCAGAAGTGGCAGGTTGTTCTCCAGAACCAGGGGGTGAAGATCCCCGCTCGGACTGGTGAGGAGGTGAGGGAAAAGGGGAATCAGCCTGGGGAGGTCTACCGTCATCCCCAGTAACAGAGGGAACCATGGTTGGGTCGGCCACCATGGCGTAATCAATACCACAGTCGCCCCCAGGTTGGTTATTCGTAGGAGCAGTCTGGGGATCATTTGGAAAGTGGGGAACGCGTACTGCGTCCCCTCCGGCCAAGGCTGGCGGAGAGCGTCCACCGCATATGCCTCCGGGTCCGGCCTCCAGCTGAAGAAGCAAGGGAGTTGGTGGTTGAGGCGGGAGGCGAAGAGATCTGTAGACAGCGGTCCCCAGAGTCGCTGCAAGCGAAGAAATATTGACCGATCCAGTCTCCAGTCGCTGGAGTCGCGAAGATATCGCGAGTTCCAGTCCGCTACCGAGTTGGAGACTCCTGGGATGTATTCCGCTATAGGGGTAATGTTGTGGGCTAGACAAAAGTGCCAGAAATCCTTCGCGATACACGCCAGGATTTTGGATTTGGTGCCTCCCAGACGGTTGACATATTGCACGGCCGCCACGTTGTCCATGCGAAACAGAATACAGCATGTGGAGGTATGGGGCATGAAACTCTTGACAGCGAATAAGGCTGCCAAAAGTTCCAGTGCATTGATATGCAGAGAGGTTTCCGTTGCGGACCACGTCCCTCCTGTGGAGGCCGTACCGCATCGGGCGCCCCAGCCCTGTCGACTGGCATCCGATTCTATGACGACGTCCGGGCTGGGGTTGAAGATGGTTTTGCCGTTCCATTCGACGGCGTGGTGAAGCCACCATCTCAGTTCCTCTGTAGTTTCCTGGCAGAGAGGAATCTCGTCTGAGTATCTGAGGCCTTGTCTCAAGTGCATAATTTTGAGCCTCTGAAGGGCCCTGTAATGCAGTGGGGCTGGAAAGATGGCCTGGATGGAGGCCGCAAGTAAGCCCACTAGGCGCGCTAGTGTACGGAGGGAAAGATGGCCCCTGCGTAGAGCCGCACGAATCTCCTTGCGAATAAGGGCAAGTTTGGTTTTGGGGAGGCTGAGGGTGGATTGAACGGTGTTTACCGTAAAGCCCAAGAACTCCATCTGTTGGGATGGGACCAAAATGGACTTTTCGTGATTGATAATAAAGCCTAGCTTTTGTATTAGGGATATAGTCCAAGACATGTGGAGGAGGGCTTGAGTCTTGGAATAGGCCATGATGAGGATGTCGTCCAGATAGATAATCAGACGTACTCCTCTGCTTCTGAGTGCTGCCACCACTGGTTTCATGAGCTTGGTGAAACACCATGGGGCGGACGACAGGCCGAACGGAAGGCAAGTAAACTGCCACATCCTGCCTTTCCACGGGAAACGAAGTAGATGCTGGGATTCCGGGTGTATAGGCACCGTAAGATATGCGTCTTGTAAATCCACCTTCACGAGCCAGTCTCCTGGGTGGAGAAGGTCTCAGAGGAAATGAATTCCCTCCATCTTGAAATGTCGATACTCGACATATTGGTTTAGGTCCCTGAGGTTTATGACCGGACGGTACCCTCCCCCTTTCTTGCGTACCAGGAACAGGTTGCTTATGAAGCCTGGGGAAAAGGGGTCTACTTCTACAATTGCCTGTTTGACCAGCAGGTCTCGTATTTCTTTGTCGATGAGAAGACTGTTTCGTCTTGCAAACCGAATGGGGGGAGGAATTACGTTGAGAAGCGGTGGGGATTGTATGTCTATAGCAAACCCCGCTACGGAATGTAAAATCCATGCATCTGCCGTAATCGCAGACCAGGCTAGGGTAAAATACCTCAGACGTCCCCCCACAGGGATGTGATTGAATGTGGTGTAAGGTATACTCACCAGTAGGAGGTCGGGATCGTGGGTAACCGCGTCCACCACGTCCGCGCCAGGGTCTGCCTCGGGGAGGAAAGAAGGGTGCCGGTTGCGCCACCGAGGTGGCATAGGTTGCGCCACCGAGGTGGCATAGGATGGAGCCTGGTATTGATATTGAGAAAAGGGTCTGCCCTGCGGCCTGTAAGAAGTGGAACGGCCGGCAGAACGGCCTCTATTTCTGCCGGCCCTGTTAAAAACCTTGTTGGTTCCGGTTCTCCTTAAGGAGTTTTGGGCCTTGTCCAGACTGGTGAACAGTCCTACAAATTTGTTTATGTCTTTGATAACCGTGTCACCAAAGAGCAAACCCTCGGCCGATGTGCCAGGCTCGGATTCCGCCAGGTGTGACAACTGGGGGTCCTGGCGCATGAGGATCGACCTGCGTCTCTCCACCGAACATGCCGTGTTGGCGGTGCCAGCTAGGCATAGGGCTCTTTGTGCCCAACCCCTAAGCTGCGGGAGGTCAACTGGTTGTCCAGAAGCCGCAGCCTGTTCGGAAAGGTTCAGGATCTTAGTCAGTGGACCCATGAGGTCTAGTACGCGGTCTTGTATGGCCCGGAAGGATCGTTCAATGCCCTTCTTCTGAAATTTCCCTGTCTTTAAGAGATATTTCGTTAAGACCGGGTCCACCTCTGGGGTGGCCACAACCTTCTTAGGTATGGAGGGTCTGGGGCATTCAGCCCTTAATTTATTACGGCCATTTTTATCTAGAGACTTCCTAGCCCAAAGTTCCACGAACTGTGAAACATGAGGCAGAGGCGTCCACTCTCCAGAACGCGGGTGGGTAATTGCGTCTGGGTGGAAAAAGGGTTCTCCGAGAGCGTCCAGAAGGACCTTGTCCTGCGTGGCAGGAGTGGCGGCTGTGACAAGCGCCGTAGCCCCAGCATCTTCAATGTATGACCCTGACTCTGATACATCCGACCCATCCGAAGGGTCAGCCGAGTCCTCTTCTGAAGAGTCATCATATGAGTCCGGTTTAGCCCTTCTAAGGGCCTTATACCCCTTATGTGGAATCTCCCTGGGGTCCAGGGGTCGAGATATATCTGGTTGATGCTGGGGGTGGTAGCCCGTGGTGGGGGCTACCTGTAGCAAATTGTTTACTTCCCCTGCCGGGGAGTCATGTACCACCAGGGTGTGTTTTCTCTTGTGCGAGGCCTTGCCCTTTTTTATGGGTGGTTCACCGCTCTGGGGCGGCAATAATGGGGTATTTACAGGTTGCTGGGTCCAGGCAGATGGGGTAGCAGAAGCCAGGGCAGCCTGTACGGACATATGGATGATGTCCTGTAGTTGTGATGCACTAAGGGTGTGTGAAATGCCTGCTGAGGGGATGTCCCCGCTGGGGGACAGTTGGTTAAGCTCAGCCATGGTAGATACGTGAGGAGATGTTAGCAGGGGTCTGCAGGTACACAGTGTGCACACTGACTATAGGGCAGACAGTATGTGTCAGCAGCGCTAGGGGTGATATTTAAGTGGGTACTGATTACCTAACACCCTGCACTACAAGAGGTCAGCAGACTCCGATCCTATGCTCCCCACCGTCGGCGCAGAATGGTGACGGAGAGGGGAAGAGCCTGAGACCTCCAGCAGCCCGGGAACGAAGTCTCGCGAGACTACGACCGCTGGGCGCTGATTGGTGGAACGGGCGAGCGTCGGAAGCTCCGCCCCCCGAATCGCGCGATTGTCTGAGGGAGACGGAGGGGAAGATGGCGGCGACGGGACAGAGCGCTCAGTAAAGCGCAAACGGAGGGGAGATAATGCCTGGCGAATCCCGCTGACAGGGGGAGAAAAACCCCCGAGCACCGCGCAATTAGTACAGACAGTGTAGAGAGAGGGGGGGCAGTAACGGCGCCGAAGGCAACAGCTGGAGGGCTGAAGGGAACAAAACGAATATATTTTTTAAAGACACAATAGAAATAAAGGGATTATAACGAAAAAACATAGGAAGATCAATAAAGAAGTAACAGGGGGCAGAAGAAGCCCCCTGTACTCCTGTACTCCAAAAATGTAAAAACACTACAGCAAGGTACTTATCTGTCCGTGAGCAGAAAGAAAGAGGAGGAACCCTCACAGACAGCCCCCTTTTATGCAGGTCACTGTCGGGGGCGTGGTCAGAGGTTATATGGACTGCTGGGAGTGGTAGTCTGTTTTAAAAGTTTTGTTTTACATTGAGTTTTTAGAAATAGATTCTGCTGTGAGCATTAATAAAGAAAGATTAATGCATAGATACTCGCCTCCTGTCTGATATATAATCGTCAGTTATTTTTTTTTTTTGCTGACTCATGAGATAAAAAGAAGGAGGTCACATGACCATTGATGTCATCGGCTGAGCGAATATAAGGCAGTGCAGAGGGGGAGGGTGGCAGAAGCCGAGTGTTCACTGACCAGTGAAGACGCGCTTGTAATCTCTCCTGAGATTTTTCTTGCGATTTCATTCGATTCGATTTCATTGCGATTTCTAATTCTTATACATTTAAAGCGCGTTTCTTTATTCTTAATAATGAGACAATTTAAATGTAAAAAGATTTTTTCTCTGAAAAACACCAAAGAGAAGCCCAGCAAAGGAAGGGCAGCTATGGAAGGAGGTATCAGTGACCAGCCTGCAGAGACCCCAACCAAAAAGCCCTCCAAAATGAAGAGTATTCGCGAATAACTCGAATATTGCGGCGAATATTCGCTATGGCGAATATTCGTATTTTTTCAAATTTATTTTTAAAGCAGATCACATCCTAGTGATCTCCATCGACGTCTAAAAGCATTGCTGGTATGATTAGAGACCCTGGGCCGAGTAGCTGATGCGATTCTTTTATGTTGCCGAAAATTCGCATTGCGAATTTTCGGCAACATAAAAGAATCGCATCAGCTACTCGGCCCTTCTTTTGCATCAGAGCCAATCAGAATAACTCGAATATTCGGCAAAAGGAATATTGCGCGATATTCCTTTTGCCAAATATTCGAGTTATTCTGATTGGCTCTGATGCAAAAGAAGGGCGGAGAAGATAATCGCGCAATAGGAATATTGCGCGATTATCTTCTCCGCCCTTCTTTTGCCCCCTTATTCTCCTTTCTTTTAAGTAGAGTTAATGTAGAGTTAGTGTTTAGTGCATATTAGTTTAGTAATACAGGAAATGATCTCCGTTTATGAGAATTTCGCAATCATTTTCGCATTAGCGAAATTTCGCAAAATTTTTTTTGGATAAAATATCACGAATATTCGATATTAGCGAATATTCTTCTATATATTCGCGCAATATCGCAAAATCGAATATGGCGTATTCCGCTCAACACTACTCTGGATAAGTCACCTACATATGTATAGGGATTTCCATGGACATTGTTGAGGGGTCCCCCCCATATGTACACATGTATAGGGATTGCCTGGACATTGATGAGGGTCCCCCCCCATATGTACACATGTATAGGGATTTCCATGGACATTGATGAGGGGTTCCCCCCCATATGTACACATGTATAGGGATTTCCATGGACATTGATGAGGGGTCCCCCCCCATATGTACACATGTATGGGGATTTCCATGGACATTGATGAGCCTCCCCCCCCATATGTACACATGTATAGGGATTTCCATGGACATTGATGGGGAGTCCCCCCCTATATGTACACATGTATAGGGATTTCCATGGACATTGATGAGGGGTCCCCCCCATATGTACACATGTATAGGGATTTCCATGGACATTGATGAGGGCCCCCCCATATGTACACATGTATAGGGATTTACATGGACATTGTTGAGGGGTCCCCCCCATATGAACACATGTATAGGGATTGGCATGGACATTGATGAGAGGACCCCCCCCATATGTACACATGTATAGGGATTGCCATAGACATTGATGAGGGGTCCCCCCCATATGTACACATGTATAGGGATTTCCATAGACATTGTTCACCCCCCCCCCCCCCATATGTACACATGTATAGGAATTTCTATGGACATTAATGAGGGGCCCCCCCCTATATGTACACATGTATAGAGATTTCTATTGACAATGATGAGCGGTCCCCCCCCCCCCCCATATGTACACATGTATAGGGATTGCCATGGACATTGATGAGCCCCCCCCCATATGTACACATGTATAGGGATTGCCATGGACATTGATGAGGCCCCCCCCCCATATGTACACATGTATAGGGATTGCCATAGACATTAGTCATCCCTGTGTCTCTGTCATGTCGGGTTTATTTCTTGTCACTGACACTGGAATTTTGAACTTTTCTCTCTAGAATTTTATGTTGTATAAAAAATATATGAAATGTAGGTGAAAGTGCTAAATCTTTTTCTTCTTTTTTTTATTGCAGATGTACCCGATTTTTACTGCAGACAAAGCTCGCAAGGCAGGACTGCCTCAGTGAGCGAGACAGAATATGAAAGCTACATTGAGTCTCCACCAGCATGTAATGTTTACACGGAGACTCCACCAGCATGTGACATTCACACGGAGACTCCACCAGCATGTGACATTCACACGGGGCCCAATATGGCTGTAGCACAGGTTGCAACACCAGCAACCGAAGAGTTTTCCCGTCAGCCCTCCCAGGAACCTGGTACATCTGTACCAACCCAGGACCCTACACTGGTGGTGGCTGCCACTCCAGTAACCGGAGAGTCCTCCCATCAGTACTCCATTTTCATTTTTGGAGCTTCTGAATCACCAAATATCAATGTAGATGGACAAACACGACAATTGGCTGTTCCTAGAAGAAGACTCAACAAAAAGCCAGCGGAACCCTCCCAGGGACCAGGTACGGCTGTACCAACACAGGTCCCTACACTGGTGGCGGCTGCCACGCCAGTAACCGGAGAGTCTTCCCATCAGCCTTCCATTTTCGTTTTTGGAGCTTCCGAATCATCAACTATCAATGTAGATGGACAAACAAGACAATTGGCTGTTCCTAGAAGAAGACTCAACAAAAAGCCAGAGGAACCCTCCCAGGGATCAGGTACGGCTGTACCAACACAGGTCCCTACACTAGTGGCGGCTGCCACTTCAGTAACCGGAGAGTCCTCCCATCAGCCCTCCATTTTCATTTTTGGAGCTTCCGAATCACCAACTATCAATGTAGATGGACAAACAAGACAATTGGCTGTTCCTAAAAGAAAACTCAACAAAAAGCCAGAGGAACCCTCCCAGGGACCAGGTACGGCTGTACCAACACAGGTCCCTAAACTGGTGGCGGCTGCCACTCCAGTAACTGGAGAGTCCTCTAATCAGCCCTCCATTTTCATTTTTGGAGCTTCCGAATCATCAACTATCAATGTAGATGGACAAACAAGACAATTGTCTGTTCCTAGAAGAAGACTCAACAAAAAGCCAGAGGAACCCTCCCAGGGACCAGGTACGGCTGTACCAACACAGGTCCCTACACTGGTGGCGGCTGCCACTCCAGTAACCGGAGAGTCCTCCCATCAGCCCTCCATTTTCGTTTTTGGAGCTTCTGAATCACCAACTATCAATGAGGATGGACAAACACAACAATTGGCTGTTCCTGGAAGAAGACACAACAAAAAGCCAGAGGAACCCTCCCAGGGATCGGGTACGGCTGTACCAACACAGGTCCCTACACTGGTGTCGGCTGCTACTCCAGTAACCGGAGAGTCCTCCCATCAGCCCTCCATTTTCGTTTTTGGAGCTTCCAAATCATCAACTATCAATGTAGATGGACAAACAAGACAATTGGCTGTTCCTAGAAGAAGACTCAACAAAAAGCCAAAGGAACCCTTCCAGGGATCAGGTACGGCTGTATCCACACGGGTCTCTACACTGGTGGCTAGTGCCTCTCCAGTAACTGCAGGGTTTTCCCATTAGCCCTCTATTTTGCTTTCTGCAGCTTCTGAGGAAGCTTTGAGATTAAGCTTTAAGGTTAATCAAATATATCACATTTTAAATAAAAAGATAAAACAATGGGGAGGGGCAGTATGGAAGAAGGAGAGAGGGAGGAAAGGAGAGGGTGGAAAAAGGGGAGGTTGGAGGAAAGAAGGGGGTGAGGGTTGGGGGGAACCCCCACACCCCTTCCATTCCCACAATCTCCCCTTCCTCCCCCCTTCTTTTCTCCCTCTCTCCCTCTTCCATACTCCCCCTGTTTTTGAGGCGTGTGTTTTTGAGGCGTGTGTTGGACCGGGTTAGAGGGAGGTTGAAGGCCGGTATGTTTTTGAGGCGTGTGTTGGACCGGCTATAGGGGAAGGTTGTAGGCCGGTATGTTTTTGAGGCGTGTGTTGGACTGGCGTAGAGGGAGGTTGAAGGCCGGTATGTTTTTGAGGCGTGTGTTGGACCGGCTTAGAGGGAGGTTGAAGGCTGGTATGTTTTTGAGGAGTGTGTTGGACCGGATTAGAGGGAGGTTGGAGGCCGGTACGTTTTTGAGGCTTGTGTTGGACCGGCTATAAGGGGAGGTTGGAGGCCGGTATTTTTTTAAAGCGTGTGTTGGACCTGCTATGAGGAGAGGTTGGATCCCTTTAGGTGGGAGAAGTCTTTCCAGCTTTCTTTAGGCTTTCTCTGCTGGAGAAATGAGAACTCTTCCTGCTGGTGAGGTCCTTCATGGAGATGTCCAAAGCCTCACTCACACGGGGTGTATGAATTTGTACTCTGTGATTGGGTTAACCGCAAAAAGGACATCCATGTGGGTGCAGTTGCGCGGACGCACTCTGGGTGTGTTCGGGGCCGTGCACCGGCGCCCACACAGATGTCACATTGGGTACAGCCGCTGCACCCCAGTTGACAGCAATGTCTATACGGGATGATGGGAACACCTGGAAACGTGGCCCTCCCATGGGGTATGGATTTATACCCCCCGTGTGAATGAGGCCTAAGGGTGAATGGAATATTTAGCTCCATTGTAGTTTAGATTAGGTTTGGATTTTTGTCTGGAGGAGTTTTGAGTGGACATAAGTGATTTACCCCGCTCAGCGGAGGCGGGCCTTAGAGAACAGAGGCCGAATATGGGCAGCACAGAGGCTTAGTGGTGAGTCTTGCAGCACTGGGGTCCTTGGTTTAAATTCTGACCAGGACACTATCTGCATGGAGTTTGCATGTTCTCCCTGTGCTTGCGTGGGTTTCCTCTGGGTACTCTGGTTTCCTCCCACACTATAAGACATGCTACTTTTGCGTTGGTGGTGCAATGGTGAGCATAGCTGCCTTCCAAGCAGCTGACCCGGGTTCGATTCCCGGCCAACGCAATCTCCAATACTTGGAGTCCTCAGAAAGAAAGGAGCTATACAAGGTAAATTGCTGAGTAATCACCTCTCAATGGGGTGATACTGAAAGTAAAGGGATCGCATATTACACTCATACTCCCCCCAGCAGAAAAATGGCACCCATACTCCCCCCCAGCAGGGATATTACACCCATACTCCCCCCAGCAGGAAAGTTACACCTATACTCCCCCCCCCCCCCACAGCAGGAAAGTTACACCCATACTCCCCCCCCCCCCAGCAGGAATATTACACCTATACTCCCCCCCAGCAGGAATATTACACCAATACCCCCGCCCCCCAGCAGGAATATTACACCCATACTCCCCCCAGCAGGAATATTACACCCATACCCCCCCCCCAGCAGGAAAGTTACACCTATACTCCCCCCCCCCAGCAGGAATATTACACCCATACTCCCCCCAGCAGGAATATTACACCCATACTCCCTCCCCCAGCAGGAATATTACACCAATACCCCCGCCCCCCAGCAGGAATATTACACCCATACTCCCCCCAGCAGGAATATTACACCCATACTCCCCCCCAGTGACGTAGCATGGGGGGTGCAGGGGGTGCCGTGTCACACTGGCTGCGTCCTCCTAAATTTCATTTCATGTGTCCCTGGCTGCCCGAAGCTCCGGCCGCCACCTTTTAATGTCCGGCACCCTGTGATTGGGCCATGAGGGTCATGTGCGGCGTGGGGCGTGATCCTGAACTCCCACCTCTGCACATGAACTCCATTCCCCCAATCACAGTGCACCGGACACTGAACAAACATGGCGGCCGCCTCCTCCTATCCTCCTGAGTGGACCGATGTAATGATGAAAGACAAGCAGGTGAGGAGGAACATGGACAGGAGCGAGAGGCATAGAGAGAAACGGAGGCAGAGCAGTAGAAGCAAAGAGAGAGACAGAGGCAGAGCGGCAAAAGAAAAGAGAGAGACAGAGGCAGAGCAGCAGAAGAAAAGAGAGAGACAGAGGCAGAGCGGCAGAAGAAAAGAGAGAGACAGAGGCAGAGCGGCAGAAGAAAAGAGAGAGACAGAGGCAGAGCGGCAGAAGAAAAGAGAGAGACAGAGGCAGAGCGGCAGAAACAAAGAGAGAGACAGAGGCAGATAGAGGCAGAGGCAAAGAGAGAGAGACACAGATGCAAAGAGAGAGACACACAGAGGAAAAGAGAGAGACACACACACAGAGGCAAAGAGAGAGAGAGACACACACACAGAGGCAAAGAGAGAGCGAGAGACACACACACAAAGGCAAAGAGAGAGAAACACACACAGAGGCAAAGAGAGAGAGAGAGCAAATGAGACAAAGGCAAAGAGAGAGACAGAGGCAAAGAGAGAGAGAAAAAGACAGAGGCAAAGAGAGAGAGAGACAGAGGCAAAGAGAGAGAGAAAAAGACAGAGGCAAAGAGAGAGAGAGACAGAGGCACAGAGAGAGAGAGAGACTGAGGCAAAAAAAGAGAGAGAGACAGAGAGAGACCGGGGCAAAGAGAGAGAGAGAGACACATACACAGAGGCAGAGAGAGAGAAACACACACAGAGGCAAAGAGAGAGACAGAGGCAAAGAGAGAGAGAGAGACAGAGAGAGTGAGACAGAGGCACAGATAGAGAGACAGAGAGAGTGAGACAAAGGCACAGATAGAGAGACAGAGGCAAAGAGAGAAAGAGAGAGAGAGAGGGGCAAAGAGAGGTCAGTATAGTTTTCAGTGTAGTGGACAGTATAGTATAGTGGTCAGTGTAGTGGTCAGTGTAATATAGTGGTCAGTGTAGTGTGGTGGTCAGTGTAGTGTGGTGGACAGTATAGTGGTCAGTGTAATATAGTGGTCAGTGTAGTGTGGTGGACAGTATAGTGGTCAGTGTAATATAGTGGTCAGTGTAGTGTGGTGGACAGTATAGTATAGTGGTCAGTGTAGTAAAGTGGTCAGTGTAGTGTAGTGGACAGTATAGTAAAGTGGTCAGTGTAGTGGACAGTATAGTATAGTGGTCAGTGTCTGTGTATCTTTACTATGGAGGAGTGCGGGGTGTAGCAAGATGGCGGTGACATAACGTCACTTCCGTTACCAATTCTGACGGGTCGCCTAATTTGATGGAACGCCTGCAGTAACGATGGCGACTTCCATAACTCATTTGTGCAACAGCTGCCAGCAGTAAAGATGGCAGTCACCCCCCCCCCCCCCGTTAATCAGCGCTATGGCTGCCAGCACTAAAGACGGTTGAAGCGGATAATTTTATCGCACATCAAAACCGCTCTCTCATCTGAAGCCACACCCACCAACAGCTAGATTTTTTTTTTAAAGGTAACAACCCAAAAAATCTAGTCAGCTGACCGCCATCGCTTTAGTCCAGTTTCCACACAACCAGTAAAAGGAATCTGTGACAAAATTCACTCATTCCAAAACAAAACCTCACACTAAAAATATATATTTATTAGTAGTAGTATTTAAGGTACTTGTATATCGCCGAAAATTTACGCAGCGATTTAGATATATATACATTGTACATTCACATCAGTCCCTGCCCTCAAGGCGCTTACAATTTAAGGTCTCTAACTCACATTCAGGGTTACCCCCCTCCCTCCAGGGTTATCCTGAACCCCATGACAATATTACAGAGAATAAGTGGCAGTAGTTCCAATGGTGCCCTTACTAAAGATGGCCGCTCCTGTCTCCAAACCGAGGTCTGCTTGCAGTAAAGACGGCTGCTCCAGTCTTTTTCAGAGCCTTTAATAAAAATATAGCGCTTATGTCTCAAAAGCCCCCAGTGAAAATGGCGACTTCCCTAATTCATTTGGGCTGCAGCAGCTGCCAGCAGTAAAGATGGCTGCCATGACGCGGTTAATCGGCGCTATGGCTGGCTGCCAGCACTAAAGATGGCGGAAGCGGCATCCCTTGATCCGGGGCTGTAACCGTAGAAACGACAGGAAGGAGACGTGTCCAGGAAGAGAGAAGAGGAGGATGGGGAAGAAGAAGAAGGAGAAGATCAGTGTGGCTAAAGAGGTGAGATTTCACACCGTCCGGGCCAGTGGGGGGCGACTGTGGCGGGGAGAGGAAGGGGAGTGGCAGGACGGTGTTCAGGGAAATGACGGCCCCGCACCGCTACAGTCATGTTCTCTTTTATCGTAACTAACCTGATAACCTAGGACTATGCAGCCAATCAGGAAGGGCCGATACTGCCATGTGACAGAGCCAGACGATTTCTGATTGGCTGCAGTCCCAGAACTTTTGAATGGTTCCAATGACTGAATACGATCGCTGGAGGAAGCGGGAATCCGAGGGGGTCAGCTGACCGTTTTCACTGTTTCTGATTGGCTAGTACAGTGCAGCAGGCACCTGGAGGGCGGGGAATGTAAAAAGCTGGACTGTTCCCGCCCCCTGTCAGTGCTGACCACGCCTTTTCTGGCAATTTGATTAAAAATCGTTTTTTTTTTTTTTCTATTTTATGTTTTTTCTATTTTACATTTTTTTCTACACATTACATAGAACCCTCACACATATTATATATATATTTTTTAGAGAATACATTTTGCAATAAAAATTTTGCGTTGCAAATTTTTTATGTTGCGCCGTATTTGCAAACGCGTTTTTTTTTTTGGGGGGGGGGGTGAATTATTATTAATTTTTTTCTGTATAATGTGAAAAAGCGACAGTACTTGGAAATCTCCATCGGTAACGCGTCAATTTTTTTTTTTTAACGGTTACCAGTTTAGAGTTACAGAGGTAAACTCGTAAAAAGCGCTAAAATGATTTCTCTCGCTCTAACGATCGCGGCGATACCTCACGTGTGTGTGGTGCGAACAATGTTTACATTTGCGGGTGCGACTTGCGTATGCAGTCACTTCTGCGCATGAGGTATGGGGCGCTTTAAAAAAAAAAATTCTACACTGACCCTTTAACCACTTGAGGCCCGCGCTATAGCCGAATGACGGCTTCAGCGCGGACCTGAATATCCAACTGGACGTCAATTGACGTCCGCCCCGTTCCCAGCGCGCGCTCCCGAGCGCCAATCACAGATCGCCGCGAACGGCCAATCAGAGTGGCCGTTTGCGATGCGATCTGTGCGGCCAATGAGAGATGATCTCATATGTAAACATGCAAGATCATCTTCCATTGCCGGCTCTCACAGAGACAGCGTCCTGTCAGGGGGAGAGGAGACCGATCTGTGTCGCTTGTACATAGGGACACAGATCGGTCACCCCCCCCCCCACCCCACAGTTAGAACACAATGCAGGGAACATATTTAACCCCTTCCTCACCCCCTAGTGTTAACCCCTTCAATGCCAGTCACATTTATACAGTAATTAGTGCATATTTATAGCACTGATCACAGTATAAATGTGAATGGCGCCAAAAATGTGTCCGATGTGTCCGTCATAATGTCGCAGTCCCAATAAAAATCGCAGATCGCCGCCATTTCTAGTAAAAAAAAAAAAATAATAATTCTGTCCCCTATTTGTAGGCGCTATAACTTTTGCGCAAACCAGTCGCTTATTGCGTTTTTTTTTTTTTTTTTAACCAAAAATATGTAGAAGAATACGTATCGCCCTAAACTGAGAAAAACAAATGTTGCTTTTTTTTTTTTTTTTAAATGGGATATTTATTATAGCAACAAGTAAATATTCAATTTTTTTTCAAAATTGTCGCTCCTTTTTGTTTATAGCGCAAAAAATAAAAACCGCACAGGCGATCAAATACCACCAAAAGAAAGCTCTACTTGTGGGGAAAAAGGACGCCAATTTTGTTTGGGAGCCACGTCGCACGACCGCGCAATTGTCAAGTTGAAGCGACGCAGTGGCGGAAGCTGAAATTTCACCTGGGCAGGAGGGGGGTGTACGTGCCCAGTAAGCAAGTGGTTAAGGACCGGAACATTTACCTCCTTAATGACCCGGCCATTTTTTGCGCTATGGCACTGCGCCGCTTAAACTGACAATTGCGGGGTGGTGCGACGTGGCTCCCAAACAAAATCGGCGTCCTTTTTCCCCCACAAACAGAACTTTCTTTTGGTGGTATTTGATCACCTCTGCGGTTTTTATTTTTTGCGCTATAAACAAAAAAAGAGCGACAATTTAAAAAAATGCATTTTTATTTTGGGATAATACATATCCCCAAAACAAAAAATGTAAAAAAAAGAAAAATTCTTTATGGGTTTAGGCCAGTCAATTCTACATATTTTTGGTAAAAGAAAAAAAACGCAATAAGCGTATATTGATTGGTTTGCGCAGACTTTATAACGTCTACAAAATAGGGGGTAGTTTTATGGCATTTTTATAGATAGATAGATATTTTACTAGGTATGGTGGCGATCTGCAATTTTTTTTTTTTGCGGGACCAGTGAATTTTTTTTTAGCGAGCAGTACTAAAAAATTCCACTGATTACTGTGTAAATGTCACTGGCAGGGGTTAACACTAGGGGGCGATGAAGGGGTTGTTTCTAAGGCTGCTTTCACTCTGGGGCGTTGGCTGTAAAGCGCCGCCATTTTTAGCGGCGATTTACTCTAGTTTTTGCGGAGGTATTCGGCTGCTACCAGGGTGCTTTTAACCCCCCGAGAAGCAGGGGGGGCCTGCCGCGAATTGAGAAGCGGGGGGGGGGGCTTTACAAAAAAAAAAGAAGCAAAAAAAAAAAAAGGGGGGGTAGCCATCTGAGCCCTTTAATAAAAAATATATATAACCAAAATAAAAATAAATAAAATATAAAAATCTGGGGACCTCTGGGCCCTTTAATAATTATATATATATATTATAGAAATAAAAAAAAATTTATAGAAAAAAGGGGGTTGTCATCCGGGGCCCTGGGGACCTCTGGGCCCTTTAATAATTATATATATATATATTATAGAAATAAAAAAAAATGTATAGAAAAAAAGGGGGTTGTCATCCGGGGCCCTGGGGACCTCTGGGCCCTTTAATAATTATATATATATATATTATAGAAATAAAAAAAAATGTATAGAAAAAAAGGGGGTTGTCATCCGGGGCCCTGGGGATCTCTGGGCCTCTGGGGACATCCGGACCCCTAAAATTTTTTTTTTTAAAAATGGCCCTTTAATAAAAAAATAAGTAAAAATATATTAAAAAAATATATTTTTTTATTAAAAGAAAGGAGGGTTGCCATCTGGGGCCCTGGGGGCCTCCGGGCCCCTTACAGGTGTATTGCCTGTACCCCCCTGATGGCGGCCCTGCGCCTTCACACTGAGACTGCAGGGGAGCCGTTTTTCAGGCGCTATTTTTGGCCCGAAAGTGCCTGAAAAATGCCCCAGTGTGAAAGGGGTCTTGCTGTGGGGGGGGGGGACTGACTGGGAGTGAAGAGAGATCGCTGTTCCTGATCACTAGAAACAGACGGTCGCTCTGTACCCCCCTGACAGAACGGGGATCTGTTTGTTTACATTGACAGATCCCTCTCCTGGCTCTCTGAGGAGCGATCGCGGGTGGCCGGTGGACATCGGCTCCCCCGCTGTAGCTGTTAAAGGGACCACCGTACAACTACGGCTGATCGCGGAAACGAACCAACCTGCCGGTGCATATTGCACACAGTGACTTGAGTGAGCCTCGTCATGTAATCTGACATACCCTCCCCCTCTACATTACAGATAGACGGGGTGGAGGACCGGCTGGCCACCTGCAAGGACAGCCTGGAGGACGTGGACTACAAGCTACGTCAACCGGAGCTAACGGAGGAGGGGAGGTAAGTGACCGCTGTGATCAGGGACCGGCAGGGATGAGCCCGCTACACATAGTTACATAGTTACATAGTTAGTCAGGTTGAAAAAAGACACAAGTCCATCCAGTTCAACCATAAAAAAAAAAAAAAATAAAACAAAGTAAAACACAGTACATCCCATACACCCAACTCCATACCCACAGTTGATCCAGAGGAAGGCAAAAAAGCCCAGCAGAGCGATGATCCAATTTGCTACCGGAGGGGAAAAAATTCCTTCCTGATCCCCCGAAAGGCAATCGGATTTCCCCCGGATCAACTTTACCTACAAAACTTAGTACTCAGTTATATTATGTACATTTAGGAAAGAATCCAGGCCTCTCTTAAAGCAATCTACTGAGCTGGCCAGATCCACCTCTGGAGGGAGTCTGTTCCACATTTTCACAGCTCTTACTGTGAAGAAACCTTTCCGTATTTGGAGGTGAAATCTCTTTTCCTCCAGACGTAAAGAGTGCCCCCTTGTCCTCAGTGTTGACCTTAAAGTGAATAACTCAACACCAAGTTCACTATATGGACCCCATTATATATTTGTACATGTTGATCATATCCCCCCTTATTCTCCTCTTCTCAGGAGAGAATATATTCAGCTCCTCTAATCTTTCCTCATAGCTGAGCTCCTCCATGCCTCTTATCAGTTTGGTTGCCCTTCTCTGCACTTTCTCCAGTTCTCCGATATCCTTTTTGAGAACTGGTGCCAAAAACTGAACTGCATATTCCAGATGAGGTCTTACTAATGATTTGTACAGGGGCAAAATGATATCTCTATCTCTGGAGTCCATACATCTCTATACAAGAAAGGACTTTGCTCGCTTTGGAAACCGCAGCTTGGCATTGCATGCTATTATTGAGCTTATGATCAACTACAACACCCAGATCCTTCTCCACTACAGATCCCCCCAGTTGTACTCCCCCTAGCATGTATGATGCATATTCTTAGCCCCTAACTGCATAACTTTACATTTATCAACATTAAACCTCATCTGCCACTTAGTCGCCCAATTAGACAGAGCATTGAGGTCGGCTTGTAAATTGGAGACATCCTGCAAGGACGTTATTCCGCTGCATAGCTTGGTGTCATCTGCAAAGACAGAAATGTTACTTTGGATCTCAGACCCAATATCATTTATAAATATATTGAAAAGTAAGGGACCCAACACTGAACCTTGGGGTACACCGCTGATAACCTTGGACCATTCAGAGTAAGAATCATTAACCACAACTCTCTGAATTCTGTCTTTCAGCCAGTTTTCTATCCATTTACAAACTGATATATCCAATCCTGTAGACCTTACCTTACACATGAGCCGTGTGTGGGGAACTGTATCCAATGCTTTTGCAAAATCCAAGTATACCACGTCCACTGCTACGCCTCTGTCCAGGGTTTTACTTACCTCTTCATAAAAGGAAATCAGGTTTGTCTGACAACTTCTGTCCTTCATGAATCCATGCTGTCTGCTGCTTAAATAGTTTGTTTCCAGCAAGAACTCATCCACGTGGTCTTTTATTAAACGTTCCAGTATCTTTCCAACTATAGAAGTTAAACTAACAGGTCTATAGTTACTAGGTAAAGACTTTGTTCCCTTTTTAAATATGGGCACCACACCTCTCTGTACTGACACTGGAGAGTTCCTGTTTGATACAATAATCACATGACCCCCCCCCCACCCACCCACATGTCATTAGGACGCACCCCCGACCCACGTGTTGTCATTAACCTGCCGCACCCCTGACCCACGTGTTGTCAGTAAGCCGTAACCCCCGACCCACGTGTTGTCAGTAAGCCACACCCCTGACCCACGTGTTGTCAGTAAGCCGCACCCCTGACCCACGTGTTGTCAGTAAGCCGTAACCCCCGACCCACGTGTTGTCAGTAAGCCGTAACCCCCGACCCACGTGTTGTCAGTAAGCCGCACCCCTGACCCACGTGTTGTCAGTAAGCCGCACCCCTGACCCACGTGTTGTCAGTAAGCCGTAACCCCCGACCCACGTGTTGTCAGTAAGCCGCAACCCCCGACCCACGTGTTGTCATTAAGCCGTAACCCCCGACCCACGTGTTGTCAGTAAGCCGTAACCCCCGACCCACGTGTTGTCAGTAAGCCGCAACCCCCGACCCACGTGTTGTCATTAAGCCGTAAACCCCGACCCACGTGTTGTCAGTAAGCCGTAACCCCCGACCCACGTGTTGTCAGTAAGCCGTAACCCCCGACCCACGTGTTGTCAGTAAGCCGTAACCCCCGACCCACGTGTTGTCATTAAGCCGTAAACCCCGACCCACGTGTTGTCAGTAAGCCGTAACCCCCGACTCACGTGTTGTCAGTAAGCCGTAACCCCCGACCCACGTGTTGTCATTAAGCCGCAACCCCCGACCCACGTGTTGTCTTTAAGCCGCAACCCCCGACCCACGTGTTGTCATTAAGCCGCAACCCCCGACCCACGTGTTGTCATTAAGCCGCAACCCCCGACCCACGTGTTGTCATTAAGCCGCAACCCCCGACCCACGTGTTGTCATTAAGCCGCAACCCCCGACCCACGTGTTGTCATTAAGCCGCAACCCCCGACCCACGTGTTGTCATTAAGCCGCAACCCCCGACCCACGTGTTGTCATTAAGCCGCAACCCCCGACCCACGTGTTGTCATTAAGCCGCAACCCCCGACCCACGTGTTGTCATTAAGCCGCAACCCCCGACTCACGTGTTGTCAGTAAGCCGCAACCCCCGACTCACGTGTTGTCAGTAAGCCGCAACCCCCGACTCACGTGTTGTCAGTAAGCCGCAACCCCCGACTCACGTGTTGTCAGTAAGCCGCAACCCCCGACTCACGTGTTGTCATTAAGCCGCAACCCCCGACCCACGTGTTGTCATTAAGCCGTAACCCCCGACCCACGTGTTGTCAGTAAGCCGCAACCCCCGACCCACATGTTGTCATTAAGCCGTAACCCCCGACCCACGTGTTGTCATTAAGCCGTAACCCTGACCACTCTGAGGACCCGTTCTACATGGGGATAAGCGGAAGCTGATAGGACTATGCTGGCTGTCCTTTCTGAACATGCTGGTTGTCACTGAGCTGTAATGAGTTTGCAGGTTTCTTCTGACTTCACTTTGTTGTCCCGGTCCGGTGTGTGCCGCTTCTGGAGATTTTTGCATCCAGAATGTAGACTTTGGGTTGTTGCTGCCCACCAGGGGTGGGGGATTTTAGGTTAGGCGGCTACAGATGGGGCCATTGTTGTATGGTGTGTGGGTTTTTTCTTCTTCTTTCCTTTTTGGGGAGGGGGGGATCCATTTATTCAAAACCACACACCCCCTGATGGACACACATTGCAGTGCAGAGCATGGTGCACTACCAATTTGGTGTATGTTGTGTATCGGTAGTCCATTCCCCATACAGTGCACACTGACACACCGCTTAAACCACTTGCTACCCAGGCCAATTCTGACATTTCTCTCCTACATGTAAAAATCTTATTTTTTTTTGCTAGAAAATTACTTGGAACCCCCAAACATTACATACAGTAAAACCTTGGTTTGAGAGCGTTTTGCAAGACGAGCAAAACATTTTAATGAATTTTGCCTTGATTTACAAGCGATGTCTTGATATAAGAGTAGCGTCATGTCACCACTGAGTATAAAAAAGAAGAGAGGCGCCTCTGAATGTAGCAATACGGTTACATTTAATGAAGGGACAACATTTAGCAACTTATTGCTACACTAAGGGCCATTTCACACTGGTGCGTTTTTGCCGCGTTTTCGCGCTAAAAATAGCGCTATTAAAACGCCCCCCATGCCCCCCTCCATTGAAATGAATTAAAAACGCGGTAAAATCGCGGTGTTTTGCCGCGATTTTAATCGCGGAAAAAACACCGAGATTTTACCGCGGTTTTACCGCGTTTTTAATTCATTTCAATGGAGGGGGGCATGGGGGGCGTTTTAATAGCGCTATTTTTAGCGCGAAAACGCGGCAAAAACGCACCAGTGTGAAATGGCCCTTAGAGGCGCCTCTCTTCTCTTTTATACTCTGGAGCTCCTGCTGGATTTGGCTTCTAATCCCCTTGTGGAGGCTTCCGTGTGTGGATGGACATTTTATGGTCACACAACCAATCACATCGCTATAATATTTTTATATGGACTATAAACTGAAGGATCTTTGAATGAATAATTTTTGTTTCCATTATTTCTTATGGGGAAATTTTGCTTTGATATACAAGTGCTTTGGATTACAAGCATGTTTGTGGAACAAATTATGCTCGCAATCCAAGGTTTTACTGTGTGTGTGTGTATATATTACACATACATACATACATACATACATACATACATACATACACAGTAAAACCTTGGATTGCGAGCATACATTTTACATTTTTGTTGCAGAGACCCTAGAGCAGTGATGGGGAACCTTGGCACCCCAGATGTTTTGGAACTACATTTCCCATGATGCTTAGTCACTTTGCAGTGTAGCGGAGCATCATGGGAAATGTAGTTCCAAAACATCTGGGGTGCCAAGGTTCGCCATCACTGCCCTAGAGAATAAAATGGCGGCCGTTGCTGCCTTTCTATCTCTCACGGTATTTATGCAGCAATTTTTCAAACGCGTTGTTTTTCAGGGGGGGGGGGGGGTTTAATGAATTAGAACAAAAAGCAAAACAGTAAAGTTAGCCCAATTTTTTATTTATTTTTTTTATTATTTTTTTATGTAATATGAAAGATGAAGTTGCGCCGCGTAAATAAATACCTAACATGTCGCACTTCAAATGGCGCTAAACTTTGGTACTTAAAAATCCACATAGGTATAGATAGCTACTGAGTTCATTGTTCGATCTGAATACTTTTTTTTTTATTAATTTTTTATCTACTTGTTCAATAAAAACTTTATTTAAAAAAAAATAAATAAGGTGACGAATTTTGTTACAGGTTGCATGTTTAGAGTTACAGAGGAGGCCTGGGGCTAGAATTATTGCTCTCGCTCTAACGTTCGCGGCGGTATCTCACTTGTGTGGTTTAAACGCCGTTTACATATGTGGGCGCGACCTACGTATGCGTTCGTTTCTGCGTGTGAGCACACAGGGACAGGGGGGCTTTACATATGTTTTTATTTTTTATTATTTGACTTTTGTTTTTGTTTGTTTGTTTTATTTTTTTAATTAATTTTTTAGGCTTTCTTTATCCATTTTTTTTATCACTTTTATTCCTATTACAAGGGATGTAAACATCCCTTGTAATAGGAATAGTAAATGACAGGTCCTCTTTACAGTGAGATTTGGGGTCCACCTGTGTGTAATTGAATCTCACTATAAATACAGCTGTTCTGTGAAGCCCTCAGAGGTTTGTTAGAGAACATTAGTGAACAAACGGCATCAAGAAGGCCAAGTAACACACCAGACAGGTCAGGTGTCCGGAGATATACATAAATCTTTGTTGGTAAAATTTTCTCTCTTTTTTTTTTTTTTTCCAGAAAATCTTTGGAAAAAGAAAAGAATTCCCTGACCAATAAGAAGTCTCATTATGGTGAGTTGGGTGTCGTCTTAAAGTGGAACTTCACTCTACCAATCAACGTTATTTTTATTCCTTATGCTGCTAGCATTAGTAAATAGATTGGAAAGTATATCGTGTATGTGTATATATACTTGTTTTAAATTTTTTTTTTTTTTACGTTTCTTCAGTTACTTCCTGATTTCTTGCCTAGGCAAATGATCTCATACATCCCAGGAAAGGAGGAGAGAAGGAGGGGTTTCCTCAGCTAAGCACACCCTCCTGCATGCATTGCTTGAGCTAAGGGCAGGTGGATTCCAGGAAGTAAATGCGACATGAATCATCTGCCCTTACTCAAGGCGTCCACGGGCAGAAATACGAGGGGGGGGGGGTGTTTTTCAAAGTGATTTCTCCAAAAAAATAAAGCATGGAGACACGGATGGATGGATGGATGGAGGGGAGATTTCTACATGAAGTGGTGTTTGTAGTTCCCAGATGCAGTGAAGATCCACTTTAAAATATTAATCTTTAAAACACTCTTTAGATTTTATTAGCCACACTTAAAGGGGTTGTACATCCTCGTGTCCGGCCCCCCGTTTTACTTACCAGAGCCCCGAATTTCCATGGGCGCGATCCCGCTGCACTCTCTCCAAAGCTTCCCGGCTCTTCATTGGTTAGATTGATGGCAGCGCAGCCATTGGCTCCCTCTGCTGTCAAACAAAACCAATGACGTGGCCGCCGGGGGGCGGGGCTGAGTCATACACTCGCTGTCTGTGGACGCTGAGTGTATAACATAGGAGTGAGCCCGCGAGGCAACCCACCTCGGGAGAGAGCTTCCCAGAGGGGAGATTAAGTGTAATGGGAATTTGGAAGGGGGATTAGTGCTAGAGGAGGGGATCTGGGGGAGGGAGATTTTGTTGGGTGAGGGGGGGGGATTTAGGACCAGAAAGGACATTTGGGAGGGTTGGATTAGTGCTAAAGGAGGGGATCTGGGGGGGAGATTTTGTTGGGTGGGGGGGGGAGAATTTAGGACCAGAAAGGACATTTGGGAGGGGAGCATTAGTGCTAGAGGAGGGGATCTGGGGGAGATTTTGTTGGGTGAGGGGGGGAGGGGATCTAGGACCAGAAAGGACATTTGGGAGGAGGAGGTTAGTGCTAGAAGAGGGGATCTGGGAGGAGATTTTGTTTGGTGGGGGGGGGGGAATTTTAGGACCAGAAAAGACATTTGGGAGGGGAGGATTAGTGCTAGAAGAGGGGATCTGGGGGGAGATTTTATTTGGTGGGGGGGGGAATTTAGGACCAGAAAGGACATTTGGGAGGGGAGGATTAGTGCCAGAGGAGGGGATCTGGGGGAAGATTTTGATGGTGGGGGGGATTTAGGACCAGAAAGGACATTTGGGAGGGGAGGATTAGTGCTAGAGGAGGGGATCTGGGGAGATTTTGTTGGGTGAGGGGGGGGGGATATAGGACCAGAAAGGACATTTTGGAGGGGGAGGATTAGTGCTAGAAGAGGGGATCTGGGGGGAGATTTTGTTTGGTGGGGTGAGGGGGGGGATTTAGGACCAGAAAGGACATTTGGAAGGGGAGGATTAGTGCTAGAAGAGGGGATCTGGGGGGAGATTTTGTTGGGTGGGGGAGAAAAAATTTAGGACCAGAAAGGACATTTGGGAGGGAAGGATTAGTGCCAGAGGAGGGGATCTGGGGGGAGATTTTGTTGGGTGGGGGGAGAATTTAGGACCAGAAAGGACATTTGGGAGGGGAGGATTAGTGCTAGAGGAGGGGATCTGGGGGAGATTTTGTTGGGTGAGGGGGGGATCTAGGACCAGAAAGGACATTTGGGAGGGGGAGGATTAGTGCTAGAAGAGGGGATCTGGGGGGAGATTTTATTATTTGGTGGGGGGGGGGGGAATTTAGGACCAGAAAGGACATTTGGGAGGGGAGGATTAGTGCTAGAAGAGGGGATCTGGGGGGAGATTTTATTTTGGTGGGGGGGGGGATTTAGGACCAGAAAGGACATTTGGGAGGGGAGGATTAGTGCCAGAGGAGGGGATCTGGGGGAGATTTTGTTGGGTGGGGGGGGGGGGGGATTTAGGACCAGAAAGGAAATTGGGGAGGGGGGAGGATTAGTGCTAGAAGAGGGGATCTGGGGGGAGATTTTGTTTGGTGGGGGGGGGGGGGGATTTAGGACCAGAAAGGACATTTGGGAGGGGAGGATTAGTGCTAGAAGAGGGGATCTGGGGGAGATTTTGTTGGGTGAGGGGGGGGGATTTAGGACCAGAAAGGACATTTTGGAGGGGGAGGATTAGTGCTAGAAGAGAGGATCTGGGGGGAGATTTTGTTGGGTGGGGGGGGGGGGGGGAGAATTTAGGACCAGAAAGGAAATTTGGGAGGAGGTGGATTTGTGCTAGGATAAATAATGGGGGGGGGAGTGGATAAGAGTTGTAGGAGGGGGGATTTGTGCTAGAGGAGGAGGGCGAAGATTTGAGCTGGGAGACGGGATTAGTACGTGAATTTTTTTTAGATGGGGGGGGGGATTATTTTGTGTGGGAGAATTTTGGCTTTATATTTCGAAGTCAAGCTTAGTGCGCTTGTTTATTTTAGTAGGGGAGGGGGGGGGGATTTTTGCTGACACATATTGGACACGGTTGCAGGGCTGCCCCATTCCCTTGAATAGGACGTGTTCATCCGACACATTTTGGGGGGAGCTATTTGGCATTTTCGCCTCGGGCGCTAGATGACCTTTTACTGGTTCTTATGTCTGCATCTTCGCTCTCTAATCGCCGCTCTCTAATCGCCGCTCTCTAATCGCCGCTCTCTAATCGCCGCTCTCTAATCACCGCTCTCTAATCACCGCGCTCTAATCGCCGCTCTCTAATCGCCGCTCTCTAATCACCGCTCTCTAATCACCGCTCTCTAATCGCCGCTCTCTAATCACCGCTCTCTAATCGCCGTTCTTTTCTATTCACAGAGAAAGAGCTGAAGTCTCTGCGCCACGAGAACCGCAAGAATATGATGCTGTCAGTCGCCATCCTAATGTTCCTCGTGTTGGTGTATTACTGCTGGACTATGTGAGGGAGGAAGACGGATCCTCATAGGACGGTTCTCTGCGCTGGATTTCCCGGCAGGAAGGTGGAGAGCCGTCTCCGGATGGAGAGATGGGAATGCAGCGAGAAGAACTCTCCCGCCCTCCGACTGTGAATGTATGACCAGCGCTGTCCCGACGATCGACAATCCCGGACGGATCGTTTTTGTTTTTTTTTTGCTGTTCCGTGAAGCCATATCCCTCCTAAAATTGTCAAAGTGCCGTAAAAAAACAAAAATTATTTTGGAGATTTTTTTTTTTTTAGAGACCTTCAGTGCGACCAAACGGAAAAGACTCCCCGTGTTCTGTACAACCTGGGGGGAGAAATGTGGGGGCTTTTGTTATAATTAAAAAGATTTTGTCAATTTTAATTTGGTGTTGCATTCTAGTATTTATTTTTTTTTAATTTTTTCCCCCCAAAAATGTGCATATACAGTGCCTTGTAAAAGTATTCATACCCCACATTTTGTTATGTTACAACCAAAAAAAACGTAAATGTGTTTTATGTGATGGACCAACACAAAGTGTCACATAATTGTGAAGTGGAAGGAAGATGATAAATGGTTTTCAACATTTTTTATGTATTTTTTTTTTTTTTTACAAATCTGTGAAAAGTGTGTGTGTGTGTGGGGGGGGGGGGGGGGGGGGCATTTGTATTCAGCCCCCTTTACTCTGATACCCCTAACTAAAATCTAGTGGAACCAATCGCCTTCAGAAGTCACCTAATTAGTAAATAGAGTCCACCTTTGTGTCATTTTAATCTCAGTATAAATACAGCTGTTCTGTGAAGCCCTCAGAGGTTTGTTAGAGAACTTCAGTGAGCAAAGTTAGAGATAAAGTTGTGGAGAAGTATAAAGCAGGGTTAGGTTATAAAAAAAAAAATCTCCCAAGCTTTGAAGATCTCACGGAGCTTCTGTTCAATCCATCATCCGAAAATGGGAAGAGTACGGCACGACTGCAAACCTACCAAGACATGGCCGTCCACCTAAACTGACCGCGGCCGGGCAAGGAGAGCATTCATCAGAGAAGCGGCCGAGAGGCCCATGGTTACCCCCCCCCCCTCCCCCGTTTTACCTACCTGAGCCCCGAATTTCTGTGGGCGCAATCCCGCGTCGCTCTCTCCACGGCTTCTCGGCTCTTCATTGGATAGATTGATAGCAGTGCAGCCATTGGCTCATGCATGCTGTCAATCAAATCCAATGACGCGGGGGGCGGGGCCGAGTCATACAATCAGTGGCTATTGACGCGGAGTGTATGACACAGGAGCGAACCCGCAAGGTAACCCCCTTGGGAGAGAGCTTCCCAGAGGGGATTATCTTATGCAGGGAGGAGCCACGAGAGCCGCCGTGGGACCCCAGAAAACCCGGTTCAGGGCCACTCTGTGCAAAACGAAGGTAAGTATGACATGTTTGTTATTTAAAAAAAAAAAAAAAAAACTGAACCTTTAGTGTCGCTTTAACCACTTAAGGACCCCCTACCGACGATGTACGTCGGCAGAATTGCACAATCACGTACCTGTATGTGTCTCTAAGCCCAGCCGTGGGGTCGCGCTCGCAACCCGGTCCAAAGCTCCGTGACCATGGGACCCGATCGCCGCCAGTGTCCTGCGACCGGTCACCGGAGCTCAAGTACTGGGAGAGGTCCCCGTTATTCATTGTGGCAATGTCAGCGATCGTGTGTTCCCTGATATAGGGAAAGACGATCACTGACGTCACACGTCCAGCCCCGCCCCCCTACAGTTAGAAACACATATGAGGTCACACTTAACCCCTACAGCGCCCCCTAGTGTCATTTTCACAGTAATCAGTGCATTTTTGTAGCACTTTTTGCTATGGTCCCAGAAAATGTGTCAATATTGTCCGATGTGTCCGCCATAATGTCGCAGTCACGAAAAAAATCGCGATCGCCGCCATTTGTAGTAAAAAAAAAAAATTATTAATAAAAATGCAATAAAACTATCAACTGTTTTGTAAACGCAAACCAATCAATAAAAATTTTTTTTTTTACAATAAATTTGTAGAATACGTATCGGCCTAAACTGAGGGAAAAACTTTTTTTTTTTAAATATATATTTTTGGAGTTATTTATTATAGAAACAAATATTGCATTATTTTTTCAAAATTGTCGCTCTATTTTTGTTTATAGCACAAAAAATAAAAACCGCAGAGGTGATAAAATAACAGCAAAAGAAAGCTCTATTTGTGGGGGGAAAAAAAGACGCCAATTTTGTTTGGGAGCCACGTCGCACGACCGCGCACTTGTCAGTTAAAGCGACGCAGTGCCGAATCGCAAAAAGGGGCCTGGTCCTTAACCTGCATAATGGTCCGGGTCACTAAAGGAAAAACATTTTTGCTGAAATTAGTGTTTACAGGGTATAGAGACATAAAAGTTAACTGATTCCTTTTAAAAATGATTAAAAATAGATAAAAATCAATCATATAATGTGCCTGCAGGTTAGTTTCACTTTTAAACTGGTTTCATGTTTCTGTGAAGTAGAGAAGACACACAGAACAAAAACAAACAAATCCAGGGCAGTGTTTTGTTTTTAAAATGAATCTGATTGGTTCTGAGAAGTTTTAGACACACAGTAATGACAGCTTGGACCACAGTGAAAATCTGCCATGAGATTTTTCATAAGGAGCCAGACAAGCAGGAAGTGTGGAGATCAGAGGAGAATTACAGCAACTTCAAAGAAAAAAAAAAAACGAACAATGAGGACATGAAACCAGGACTGCAGTAAGGTAAAGGAAGCTATTTAGCTAAAAAAAAAAATCCTTTAGTGATCCTTTAACCACTTCAATACCGGCCCATTGACAATTGACGGCCTGAGATGGAATCTCCCATCCTAAGTGGCCGTCAATTGACGGCCTGGGCTTTACGGGTGGATATCTGAATGATGGGTGCAGCCAGAGGCATCATCCAGATATCCTCTTCTTCAGCCGGCGATTCTGCACGACATAAGAACAATCATAGCGGCGGTTCCGCCGCTTGATCGTTCTTACAGGCCGCGGGAGGGGACATCCCCCCCCTCCCGCCACCATCCGGTGCTTCTCTGGGCTCTCCCGTGCCTTCGGGGGCCCGGAGAACGAATTGTCGGCGTCGGCAGGAAGCATAGAGATGACTGCTGATCAGATGGTCACCAGTCATCTCTATGACCGTCGGAGGACCCGGGCGCGATGTGATGACGTCACGCCCGGGTCCCCGTAAGTAAACAAAGCCGCGATTGCGGCTGTAAGCAACCATTCATGAGATCGGTGAATTTTTTTTTCACCGATCTCATGGTTTCCAGCCTGAAGGAGAGATGTGGGGGGAGGGGGAGGTCTTATTGACCCCCCCCCCCCGCATCTCTCCTTAAAGAGGACCTGTCACACACATTCCCTATTACAAGGGATGTTTACATTCCTTGTAATAGGAATAAAAGTGGAAAAAACTATTTGAAAAAAAGTGTAAAAATAAATAAAAAATAAGTAAAAAAATAAATAAAAGAAAAAAAAAATTAAAACGCCCCTGTCCCCGATAGCTCGCGGGCAGAAGCGAACGCACACGTAAGTCTCGCCGACATATGTAAACGCCGTTTAAACCACATAAGTGAGGTATCGCCGCGTGCGTTAGAGCGCCAGCAACGAATCTAGCACTAGACCTCCTCTGTAAATCTAAACTGGTAACCTGTAAAAAATAAATAAAGCGTCGCCTATGGAGATTTTTAAGTACCGAAGTTTGGCGCCATTCCATGAGTGTGCGCATAATTAAAGCGTGACGTGTTAGGTATCTATTTACTCGGTGTAACATCATCTTTCACATTATACAAAAAAATTGGGCTAACTTTACTGTTTTGTTATTTTTTTTAATTCATGAAACAATTTTTTTTACAAAAAAAAGGCTTTTGAAAAATGATTGCGTAAAATACCGTGCGAGGTAAAACGCTCCGATGACCGTCGTTTTATTCCCTAGGGCAGTGATGGCGAACCTTTTGGAGCCCGAGTGCCCAAACCGTGACGCAAAACCAACTTATTTCTTTCAAAGTGCCAACACAGAATTAAACCTACCAGCGACTCTGTACAGAGGATGGGACTGATCATCCCTCTGAATGAGCCCCAAGGGACCAAAAATTTATGATTCTGCCAGATTCACTCAGAATGCATGGGTTCAGGAATGCATTGTGCTCAGAATGCACTGTGCAACATGCACTGATCTACCTGATACATGCACTGACCTACCTGACTATTACACTCACCTACCTAACCATTAAACTCACCTACTTGACACATGCACTCACCTACCTCCTCGATATCCACGCGGCACCGATACTCCCCCTCCGCTTTTTCACAGGCTGCACTAGAAGTACAGACTGAACCAAAGTCGTCCTGGAGCAGGGGGAGCTGAAATATCATGCCTGCAGAAAGTAATGCCTGAATGCCATACCAGAGGTGTAGGCATCCGGGGAGGCAATAAGCTGCCGAACAGAGACAGGACGGTGGAGGAAGAATTTTACACCCCCTAAACAGCGCACATGATGACTGGCTGCCTACCCTCCTGCCGACGTCACTGGTACCTATGCAAAGAAGGGAGCCAGTGTCCTGTCGAGTCAGTGCAATTGACTGCCTGGCTGGGGGGATCCCCTGGCGTGCCGACAGAGATGGCTTGGAGTGCCAGCTGTGGCACCCGTGCCATAGGTTCGCCATCACTGCCCTAGGGGGTCTGCTAAAAAAAACATATATAGTGTTTGGGGGTACTGCGTAATTTTCTAGCAAAAGAATGATGATAATTACATGTAGGAGAGAAGTGCCAGAATAGGCCCGGTATGGAGGTGGGTATAAAAGCCCCGTATTGAAGGGGTTAAGTGGTGAAAGAGTGCAGAAAGTGGGCAGTTTTCATTGGCTACACAAGGCCCGCGGGCTGAATCCTGCCTACCAGGCCACTTCATGTGGTCCTCGCGCCTCTCCTGTAGTGTTGAGCGGAATACGCCATATTCGATTTCGCGATATTACGCGAATATATAGAAGAATATTCACTAGACATGTGCAATTTTTTTCGTTACGAATACGTTTTCCGTCATTATTCGTTATTTTCGTGGATTCGTTAACCTACGAATAAACGAATGGTTTAGCACAAATAATAACGAATAACGATATTTCCAAAAATAACGAATATGGAAAACTACGAAGATACGAAACTACTAAATGTAAAAGAACAACACAACGAAAGAAAAAAGAAACGAAAACATAGAAATAACGAAAACACCGAACACAAAAAAAAAATCATAATTACGAAAAAGAAACGAAAATGCAAACTTACTAATATTTGAAGAACGAAAAGAAAACAACCGAAATGCCGAACAAAGAATAAAAAACGAAAAGCAAAACTAATGAAAAATAAATTATGAATCTTCGGAAAACGGAAATGAAATAATGTAAATTCACTTTCATTAGTACTGTGACCAATAGCCACTCAGCGCTGTCCCTTCCCCTGAAGAGCTTCTTTCTTATGTGGCTCCTTGACCTTGTGTCTTTATCTGTGTTAGTCAATCGCAGTAAATTACGATGTTTTACAAAATTACGACGAGTAGCGTGTCGAATAAACGTAAAATGTATTTTAACAGAATTACGAATGCAATAAAATCTACAAAAGAACGTTGTTATAATCAAATGAAATTAGACACGAAAATACGAATGATCATAAAGCAACGAAGATTTATTTCTTACGAAAATACAAACGCGGCATGATGGAAAATATCATGTAAATACGAATATCAAAACAACGAAAAATAAACCAACGTAAAAACGAATAAACAAATAAATTCATTGTAAAAATACGAACGAGGCAGAATACAACGTTTAACGAAAATACTAATCTCGAATCAACGAAAAATAAACTAACATAAAAAAACGGAAACGGAAAAAAAAGTGTTACGAAAATACTAAAGAGTACGAATACGATAACTAACGTCTTACGAAATTACGACTCATTACGAATCACGATAAACGAAACAGAAATAAACGAAAATTTTTGTTGTGCACATGTCTAATATTCACGAATATTCACTAATATCGAATATTCGTGATATTTTATCCAAAAAAAATTTTGCAAAATTTCTCTAATGCGAAAATGATTGCGAAATCCTCATAAACGGAGATAATTTCCTGTATTACTAAACTAATATGCACTAAACACTAACTCTACACTAACTCTACTTAAAAGAAAGGAGAATAAGGGGGCAAAAGAAGGGCGGAGAAGATAATCGCACAATATTCCTATTGCGCGATTATCTTCTCCGCCCTTCTTTTGCATCAGAGCCAACCAGAATAACTCGAATATTCGGCAAAAGGAATATCGCGCAATATTCCGTTTGTCGAATATTCAAGTTATTCTGATTGGCTCTGATGCAAAAGAAGGGCGGAGAAGAAAATCGCGCAATATTCCGTTTGTCGAATATTCGAGTTATTGTGATTGGCTCTGATGCAAAAGAAGGGCCGAGTAGCTGATGCGATTCTTTTATGTTGCCGAAAATTCGCAGTGCGAATTTTCGGCAACATAAAAGGATCGCCTCAGCTACTCGGCCCAGGGTCTCTCTCTAATCATACCAGCAATGCTTTTAGACGTCGATGGAGATCACTAGGATGTGATCTGTTTTAAAAATAAATTGGAAAAAATACGAATATTCGCCATAGCGAATATTTGTCGCGATATTCAAGTTATTCGCGAATACTCGAATATGCAATATTCGTAGCGAATATTCGCAATGCGAATATTCGTGAGCAACACTACTCTCCTGCAGCACCCCCCTCATCTCCACCCTCCCCCACCTTGTCTCAGCTGTCGGCAGCAGAGAGGAAGATTTAACTTCTCCTACAGATCCTGCACCTCTTTACAGCAGACTTCGGCTCTCCTCTGGTTCTCCTCCAGATCCTGCACTTTCTGCTTCCCAGCAGCACAAGGTGATAGCGGTGCACTGAGATGTAAGGGAGCGTGGGGTGGGGGGTGGGGGGGACGACGACTCTTGACATCTGATGTAAAGGTCGGGGTGAGGTCTTCTGGACATCTGGTCTTACAGATGCAAGTGACCCTTTGAGTACCACATTGCTGACTGCAGGCCGCAATGAAATGGAGTCTCACCCCCCCCTGAGCTACACCATCACAGATGTTTTTTCAGGAATAGAGACAAAGAATGAGGGTCCTCCACGTTGGCATAAGGCAAGCCGATCAGAGCAGCCCTTATTGAGGAGCGTGATCACGTACTGGCGCTGACCAATCAAAACTGTTCTTATCCATCCCGGGCATCCCAAGGGGAAGAAGAGTGCGGTTTCCAACCCCCCGGGACCGCCACACCGGGCTGCATGAATAGTAAAACGGTATTCCCCACAGTGTCAGGGGTCTCAACCTGCGGCCCTCTAGCTGTTGCAAAACTACAAGTCTCAGGAGGCATTGCAAGGCTGACCGTCACAAGCATGACTCCCACAGGCAGAGGCACGATGGGACTTGTAGTTTCACAACAGCTGGAGGGATGTCAGTTTGAGACCCCTGGTGTAAGTTGTTTGTCCACTTTTTATTTATTTTTTATTCTCCCAACACTTCAACTCGTCCCCGACCAGTCTATAGCAGAGTAGTGAGAAGAGCCGGCAAGACTGTAATCCTTGAAGTGTCATTGGTACATTAGTGACAATAAACTGACGCATTTCAGCAAAAGCCTAAGTCGTAGCTGAGCTACCACTAAAGGCTATTGCTGAAACACGTAGCTGAGCTACGACCAAGGCTAGGGCTGAAACGCGTAGATCAGCTACGGCTATTGCTGAAATGCGTAACTGAGTTACAACTAAGGCTATGGCCGAAAAACGCATAGCTCAGCTACGACTAAGGCTATTGCTAAAATGCGTAACTGAGTTACAACTAAGGCTATGGCTGAAACGCGTAGCTCAGCTACGACTAAGGCTATTGCTGAAATGCGTAACTGAGTTACAACTAAGGCTATGGCCGAAACGCGTAGCTCAGCTACGGCTAAGGCTATTGCTGAAATGCGTAACTGAGTTACAACTAAGGCTATGGCTGAAACGCGTAGCTCAGCTACGACTAAGGCTATGGCTGAAATGCGTAACTGAGTTACAACTAAGGCTATGGCCGAAACGCGTAGCTCAGCTGCGGCTAAGGCTATTGCTTAAATGCGTAACTGAGTTACAACTAAGGCTATGGCCGAAACGCGTAGCTCAGCTACGACTAAGGCTATTGCTGAAATGCGTAACTGAGTTACAACTAAGGCTATGGCCGAAACGCGTAGCTCAGCTACGACTAAGGCTATTGCTGAAACGCGTAACTGAGCTACGACCAAGGCTAGGGCTGAAACGCGTAGCTCAGCTACGGCTATTGCTGAAATGCGTAACTGAGTTACAACTAAGGCTATGGCCGAAACACATCGGTTATTGTTTTATTGTCACTCTGATGTACAAATAAACGACACTTCAAGGATTAACGTTTTGCCGATGATCTGACGATATGGTTCCCGTCTTGACTGCGCAGGCACAATCCTTGCCGACGGAAATCACCGAACCTCCAGGGCGGCGTGGAATTTGCGGTAAGTGGTCAGTCGGCCTCACTTCGCTCGGCCTCCTGGCTCTTTTTTTAACATCCTCCAATCCACGGGGATGTTAAGGAATGAGCCTGGATGCCGGCCGAGGTTCGGAGATTTCCATGGGCTTAGTCTGCGCCTGAGCAGTCAGGCGGGGAACCATCTTGATAGGGGAACTAGATCGACAAGACACCGGCTCTTCTTGCTACTGTTGCGTTGGAGTGTGTTGGGACACATCGAGCTTCGGCACCTGTGAGTAGACCTGGTGTATGGAATGGGTTGTCCCTGCAGAGGGCGCTGTTATCTTTTTTTCTTTTCCATGGCAGTCTATAGCACAATGACGGCCAGGCGAGGGGATCCATTATCCT
Source organism: Rana kukunoris (assembly GCA_029574335.1). NCBI lineage: Eukaryota > Metazoa > Chordata > Amphibia > Anura > Ranidae > Rana > Rana kukunoris. The sequence continues at coordinate 552,637,433 of CM056052.1, read as the reverse complement.
GATTGGACGTCATATGACAGCCAGCAGAAGCCGCTCGTGCGTTGTGGCGCTCTGACACACCCCAATCTCCGATCTTGGTAAGGAGCCTGTGACATAGGCTCTTTACCATGTGATCAGCTGTGTCCAATCACAGCTAATCACATCGTAACCAGGATGTATCGGTATCAGCTTTTCCTCTATTTGCGCCGACAAGGTGCGAGTAGAGGAGAGCCGATAAGCGGCTCCCCTGAGGGGGTGTCCTCACTGATAATCAGCGCATTGCTTATCAGTGTAGACCCATCAGTGCCTGCCACTGTTACCAATCTGTGCCCATCAGGGATGCCAATGAGTGCCTATCAGCAGTGCCTCCTCATCAGTGCTGCCTACCAGTGCTGTAGATTAGTGCCGCCTCATCAGTGCTGCAGATTAGTGCCGCCTCATCAGTGCTGTAGATTAGTGCCACCTCATCAATCCTGTAGATTAGTGCCACCTCATCAGTGCTGTAGATTAGTGCCGCCTCATCAGTGCTGCAGATTAGTGCCGCCTCATCAGTGCTGTAGATTAGTGCCACCTCATCAGTGCTGCAGATTAGTGCCGCCTCATCAGTGCTGCAGATTAGTGCCACCTCATCAGTGCTGTAGATTAGTGCCTCCTCATCAGTGCCGCCTCATCAGTGCTGCAGATTAGTGCCGCCTCATCAGTGCTGTAGATTAGTGCCACCTCATCAGTGCTGTAGATTAGTGCCTCCTCATCAGTGCCGCCTCATCAGTGCTGCAGATTAGTGCCGCCTCATCAGTGCTGTAGATTAGTGCCGCCTCATCAGTGCTGTAGATTAGTGCCACCTCATCAGTGCTGTAGATTAGTGCCGCCTCATCAGTGCTGCAGATTAGTGCCGCCTCATCAGTGCTGTAGATTAGTGCCACCTCATCAGTGCTGTAGATTAGTGCCACCTCATCAGTGCTGTAGATTAGTGCCACCTCATCAATCCTGTAGATTAGTGCCGCCTCATCAGTGCTGCCTACCAGTGCTGTAGATTAGTGCCACCTCATCAGTGCTGTAGATTAGTGCCACCTCATCAGTGCTGTAGATTAGTGCCACCTCATCAGTGCTGTAGATTAGTGCCACCTCATCAATCCTGTAGATTAGTGCCGCCTCATCAGTGCTGCCTACCAGTGCTGTAGATTAGTGCCACCTCATCAATCCTGTAGATTAGTGCCACCTCATCAGTGCTGTAGATTAGTGCCGCCTCATCAGTGCTGCAGATTAGTGCCGCCTCATCAGTGCTGTAGATTAGTGCCACCTCATCAGTGCTGCAGATTAGTGCCGCCTCATCAGTGCTGTAGATTAGTGCCACCTCATCAGTGCTGTAGATTAGTGCCTCCTCATCAGTGCCGCCTCATCAGTGCTGCAGATTAGTGCCGCCTCATCAGTGCTGTAGATTAGTGCCGCCTCATCAGTGCTGTAGATTAGTGCCACCTCATCAGTGCTGTAGATTAGTGCCACCTCATCAGTGCTGCAGATTAGTGCCGCCTCATCAGTGCTGTAGATTAGTGCCACCTCATCAGTGCTGTAGATTAGTGCCACCTCATCAGTGCTGTAGATTAGTGCCACCTCATCAGTGCTGTAGATTAGTGCCACCTCATCAGTGCTGTAGATTAGTGCCGCCTCATCAGTGCTGCAGATTAGTGCCGCCTCATCAGTGCTGTAGATTAGTGCCACCTCATCAGTGCTGTAGATTAGTGCCACCTCATCAGTCCTGTAGATGAGTGCCGCTGTGTTGTCATTTTCTGCTCCCCGTCTCAGAATGCTCCGGAAGTGCTGGGCGGCCAACTGCGCATGCGCGATGCGTTCCAAAGCATTTACGGCAGTGCACACCAGCGAAGCCGCCGTTCGGTATCCAGGCTCTTTCCTTAACATCCCCGTGGATTGGAGGATGTTAAAAAAAGAGCCAGGAGGCCGAGCGAGTGGAGCGAGCCGTCCGAGCGAAGCGAGGACGTGAGGCCGACTGGCCACTTTCCCCTAAGTCCACGTCGCTCTGACTGATGGCTTCGCTGGTGTGCAGTGTCGTAAAGCCATTGGAACGCATCGCATATGTGTTTGGAACGCATCGCGCATGCGCAGTTGGCCGCCCAGCACTTCCGGAGCATTCTGAGACGGGGGAGCCGAATATGACACGTCACCGCCTCATCAGTGCTGTAGATTAGTGCCGCCTCATCAGTGCTGTAGATTAGTGCCACCTCATCAGTGCTACCTACCAGTGCTGTAGATTAGTGCCACCTCATCAGTGCTGTAGATTAGTGCCTCATCAGTGCTACCTACCAGTGCTGTAGATTAGTGCCTCCTTATTAGTGCTGTAGATTAGTGCCACCTCATCAGTGCTGTAGATTAGTGCCACCTCATCAGTGCTGTAGATTAGTGCCACCTCATCAGTGCTGTAGATTAGTGCCACCTCATCAGTGCTGTAGATTAGTGCCACCTCATCTGAGCTGCAGATTAGTGCTTCCTCATCAGTGCTGCCTACCAGTGCTGTAGATTAGTGCCTTCTCATCAGTGCTGCAAATTAGTGCCACCTCATCAGTGCTGCAGATTAGTGCCGCCTCATCAGTGCTGTAGATTAGTGCCTCATCAGTGCTGTAGATTAGTGCCTCATCAGTGCTGCCTACCAGTGCTGTAGATTAGTGCCGCCTCATCAGTGCTGTAGATTAGTGCCTCCTCATCAGTGCTGCAGATTAGTGCCTCCTCATCAGTGCTGTAGATTAGTGCCTCCTCATCAGTGCTGTAGATTAGTGCCGCCTCATCAGTGAAGGAGAAAACGTACAATTTTTTTTTACATTTTTATAATTTATAAATATTTTACAACAAAAACAAAGAAAAACTTTATTTGTTAAAAATGTGGGTCTTTTTTTTTTTTGGAGCGCAAAAATGTCAGATGGACAAAGTGCTGCATGACCGCGCAATTGTCATTCAAAGTGTGACAGGGCTGAAAATTGCCCTGGGCAGGAAAGGGGTGAAAATGCCCGGTATTGAAGTGGTAATAAACCCTTGTGTTAGAGGTTTTGTGCTGACCCAAGCCAGGAGAAGATTCCATGATAAAGAAAGAGCCAAGTAACTGTTTATCATACTTCTTGCATACATATTGTACATGCCTATTTGCTAGGAAGACAGTCAGCTTGTACAAGCTGTAGGCATATTTTGGTATACAGTGGAACCTCGGATTACGAGTATAATCCTTTCCAGGAGAATGCTCTTAATCCAGAACACTTGCATATCAAAGCGAGTTTCCCCATAGAAGTCAATGGAAACAAAGACAATTGGTTCTGCATCGACTACTATGGGATGCAATACCACATGTGGCCAGAGGTGTCGGGGGCACCGGAGAGCCTCGGAAATACTCAGGGACAGCTCGGCTGATCTCGGAAACAGAGAATTTCCGAACGGCTCTGAACCGTTCCGAGTGTCACCGGCGCCCCCCTGGCCAAATGCGGTATTGCACACCCCATTAGCTTGATTTATTTTTATTGCTTATAATTTAAAATGCTCGCTACTCGTAAACCGAGGTTCCACTGTATCTTGGTATACTTTTCATGCTATATATTGTGTTTTCTGCAGTTGTATTTGCAGCTTTTCTGTGCAGTAAAAGCAATAACACATTAAAGAGTTTTAATAGCTTGCTTGGCTTATACCGTAAAGTGACCTTACTAGACACAAGCAAAACAATTGGGGGCTCGTCCGGGATGTGCGCTAATGCTCAACTGAAGCAGATCTATCCTCTACGGCAGGGGTCTCCAAACATTTTAAACAAAAGGCCGGTTTATTGTCCTTCAGACACTTGGAGGGCAGGGGTGAAACATCTGGTGTTAGGTATTAGGGGGAGGAATAGTGCCCCATCGTTGGTATCATAGGGAGGAATAGTGCCTCATTAGTGGTGTTAGTGGGAGAAATGGTGCTTCACTGTCGGTGTCAGAATACTGTCTCGTATCAGTGGGAGAGATAGTGCCTCAAGGGCCGGATAAAGGCAAGCAAAGGGCCGCAGTTTGGAGACCACTGCTCTATGGCACAGGTGTCAAACACAAGGCCCGCAGGCCGAATCCGGCCCTCCAGGCCATTTCATGTGACCCTCGCACCTCTCCTGCAGCTGCAGGAGAGCTCCAGCCCTCCTCCAGATCCTTACTTTCTGCTTTCAAGCAATGCATCCAGCTTCTTCCCAGCAGCAGCAATAGGTAAGGGGGGGGTCCACTGTTATGTAAGGAAGAATGGGGGACTCAACTTCTGATTGGTGGGGTGGCTCTTGACATCTAATGTAAGGGGAAGCAATGCGCTTGAGATCTCATCTTACAGATACAACCAGACCTTTGGAGGGCAATCATAAATCTGATGCAGCTCACAATGAAATGGAGAGGAAGCATTCCCTATTGCCATGCAAATGAACCAGTTGGGCTAGTTTATGAGCATAGCAGAGGACGTTAGGTTACAGAATATGATGTACAGAAAGTTAGGAGAGGACTTTTTTTTTTTGACACCCTTGCTCTATGGTGTTTGCCGTTGCTTGTGCGGAGGAAAAATGCAGCATACACCGTTTAGGAAAACAGGCAGCTTTACGAAGACAGCATGAACCCTAATGGACATGAAAAGAGGCGTACAATAAATCTTATGGTGTCCACTAAAGTGGTTTATTGCCACAGGAATCTGTTTGTTCCTCAGCCATACATGCATAAAACACAAAAGATGTCACATATTTACAGGGTGTCCCGGGGCGGACAGTCATACCTGGTGTGGACCAATGGGAGTCCACAGACGTAAGATCCAACCAATGAATATACAAGTAAACAATGATTCATCAGTTACATATTTGTGCACTCCACAGGCTCTACCGCAGGGATAATCAATTAGCGGACCTCCAGATGTTACAAAACTACAAGTCCCATCATGCCTCAGCCTTTGGGTTCATGCTTGTGGCTGTCAGAGTCTTGCTATGCCTCATGGGAATTGTAGTTTTGCAACAGCTGGAGGTCCGCTAATTGCATATCCCTGCTCTACCGTCTCCAGCCTAACGCAGAGAAAACTAGAATGGCTGTCAGAAAAAATGTCCTCCCTCCCAGATAGGTCAGCCAGGAACCATGCAGATCCCTTCATGAACCAACCATGACTGGGGTGTGAAGGTTCTGTGGTTGGGTCATGTAGAAGTTCCCGGAGCCAATCATTCTGGAAGCCAACAATGTTATCCTTCACACACACAGGTGATAAAAGGGCTCATTCACACCGGCTTTGCCCTTCTGCATTTGGCCGGCGTTGAGGTAGGTGCTGCATTGCCTCCTCCAGGCCCGCTTGAATCCCGAACTAGCACGCTATAGCTGCGTACATTGCCCCCGGGTTGTGGGGTGATGGCAGAGCAGCCCTATTCACTTGAAAGGGGCGGTGGATAATTCCTGCAGCGCCATGTGCACACTGCACACCCCCCCGGAATCCATCTCTGGAGCTTAAAGAGGTAGCAATTGGGGGTGGTAAAAGCACTCCCAACCTCCTGTGTGAGCGAGCCTTCGCTGAGTTTTTTTTATCATGTATAAAAAATCTACTGGCAACGTCCAATCTTGAATTTTCAGTATCAGTGGCTGACCCAGTACACAGCAGCACTTTCAGGGGACGTATTTGAGCATCATCTGTCCAGGAAACAATTGCTGAATATTTAAAGCACACGTGTCAAACGCTCGGCCCGCCATTTCATGTGGCCCTCGCACCGCTCCTGCAGCTGCGGCACCCCCTTTGTCTCCGCCCCCCACATCATCTTAGCAGTCAGCAGCAGCGAGGACAGAACTCCTCCTGCCCCTCTGTGCAGCCGCAGCACCCCCTCGTCTCTGCCCCCCACATTGTCTCAGCAGTAGAGGACAGAACTCCTCCTGCCTCTCTGTGCATCCGCAGAACCCCCTCGTCTCTGCCCCCCACATTGTCTCAGCAGTAGAGAGGACAGAACTCCTCCTGCCTCTCTGAGCAGCTGCAGCACCCCCTCGTCTCCGCCTTCCTTGGTCTCACATTGTCCCAGCAATAGAGAGGACAGAACTCCTACAGAGCCTGTGCCTCTCTATGCAGCCACAGCACCCCCCCCCCCCCCCGTCTCCACCCAAAATTCAGTAGAGTCTGGCGGCGGACTCCAGCCCTCCTCTGGTCCTCCTCCTCCTCCAAACCCTGCCCTTTCTACTTCCCAGCTCCCCCCCAAGCTTCTTCTCGACAGCAGTACAAGGTAAGATGGGGGGAGGAGGCGCACTGTGATGGGAGGGTGGGGGACTCTTGACATTTGATATAAAGGGGAAGGGGGGGGGGGGGTGGGGTGTTCTGGACATCTAGTCTTACAGATAATGCTCATGCTGCCCACATTACAGTGGAACCTCGGATTGCAAGTAAAACGGTTAACGAGCGTTTCGCGATACGAGTGGTGTATTTAAAAAAAAAAAATCCTAACTCGGTTTGCGAGTGTTGAGCAGGATTCAAGCCAAAGCGGTGTGCAGTACTGCGTTTGGCCTGATGTGGGGGGGGCTGGGCGCCGATCGGAAAGACCCGGAAATACTCCGTTCCCGAGCCTTTCCGTGCTGTCCTCGGGCCATACCGTGCATTTCCGAGCCTCTCCGGCGCCCCCCCCACCTCTGGCCATATTTGGTATTGCATGCCATTGAAGTCAATGGGGAACTAATTGTTTTAGTTTCCATTGACTTCAATGGGGAAACTTGCTTTGATATGCAAGTACTTTGTGCTCGTAATGCGAGATTCCACTGTATAATTGAGTTTGACACCTCTGGTCTAAAGCTTGTCATACACAGGAGGAGGATTCATTACAAATCAGCCCCCATCTGTAAAAGGGGGAGGGGAAGGGGAGTATGGGCAGGTACAGTCTGAGCCCAGTTCATCCTGGACCCATCCCAGCCTGCCACTGGGCAGCCACTGTTCCAGTATTCTGACGGCCGCAGGTGCTAGCTGTCAGAATACAATAGCCGGTAGGGGAGCTTCCTCATATCCACGCTGTCAAAATTGGGACTAGCGGCTTGTGTCTGTGCAGCGGCTGCATCCCTATAGACTCGAATGAGCTACATCAGCACCCACGTGTATGTTAGGGTTGCACCGATAGTGGATTTTTTATCGAGTACAGGGGAACCTTGGATTACGAGCATAATCCGTTCCAGGAGAATACTCGTAATCCAAAGCACTCGCATATCAAAACGAGTTCTCCCATTGAAGTCAATGGAAACCAAAATAATTAGTTCCGCATTGACTTCAATGGCATGCAATACCGCATGCGGCGGGGGGCGCTGGAGAGCCTTGGAAACGGCCAAAAAGGCCCGAGGACACTTTGGCTGAGCTCGGAAAGACTTTGTTCCTGAGATTTGCAGAGGTCAGCCGTGCTGTGCTTGGGGTTTCAGTGCATTTCTGAACGGCGCCAATCAGCGACGTTAGGCTCTGCTCGGCTCCGGTGCCCACCTAAAGGCCAAACGCGGTACTGCACACCGCTTTGGCCTGAATCCTGCTCGTATTGCGAAACAACACTCACAAACCGAGTTTACATTTTTAAAAATACAGCGCTCGTATTGCAAAACGCTCGTTAACCGCGTTACTCTCAATCCGAGGTTCCACTGTACCGATACTTTCGGTCAAGTCACGATAACCTTTTGCAGTGCGATTTTAGCCCATACAATGAAAAGGCTCAAATCGCACTGCAAAGAATCGTATGAGCTTTGAACAGGGATGCGGCGTGATTTCTGTCCGAATCGCATGCGGCGTTTCGCGCACCGCTCCTGTGTGAAGTCACTATGACAAGCCCTGGGTTCACACCAGGTGCTGCATGCAATTCAAGCAGGAAGCGCACCACATTCCTGCTCAAGTGGCATGCGATTCTTTGCAGTGTGTTTTGAGCCTGTTCATTTTGTATGCGCTCAAATCGCACCGCAAAAGGTATCGGTTTCATGCATTTACGCGTGAAAATACTCGGTATTGGCACAACCCTACTCTATGTGGATTGAACATATTGCGCCGTTGCTTCCCTTCCACAGAACCGTCGCGCTTCTTCAGCGCAAAGAGGCCGTAATTCTCCTCCTTTTTCACAACCAAGTACTTATTGCGTCTCTTTATTATGAGATGATGTCACTGAGGGGGGGGGCGGGGCCACTGCAGAGGGAGGGACACAGAAAATGATCAGACTTACGGACTCACACCGATTGGTCATCCCTTTGGGGCCCCAAGTCCAATCGCCAGATTACCGATACCTAGCGAAATTCAAAACCACAGAGTGATAACGAGTCATAACAAAAGACAAATAGAAGTCGAAAAAAAAAAAAAAAAAATCCAAAAAATAAAGCAAACCCTTCATCAAAAAATAGAATGTTAACAAAGTAGAAGAGGAGCCACACCAGGGGCAAAACAAAATATATTTTCTTTTTTCTCTCTCTCTCTATGCAGTGCAATTCAGGCCTCTGTAAGGAAGTTGATAGGAGATTCCCTCCGCAAATCTCCGGGCTCACATCTCAAGTCTCTTAAAAGGTTACCAAAGTCCAGGAGGAGGGGGAGGGGGGGGGGGGGGTAAGGACCTCCCTCCGTGTGGTACAGATGCCCCCTCTGTGTCAGGACTACCTCTCCTCTCTGCCCCCGGAGGAGCAAGGCTGGTGTGTGCGAATGAAGTCCAGAACGGCGTCCCTGGAGAGCTTGTCCGTGCCGGGGTCCTGCTTCTGAGAGTCGTGGATCTGGACGCCGTCTCCCCACTCCCAAAACAGCCGCTCCGAGAAACAGACGCTGGAAAAACGGGACGGACACACAAAATACAGGCTGAGAACGCAACACACACAATACAGGCTGAGAACACAACACACACATATGGGGGGGCGTAAAGAATGTCAACCCAACACTTCATATTCCTGATAGGTGGCTGCTGTACCATGTACTTGTATGAGAAAGTCTCCTGGTGATCCTGCCAGTCCCCTCTGCTTTTTTTTATTAAAAACTGACCACACTAAGCAGGAGAGCACAGCGTGGCCAGTCTACTGGCTGTGCTGGGTACTCAGCCTGCTCTCCTCCAATGATCAGAATTGGTACTTGTATGAGAAAGTCTCCTATTCTCTTAGTATTGCTTCCTTTGTGTGAAATCTCTGGTGATCCTGCCAGTCCCTCTGCTTTTTTTTTTAAATAAAAAACTGACCACACTAAGCAGGAGAGCACAATGTGGCCAGTCTACTGGCTGTGCTGGAAACTCAGCCCGCTCTCCTCCACTGATCAGAATTGGTACTTGTATGAGAAAGTCTCCTGTTCTCTTTGTATTGCTTCTTTTATGTGAACACCCTGGTGTTCCTTCCTGCCAGTCCCTCTGCTTTCCTATGAAAAACTGACCACGCTAAGCAGGAGAGCACAGCGTGACCGGTCTTCTGGTTGTGCTGGGAACTCAGCCTGCTCTCCTCCAATGATCAGATTTTTTTTTTCTTTAACCACTTAAGACCCGGACCTTTAGTCAGCTAAAAGGACCAGGCCGCTTTTTGCGATTCGGCACTGCGTCGCTTTAACTGACAATTGCGCGGTCGTGCGACGTGGCTCTCAAACAAAATTGGCGTCCCTTTTTCCCCATAAATAGAGATTTCTTTTGGTGGTATTTGATCACCTCTGCAGTTTTTATTTTTTGCGCTATAAACAAAAATAGAGCGACAATTTTGAAAAAAATGCACTATTTTTTATTTTTTGCTATAATAAATATCCCCCAAAAATATATTAAAAAAAACATATTTTTACTTCAGTTTAGGCCGTTATGTAAAAAAAAAAAAAAAAAAAAAAATCGCAATAAGCGTTTATCAACCGGTTTGTGCAAAATAGCGTTTACAAAATAGGGGATAGTTTTATAGCATTTTGATTAAAAAAAAATGTTTTTCTACTAATGGCGGCGATCATCCATTTTTTTTCGTGACTGCGACATTATGGCGGACACTTCGGACAATTTTGACACATTTTTGGGACAATTGTCATTTTCACAGCAAAAAAATGCATTTAAAATGCACTGATTACTGTGAAAATGACAATTGCAGTTTGGGAGTTAACCACAAGGGGGCGCTGAAGGGGTTATGTGTGACCTCATCTGTGTTTACAACTGTAGGGGGGGGGTGTGGCTGTAGGTGTGACGTCATCGATTGTGCATCACTATAAAAGGGATCACGCGATCGATGACGCCGCCACAGTGAAGAACGGGGAAGCCGTGTTTACACACCGCTCTCCACGTTCTTCATCTCCGGGGACCGATCACGGGACTCCAGCGGCAATCGGGTTCGTGAGTCCCACGGTCCCGGAGCTTCAGACTGGATACTAGCACAGGACGTACCTGTACGTGCCTGTGCCCAGCCGTGCAGGAGGCGGTCCTTAAGTGGCTAAGTCAGCAGCTACAAATACCGCAGCTGCTGACTTTTAAAATAAGGACACTTACCTGTACAGCGCGCCCGTGATTTCGGCACCCGTGCCTCGGTCCTCAGGATGCTGCCACCGCCATCTTCGGTAAGGGAATCAGGAAGTGAAGCATTGCGGCTTCAATTCCTGGTTCCCTACTGCGCAATCGCAAGTCGCGCTGCGCAAACAAAATGGTCCCTGCTGTCGTCTGGGACCTATGTGTCTCGCGATCTGAGCAATGATCCACTTACTGAAATGGTGCGATGGACTCCAAAGGTACTTCGAATTGGGACTTCTGTGTCTTCAAATTGTAGAAATATTTGCGATTGTGGCTCTTGCTAAAAGCCATCGTCCAGGGTTCTGCGGATAGACAGCGGGGGAGGGGGAGTTATACTGCTCGGAGCTCACAAGGCAACATCAGTCATTCTACTGAAAGCACAAAGTATTCTACAAATACACCCCTGCAGTGTCACCCGTTACCTGTGTGTCATGTTACTCCTTTCTATGGCACTGATAGGTCAGTCTCTGTACCAGAAGAGCTTACACTCAAATGCCCCCCCCCCCCCCCACAGTCACACAGTATTCTAAATATATAAAAAAAAAAAAAAAAATAACCTGCCCTCCGACCAACACAGACAGCCGCACCAAATACAGTGCAGAAAATAAGTATTTGAACACCCTGCTATTTTGCAAGTTCTCCCACTTGGAAATCATGGAGGGGTCTGAAATTGTCATCATAGGTGCATGTCCACTGTGAGAGACATAATCAAAAAAAAAAAATCCAGAAATCACAATGTATGACTTGTTTAACCATTTATTTGTATGATACAGCTGCAAAGAAGTATTTGAACACCTGTCTATCAGCTAGAATTCTGACCCTTAAAGACCTGTTAGTCTGCCTTTAAAATGTCCACCTCCACTCCATTTATTATCCTAAATTAGATGCACCTGTTTGAGGTCATTAGCTGCATAAAGACACCTGTCCACCCCATACAATCAGTAAGAATCCAACTACTAACATGGCCAAGACCAAAGAGCTGTCCAAAGACACTAGAGACAAAATTGTACACCTCCACAAGGCTGGAAAGGGCTACAGGGAAATTGCCAAGCAGCTTGGTGAAAAAAGGTCCACTGTTGGAGCAATCATTAGAAAATGGAAGAAGCTAAACATGACTGTCAATCTCCCTTGGACTGGGGCTCCATGCAAAATCTCACCTCGTGGGGTCTCAATGATCCTAAGAAAGGTGAGAAATCAGCCCAGGACTACACGGGAGGAGCTGGTCAATGACCTGAAAAGAGCTGGGACCACCGTTTCCAAGGTTACTGTTGGTAATACACTAAGACGTCATGGTTTGAAATCATGCATGGCACGGAAGGTTCCCCTGCTTAAACCAGCACATGTAAAGGCCCGTCTTAAGTTTGCCAATGACCATTTGGATGATCCAGAGGAGTCATGGGAGAAAGTCATGTGGTCAGATGAGACCAAAATAGAACTTTTTGGTCATAATTCTACTAACCGTGTTTGGAGGAAGAAGAATGATGAGTACCATCCCAAGAACACCATCCCTACTGTGAAGCATGGGGGTGGTAGCATCATGCTTTGGGGGTGTTTTTCTGCACATGGGACAGGGCGACTGCACTGTATTAAGGAGAGGATGACCGGGGCCATGTATTGCGAGATTTTGGGCAACAGCCTCCTTCCCTCAGTTAGAGCTTTGAAGATGGGTCGAGGCTGGGTCTTCCAACATGACAATGACCCGAAGCACACAGCCAGGATAACCAAGGAGTGGCTCTGTAAGAAGCATATCAAGGTTCTGGCGTGGCCTAGCCAGTCTCCAGACCTAAACCCAATAGAGAATCTTTGGAGGGAGCTCAAACTCCGTGTTTCTCAGCGACAGCCCAGAAACCTGACTGATCTAGAGAAGATCTGTGTGGAGGAGTGGGCCAAAATCCCTCCTCCAGTGTGTGCAAACCTGGTGAAAAACTACAAGAAACGTTTGACCTCTGTAATTGCAAACAAAGGCGACTGTACCAAATATTAACATTGATTTTCTCAGGTGTTCAAATACTTATTTGCAGCTGTATCATACAAATAAATAGTTAAAAAAATCATACATTGTGATTTCTGGAATTTTTTTTTTGATTATGTCTCTCACAGTGGACATGCACCTACGATGACAATTTCAGACCCCTCCATGATTTCCAAGTGGGAGAACTTGCAAAATAGCAGGGTGTTCAAATACTTATTTTCTGCACTGTAAGTCTGAACACACGACTCCGATAACAAAAAGAAAAAAAAAAGTGCGCTTGTCCCTTTAAAAATTCAGATAAACATAAAACATAAACATGAAACACTAGTTCAGAAAAAAAAAATGCAAACATATATAAATCAAACCACATGAAAAATCAGGAGATTGAGAATCCATACATGATAATCAATATTAATATGAACTAATAATACAGAGCATCCGGAAAGTATTCACAGCGCTTCACTTTTTCCACATTTTGTTATGTTACAGCCTCATTCCAAAATAAAATAGATTTATTATTTTCCTAAAAATTCTACAAACGATCCCCCATAATGACAACGTGACAGAAGTTGGTTTAAAATCTTTGCAAATTTATTAAAAATAAAATACAAAAACAATCCCAGATAGACAAGTATCACAGGCTCCTCCCATGTACATAAGTATCACAGGCTCCTCCCATGTACATAAGTGTCACAGGCTCCTCCCATGTACATAAGTACCACAGGCTCCTCCCATGTACATAAGTATCACAGGCTCCTCCCCTGTACATAAGTATCACAGGCTCCTCCCCTGTACATAAGTGTCACAGGCTCCTCCCCTGCACATAAGTATCACAGGCTCCTCCCCTGCACATAAGTATCACAGGCTCCTCCCCTGCACACTTGTGACACTTATGTCCGTGGGAGGAGCCTGTGACACTTATGTCCGTGGGAGGAGCCTGTGACACTTATGTCCGTGGGAGGAGCCTGTGACACTTATGTCCGTGGGAGGAGCCTGTGACACTTATGTCCGTGGGAGGAGCCTGTGACACTTATGTCCGTGGGAGGAGCCTGTGACACTTATGTCCGTGGGAGGAGCCTGTGACACTTATGTCCGTGGGAGGAGCCTGTGACACTTATGTCCGTGGGAGGAGCCTGTGACACTTATGTCCGTGGGAGGAGCCTGTGACACTTATGTCCGTGGGAGGAGCCTGTGACACTTATGTCCGTGGGAGGAGCCTGTGATACTTATGCACGTGGGATTCTTTTCATTTTTTATTTTTAATAAATTTGCAAAGATTTCAAACAAACTTCTTAACTGTTGTCATTATGGGGGATTGTTTGTAGAATTTTGAGGAAAATAATGAATTTAATCCATTTTTGGAATAAGTGGAGCGCTGGGAATACTTTCCGGATGCTCTGTAGATAAAAGTTGCTTTGTGTGACAGAGGAGCACTTTTCTTACTATTTTCCCAGCACAAGGAGCACTGGGGGGGGGTGTAGGGTGCAGGGGGGGGGGTGTAGGGTGCAGGGGGGGGGTGTAGGGTGCAGGGGGGGGGGGGTGTAGGGTGTAGACAACATTGCAAAAAATCAATCCACAAACTCACCATTCACAGTCTTCACTATATACAGACCAGTCGGTACGAAGTGACGATCGTCTCTGCTGGTGTAGGACAGACGTAACATCCCGCTGGTGCTCTTAATGAGCTTCATTTCTAGCCTAGAAACAATCACAGGAACAGAATAAGAGGCAAATCATGGCAGCCTCCATAATGGGTCGTCCTCCAGGGCGGCGCTACAAACAAGGCCACCATATGCCAGGAATTCAAGCAGCCATTTAACTTGAGATCAACAGCCACTGAGGCTGAAAATTAGGGTTGTCCCGAATCGATACCACTTTTTTAAGACCGATACTTTTTTTCCATGTACTCGCCGATACCGATTACCGATGTTATGTGACAGTTTGACTGATGGGCACTGAAAGATGGGCACTGATAGGCGGCACTTATGGGCACTGACAGGTGGCTGGCACTGATGAGCGACACTGACAGATGGCACTTATGGGCACTGATAGGTGGCAATGATGGATGGCACTGATAGTTGGCACTGACAGGTGGCTAGCACTAATGGGCGGCACTAACATGTGGCAATGATTAATGGCACTTACGGACACTGATGGCTGGCACTGATAGGTGGCTGGAACTGATGGGCAGCAATTATGGGCACTGACGTGTCTGGCACTGATAGTCGCCACTTATGGGCACTGACATGTGGCTGGCACTGATGGCACTGATAGTTGGCACTTATGGGCACTGACATGTGGCTGGCACTGAAATGCCACAATAAATGACATGAGGAAGGATTTTGAGATGCTATGTTGTGACGCCCATCTTGGTACACCCTGCACTCGGCATCAGTAAGTATTAGCAGATATCTTGTTATGGGCTGGGTGTAACAAGATGTTCGCTGCTGGCTTACTGTGGCCAAGTGCAGGGTGTACCAAGATGGGCGTCGGGATGTCCACGCTGACGGTTGCCAATCCTGATGCGGCTGTGCCCTCCACACTTCCAGCTTACCTAGCCGAGGACTCGCTCTCTGCCCCCCTGACTCTGCCTACGGATGCGTCCCCCCCCACTCCGCCCACCGTCTTTGCTCACAGACTACACCCGGCCTCTCCGCTCGCAAACTCTGCCCGTCCTCCCCGCCTTCTCTGCTCACAAACTCCTACTGCCTACCCTCGCCGCTCAATCACCCCCATTCGCCCTCTGCCTGCCCTCTCCGCCTTCTCTGCTCACAAACTCCACCTACCCTAGCCGCTCAATCACCCCACCTGCCCTCTGCCCGTCCTCCCCGCCTTCTCTGCTCACAAACTCTGCCCACCCTCGCCGATCAATCACCCCATCCACCCTCTGCCTGCCCTCTCCGCCTTCTCTGCTCACAAACTCCGCCTACCCTCGCCGCTCAATCAACCCATCCGCCCTCTGTCTGCCCTCTCCGCCTTCTCTGCTCACAAACTCCGCCCACCCTCGCCGATCAATCAACCCATCCGCCCTCTGCCTGCCTTCTCTGCTCACAAACTCTGCCCACCCTCGCCGATCAATCAACCCATCCGCCCTCTGCCTGCCCTCTCCGCTTTCTCTGCTCACAAACTCCGCCCACCCTCGCCGATCAATCAACCCATCCGCCCTCTGCCTGCCCTCTCCGCCTTCTATGCTCAAAAAACTCCGCCCACCCTCACCGATCAATCACCCCATCCGCCCTCTGCCTGCCCTCTCCGCCTTCTCTGCTCACAAACTCCACTTACCCTCGCCGCTCAATCACTCTACCCGCCCTCTGCCTGCCCTCTCCGCCTTCTCTGCTCACAAACTCCGCCCACCCTCGCCGATCAATCAACCCATCCGCCCTCTGCCTGCCCCCTCCGCCTTCTCTGCTCACAAACTCCGCCCACCCTCGCCGATCAATCAACCCATCCGCCCTCTGCCTGCCCTCTCCGCTCAAAAAACTCCGCCCACCCTCACCGATCAATCACCCCATCCGCCCTCTGCCTGCCCTCTCCGCCTTCTCTGCTCACAAACTCCGCCTACCCTCGCCGCTCAATCACTCCACCCACCCTCTGCCTGCCCTCTCCGCCTTTTCTGCTCACAAACTCCGCCCACCCTAGCCGATCAATCAACCCATCCGCCCTCTGCCTGCCCTCTCCGCCTTTTCTGCTCACAAACTCCGCCTACCCTCGCCGCTCAATCACTCCACCCGCCCTCTCCGCTCGTACTCTGCCTGCCCTCTCTGCTCACAAACTCCGCCAGCCAAGGTATCGGGTCAGGCATCGGGAGCATTTGCGCGAGTACAAGTACTCGCGCAAATGCTCTGTATGGGTCCCGATACCGATACTAGTATCGGTATCGGGACAACCCTACTGAAAATATAAAAAACAAAAAATCTGATCCTGGGGGGGAAAGAGATTCTAAGGCACAGCTGCCTTCCACTGCAAAACTGCTCACATTTCAGGGAATTTACCAAAATACAACATTTTAGGGTCTGCCCACCCATGATAATAATAAGAATGTTACCTGATTTTCACAAAGTGTCTTTGACAGGTATACTGTTCCCACTTCGAGGAGTCCCATGACGTCACCGTGGGGCTCCCTCATTCCCCCCCCCCCCCCCCCCATCCATCACTGGGCCAGTAGGAGAGATGAGTGGAGCCTCGCGCATGAGTGGCAGGGTTCCCGGTATGAAGCTGTAAGGCTACATTGCCGAGATTCCCTCACCTGCAATGGCGGCGGCAGCACCCAACAGCTGATGGAAACATCAGCTGCGGTGCCGACACAGCTGATTTCCAGGACAGATAAGTGTCCTATTGTTAAAAGCCAGCAGCTGCAGTATGTGTAGCTGCTGGCTTTAGTTATAATTTTTTTTTTGTGCACCCCTCCCCTTTAAGATAAAAAAAACCTTCTGCCTTTTAAAACTCCTTTTAAGTCCAATGAGGTGCATGTCACCTCCAGGGCGTCTCTCTATATTCCTTATATGTAACAGGTTTATTGCACCCCCAGAGGATGAGAAGAGAAGCACACACTGCAGCAATTGACCACCCCTCCCCTCTGCTGCCCATTCACAGAAGCCTTTGCATTTTGTGAATAAGTTCACATAATACAAATAGGCTTCTGTGAATGGGCAGAAGAAGGAGGGAGGGGCGGGCATAGCAGTTCCAACAACTCTACTCTTGAAGCCATGAAGAATTATCTTCCTGGAGAACAATTAACCTGTCAAATGTGAATAATAGAGATAAGTCGAGGAGGCCGCAGGCACCTCGTTTGACTTGCCTCATTGTATGCCTGCAGTTTTTACAAAGTAGCTGAATTAGTGGAGTTCAGGTTTAAATTATAGGATTTATGCACCATTCCTGAAAGGTTTGGACATGTATGTGTCGGCACTGAAGAATGGGGGGGCAATACAATTATTTTTTTAAATAAATAAGGTCTAGTCTGATTTTACTTGCAGGCCTCAATGTCTAGTCACACTTACCTCAAAAATATCTTCTGTATCTCCTCTAACCTGTACACCTCCTTCACCCTGGAGGAGAGAGACAAACACTGTGACACAAATCACTTCAATATTAGATGTGCTGCAAGAGTTAAAGCCGACATTTAACCACTTAAGCTCCGCCGCGCGCAGATATACGTCCTCTTTTTGAAGATGGATATCTCGGTAACGTCAGCAGCTGCTGCCACAACCTGAGATAGTCGTCACTTCAGGCGGCGGGGCTGTAAACTATAATGGTAGCCTGCGTGGCGTATTCGTCGCGAGATCACCGTTATCGGCGGCGGGAGAGGGGGCCCCCCCTCCCGGAGCCGCCGGTAGCAGTGGAGGCGATTGGATCATGTGTCCTGCTCGCCATGGATACAAGTGAGAGCAAGATGGCCCCCACCCATCTCCATAGCATAGCAAAACATCACTTCTGCCCATGCGTCTTGAAGGCACAATTTTTTGTTGTAATTTTTTCAAATGACAACATTTATTTTTTATTTTTTTTATTGCGTTTTAGTGTAAATATGAGAAGCGAGATCTTTTTGACCCCCAGATCTCATATTTAAGAGGACCTGTCATGCTTTTTTCTATTACAAGGGATGTTTACATTTTTTTTTTAAACAGTGTAAAACATTTATAAAATCAATTAACCACTTAAGGCCCGTGCTATAGCCGAATGACGGCTACAGCGCGGACCTGAAAATCCAACCCGCCGTCTTTTGACGGCCGCCCCTTTGGGCGTTCCCCCGGGGAAGCTCTATGTTGGCCGTGTCCCTTGGACACAGCCAATCACAGATCGCGGTGAACGGCCAATCAGAGTGGCCGTTTGCTATGCGATCTGCGCGGCCAATGAGAGATGATCTCATATGTAAACATATGAGATCATCTCTCATTGCCGTTTTACACAGAGACAGCGTCCTGTCTCTGGAGAGGAGACCGATCTGTGTCCCTTGTACATAGGGCCACAGCATCGGTCACCTCCCCCAGTCACCCCCCATCCCCCCACAGTTAGAACACTATGTAGGGAATACATTTAACCCCTTCCTTCCCTAGTATTAACCCCTTCAATGCCAGTCACATTTATACAGTAATTAGTGCATATTTATAGCACTGATCGCAGTATAAATGTGAATGGCGGCAAAAATGTGTCAAATGTGTCCGATGTGTTCGCCATAACGTCGCAGTACCAATAAAAATCGCAGATCGCCGCCATATCTAGTAAAAAAAATAAAAAAAAATAATAATTCTGTCCCCTATTTTGTAAGTGCTATAACTTTTGCGCAAACCAGTCGCTTATTGCGATTTTTTTTTTTTACCAAAAATATGTAGAAGAATACGTATCGCCCTAAACTGAGGGGAATTTTTTTAGTTTTTTTTTAAATTGGGATATTTATTATAGCAACAAGTAAAAAATATTGTATTTTTTTTTTCAAAATTGTCGCTCTTTTTTGTTTATAGAGCAAAAAATAAAAACCGCACAGGCAATCAAATACCACCAAAAGAAAGCTCTACTTGTGTGGAAAAAAGGACGTCAATTTTGTTTGGGAGCCACGTCGCACGACCGCGCAATTGTCAGTTAAAGCGACGCAGTGCCGGAAGCTGAAATTTCACCTGGGCAGGAGGGGGGTATATGTGCCCAGTAAGCAAGTGGTTAAAGCAGAAGCAAACGCATACGTGAGTAGCGCCTGCATATGAAAACGGTGTTCATGGTATCGCCAAAATCGTTAGAGCGAGAGCAATAATTCTAGCCCTAGACCTCCTCTGTAACTCAAAAGATGCAACCTGTAGAATTTTTTAAACGTCGCCTCGGAGATTTTTAAGGGTCAAAGTTTGTCGGCATTCCACGAGCGGGCGCAATTTTAAAGCGTGACAGGTTGTGTATCATTTTACTCGCCGTAACATTATCTTTCACAATATAAAAAAAAATTGGTCAAACTTTACTGTTGTCTTATTTTTTTTATATATAAAAAAAAAAAAAAAAAAGTGCGCTTGTAAGACCGCTGGCCAAATACGGTGTGACAAAAAATATTTCAATGACCGCTATTTTGTTCTCTAGGGTGTTAGGAAAAAATATAAATAATGTTTGGGGGTTCTAAGTAATTTTCTAGCAAAAAAAAAAAAAACAGTTTAAAACTTGTAAACACCGAGTCTGAAAAACAGGCCTGGTCCTTAAGTGGTTAAAAGCCTTTACAGGTTACCACTTTAGATTTACACAGGAGGTCTAGTGCTAGAATTACTGCCCATGTTCTGACATTCGCAGCAATACCTCACATGTGTGGGACGATCGATGTTTGGGTGCAGGACCGACGCGCATGTTCGCCTATGCTCGCTAGCGCTAGGGGACAGGGGAAATTTTTTTTTTTTTATAATTTTTTTATATATACTGTTGTTTTAAAAAAATAAATAAAAATGTGTATAAATATTATTGCTGTTGTAAGGAATATAACCACCCTTGTGAAATAGGCATGTGACAGGTACTCTTTATGAAAGGGATCTGTGGTCTATAAGACCCCTCAAAATCCCACCTCTGCCAAGATTGGTGTTTATGAATGCTTTTGTTTTGTTTTTAAATGGCGCAGTTGACACCCGGGTAAACTGGAAGTGATGTGGCTTCTGGACTACTATAAAGACAGCCGATCAAAGCCGATCCCAGCTGTCCAGCCAGCTGACAGACACTCTGGCTGTTCGTTTGGGTCTCCTGGTGAGACGGGAGAGCCTGAGCAAGCCGTGGGAGAATGGGGATGTCCTCTCCCAATCCTTTCTTGGGAGTTTCTAATTTCTTGGGAGGTGTTTCTAGTTTCTAGGGAGGTGTTTCTAACTGTAAGGGGGTGGGACTGACTGGAGGAGAAGAAATATCACTGTTCCTAATCACTAGGAACAGCAGATCTGTCTCTCTTCCCCTGTCAAAACAGGGATGTTTGTTTACATACACAGATCCCAGTTCTGGTTCTCGTGCGGGGGGGGGGGGCGGCGTAGGACATCGGGTGACACAGCGTGCGCGCTATCGCCCTTAAAGGTGCTGCCGTACGCCTACAGCAATTTGCGGGAACAAGCCGACTTGCCGCCGTACAATAACAGCGGTTAGTCGGCAAGTGGAATCCCACGCCAAAACTTAAAAAATTCATAAAAAAAAAAACAATGTGAAGTCCCCCCCCCTAAAAAATAATACCAAATCCTTATCTGAGCATGTAGCCCAGCAGGTAAAAAAAAGGGGGGGGGGTGACTGTTCCGTTTAGGTGCGTCATTCTTCTCAGATGTGACACATTGAATTTCAGGTGTAGAACAGATGCTGAAAAACCTGAAAATGTATTTTACACAAACTACCGTATTTATCGGCGTATAACACACACTTTTCCCCCCTTAAAATCAGGGGAAAAAATCGCATGTGTGTGTTATACGCCGATCCCTGCTGTCCGAGGGAAGAGGAGCGAGCGCCGCTGAATTACATAGAGCCGTGATCTCCTTTCTGTGTATCCGGCGCTCCGTCACGCACAGCCACGCCTCGTGGCCCCGCATTGGACCACTGTACTGTCTATTATATAAGCAGGGGCAGGAGGCGTGGCTGTGAGTGACGGAGTGCCGGTACACAGGAAGGAGATCCCGGCTCTATGCAATTCAGTGGCGCTCGCTCCCCCTCTTCCCTAGGAGACAGCAGGGATGATCTGACAATGAAAGGTGAGACTGCAGATGGGCACTGAACAGGCAGGGCATTTTGGTAAATGTATAGGCTGCAGATGGGCACAGATCAGGCTGAAGTGAGGAGCAATGCTGCAGTTGGGCACAGATCAAGCTGCAGTGAGGAGCAATGCTGCAGATGGGCACAGATGATCTGACAATGAAAGGTGAGACTGCAGACGGACACTGAACAGGCAGGGCATTTTGGTAAATGTATAGGCTGCAGATGGGCACTAATCAGGCTGTAGTGAGGAGCAATGCTGCAGTTGGGCACAGATTGGCTGTAGTGAGGAGCAATGCTGCAGATGGGCACAGATCAGGCTGCACTAAAGCTGCAGATGGGCACAGATCAGGCTGCACTGAAGCTGCAGATGGGCACAGATCAGGCTGCACTGAAGCTGCAGATGGGCACAGATCAGGCTGCACTGAAGCTGCAGATGGGCACAGATCAGGCTGCACTGAAGCTGCAGATGGGCACAGATCAGGCTGCACTGAAGCTGCAGATGGGCACAGATCAGGCTGCACTAAAGCTGCAGATGGGCACAGACCAGGCTGCACTGAAGCTGCAGATGGGCACAGACCAGGCTGCACTGAAGCTGCAGATGGGCACAGATCAGGCTGCACTGAAGCTGCAGATGGGCACAGATCAGGCTGCACTGAAGCTGCAGATGGGCACAGATCAGGCTGCACTGAAGCTGCAGATGGGCACAGATCAGGCTGCACTGAAGCTGCAGATGGGCACAGATCAGGCTGCACTGAAGCTGCAAATGGGCACAGATCAGGCTGCACTGAAGCTGCAGATGGGCACAGATCAGGCTGCACTGAAGCTGCAGATGGGCACAGATCAGGCTGCACTGAAGCTGCAGATGGGCACAGATCAGGCTGCACTGAAGCTGCAGATGGGCACAGATCAGGCTGCACTGAAGCTGCAGATGGGCACAGATCAGGCTGCACTGAAGCTGCAGATGGGCACAGATCAGGCTGCACTGAAGCTGCAGATGGGCACAGATCAGGCTGCACTGAAGCTGCAGATGGGCACAGATCAGGCTGCACTGAAGCTGCAGATGGGCACAGATCAGGCTGCACTGAAGCTGCAGATGGGCACAGATCAGGCAGAACTGAAGCTGCAGATGGGCACAGATCAGGCAGAACTGAAGCTGCAGATGGGCACAGATCAGGCTGCATTGATGCTCAGATACCATTATTTTGCTTCAAAGTGGTTTATTAAATAAAAAAATTCCAGGAAACTTCCCTCTTAAATTGGGGTGCGTGTTATACCCCGATAAATACGGTACTTTAAAAGAAACCCAACGCAGTATTCAGAAGCGGAAATGAACTTGTCTCATACAGAAGCTCACTAACCGGATGGGGTTCATGTCGGGGCGGCTGGGCTTGGAAACGGCCTTCACAAACTTCTCTGCCAGCTGAATCCTAAAGGAAGAAGAGCAGATACACACAACGTTACTCTGTACTCATCTCTATCAGCTGTCACACCATCCACAATGTAGATTATCTGCTCTGCAGTTCATGGAAGACTCCCTTTTCCTGTAATAGGCGCCATTGTAAGTAATCAAGACTCCGAAGGGGGGGTAACCTAAATTCACAAGGCCCTATTGCAAGTTTTTTCATTGGACTCCCAAGCAAACCTCTCTCCTGGCAGTGTCAATTAGGACAACTGATCTTAAAGGGGTTGTAAAGGTACAATTTGTTTCCCTGAATATCTTCCTTTACCTTAGTGAAGTCCTCCTTCACTTACCTCATCCTTCCATTTTGCTTTTAAATGTCCTTATTTCTTCTGAGAAATCCTCACTTCCTGTTCTTCTGTCTAACTCCACACAGTAATGCAAGGCTTTCTCCCTGGTGTGGAGTGTCGTGCTCGCCCCCTCCCTTGGACTACAGGAAAGTCAGGACACCCACTAACACACAGCTCCTTTCTCTATCTGTAACGTAGAGAGCGTCCTGACTCTCCTGTAGTAATCAGCCCAAAGGGTGGCGCCATTCGAATGGAACTTCCCCTTCATAGTGCCGTTGTACGTGTTGTACGTCACCGCGCTTTGCTCGAGCATTTTTTTTTCTACGAACGTGTGTAGGCAAGGCAGGCTTGACAAGAATCACGTCGAGAAAAACTTTTTTTTTTTTCCACGACCTTAAAAACGGTCGTGTGTACGCGGCATTAGCCAAGAAGCAGAGCTAAGAAAAAAAATGGTGTCCAAACTCTTTGGGCCAGATTTTCGTAGGGACGCCTATCTTTGTGTGGGCGTAGCGTATCTGATTTAACTTTGAGAGGCAGGTGCCGTATTCACAAAGAAGTTGCGCCCAATGTTACGGCGGCGTAGCGTAAATGGGCTGGGGTAACCGCGCCTAAATCAAAATAGGCAGGTAGGGGGCGCGATCCATGTAAATGAATCGTGACCCCACGTAATTGACGCTTTTTCCGAAAGGCGCATGCGCCGTCCGTGGATGCATCTCAGTGCGCATGCTCAAAATTACGCCGCAAGTACTCATTGGTTTCGACGTGAACGTAATTTGCGCAAAGCCCTATTCGCGAATGATTTACGCAAAGGACGGAAAATTAGAGGCTGTCCCGACGTCCATACTTAACATTACGTACGCCTCATAGAGCAGGGGTAACTTTACGCTGGACTTACGCTTACGGAAACAACGTAAAATACGACGACCGGGCGCAAGTACGTATCTAGCTCATTTGCATATTTGATGCGTAAATCTACGGAAGCGCCACCCTATCGGCCAGCGTAAATATGCAACTAAGATACAACGGCGTAGGAGACTCGTATCTAAGCAAAATTCCGGCGTATTTTGTTTTCTGAATACAGAAAATAGATACGCTGGCGCATCTTTGAAGTTACGCGGCGTATCTCGAGATACGCCAACGTAACTGATACGAGAATCTGGCCCTTTGGATCCTTGCAAACTTTTCCAGTGTCCAAACTTCTTGCAGGTGGCAGCATAGCCCAATTGTTTCTTAACCACTTCCCAACGGCCGTACGACTTTGTACGGCCGAAGGGATGTCCTGGCCACTGGGGGGCGCACGTGCCCATGCCCGCCGCATCACTGACATGCCGATGCGCGTGCCTGGCGGCCGTGATGTCCGCCAGGCACTCGGGATTAGCGGCTGCAGGGACAAGACGTGGATCTCTGTGTGTAAACACAGAGATCCATGTCCTGTCAGGGGAGAGAGGAGACCGATCTGTGTTCCTTG
The DNA here is from genome assembly GCA_029574335.1 of Rana kukunoris. Taxonomy (NCBI): domain Eukaryota; kingdom Metazoa; phylum Chordata; class Amphibia; order Anura; family Ranidae; genus Rana; species Rana kukunoris. Next base: position 552,613,130 of record CM056052.1, on the reverse strand, counting down.
TACATAGGGACACAGCATCGGTCACCTCCCCCAGTCACCCCCCCTTCCCCCCACAGTTTGAACACAATTTAGGGTACACATTAACCCCTTCCTCACCCCCTAGTGTTAACCCCTTCAATGCCAGTCACATTTATACAGTAATTAGTGCATATTTATAGCACTGATCGCTGTATAAATGTGAATGGCGCCAAAAATGTGTCAAAAGTGTCCGATGTCTCCGCCATAATGTCGCAGTCACGAAAAAAATGCTTATCGCCGACATTAGTAGTAAAAAAATAAAATAATAAAAAATAATAATAATTCTGTCCCCTATTTTGTAAGCGCAATAACTTATCTTAAGTTATTGCGCCAACCATACGCTTATTGCGATTTCTTTTTTTTTTTTTTTCTTTTTTTTTTTTTACCAACATTTTGTAGGAAACGTATCGCCTAGACTGAGAAACATTTTATTTTTTTTTTTAAATCGGGCTATTTATTACAGCAACAAATAAAAAATAGTTTTTTTTTTCAAAATTGTCGCTCTATTTTTGTTTATAGCGCAAAAAATAAAAACCGCAGCGGCGATCAAATACCACCAAAAGAAAGCTCTATTTGTGGGGAAAAAAGGATGCCAATTTTGTTTGGGAGCCACGTCGCACGACCACGCAATTGTCAGTTAAAGTGATGCAGTGCCACAAGCTGAAATTTCACCTGGTCAGGAAGGGGTATATGTGCCCAGTAAGGAAGTGGTTAATTCCTGTGACCCTCAATGGACAAGGAAAAAAAAATAAAAATCTACAACTAGATCACAGATTCAGAACTTGCCTTTGGTTGAAATGCTGAGGACGAATGTCCATACCGTTGAGAAACAAAGCATCGAGGATATGAATGGCGCTGATTTTCCTCTGAGCCTTGCCCTGTAATTACAGCACAAGACGTGCATTACACCGACTGCAGCCATCCAAGAAAGTAAAGTCACCGCCATTGGCTCACCGGTGGTACCCACCTCCCCCTTCAGCTCATGAACAATCTCTACAGACAGAAGAGTGTCTCGGGGAAGTTCGGTTTTCAGCTCTAACTTAGTCCACCGGTCGGCGGGCCGCCCCCCCCAGGTGTAGATCTGGGATCTCTGCAGAGAGATAAGAAAAACCATACGTGAAATCAGATCTTACACTCCTCACCAAAATACTCCAGAGCACCCTCCGAGGGACCGCCACTCACCCCTAAACCCAAGAGGAACTTGTGCTCACTTCCGGACACCATACACCGATAATCCATCACATGACTGATCTTCTCCAGGGTCTTCGATGTGAGGGGAGTCGGCTTGAAGTTATAAATTTCAATATCCCGGCTCTAAAGAGAAAAACAACACACTAGAGATGAGTAACGTTCAATGATTTAATGCCTCTAGGACTCGGGAGAACAAGGTAAAAAGCTTGTAAGAGAAGAAAAGAAACGGCTGCACATTCAGAGATTCCGATTGCCTTCACAGTGATGACACCAAAGACACCAACATGAAGTCACGTAGATGCGTTTCAAACATACATCTTGTGCTTAATCATGATTAAGCACAAGATGTATGTGTGAAACGCGTCTATGTGACTTCATGTTGGTGTCATCACTGTGAACAATAAAAGGCAATCGGAATCTCTGGATGTGCAGTAGTTTATTTTCTTCTCTTACAAGTTTCCCACAGAGGCGGGCCGGGGCTGGCACTCTATGAGACACTCCATTTCAGGCTCTCATCATACACCTGGAGCAGCGGTTCTTTTTCCTGGTATACTAGGTAAAAAGTAGGGCTGTCCCGCTACCGATACTAGTATACTTGTACTCGCACAAATGCTCCCGTTGCCTGACCCGATACTTGGTCGGCGGCGAGCGGCCTCAGTGGGCGGAACGGCCGCCGTCATCTTGGCACACCCTGCACTTGGCCACAGTAAGCCAGCAGCTGACATCTTGTAACACCAAGCCCATGTAGCTCAAGCTGATACTTACTGATGCCGAGTGCAGGGTGTACCAAGATGGGCGCTGCAGCATAGCATTTCCTCATTTCCTTTATTGCTGCATTTTTGTGCCTGCCCATAAGTGCCAGCCACCTGTCAGTGCCCATAAGTGCCAGCCACCTGTCAGTGACCTCAGTGCCCATAAGTGCCAGTCACCGTCCGTGCCCATAAGTGCCAGCCACCTGTCAGTGCCCTCAGTGCCCATAACAGCCGCCTATCAGTGCCATCTGTTATGCCGCGTACACACGATCATTTTTCGGCATGAAAAAAACATAGTTTTTGAAAAACGTCATTTAAAACAATCGTGTCTGAAACGATCAGGTTCTGAAAAACGCCAAAAAAACAAATTCGAACATGCTCCATTTTTTGACGTCGTTATAAACAATGTTGTTTTCGGGTTGTAAAAAATGATCGTGTGTGGGCTAAAACAACGTTTTAAACCCGCGCATGCTCAGAAGCAAGTTATGAGACGGAAGCGCTTGTTCTGGTAAAACTAGCGTTCATAATGGAGTAAGCACATTCATCACGCTGTAACAGACAGAAAAGCGCGAATCGTCTTTTACTAACAAGGAATCAGCTAAAGCAGCCCAAATGCGAATGGAACTTCCCCTTTATAGTGCCGTCGTACGTGTTGTACGTCACCGCGCTTTGTTCATCATCTTTTAAAAACGATGGTGTGTGGGCAACGTAGTTTTTAATGATGAAGTTGGAAAAACTTTGTTTTTTGGACATGCTGAAAAGCTACGGTTTTTTTAATGCTGAAAAATGATTGTGTGTATGCGGCATTAGTGCCACCTATCAGTGCCAGCCACCTGTCAGTGCCAGTGCCCATAGGTGCCACCTATCAGTTCCCATCAGTCAAACTGTCACATGGCATTAAAACAAAGTATCGGTAATCGGTATCGGCCTGTACATGAAAAAAGTATCGGTACTTGTATTCAGTTCTAAAAAAGTGGTATCGGGACAACCCTAATAAAAAGCTTAAGCCAATTCAAGATAGACTTATTTAACCGCTTGCCTACCAGGGAAAAAAAAATATCATGTTAAAATCTGCATACAGTAAATAGATATAAAACCATGTCAAGCCCTAAAATTGTGACGCCCTGCTTTAACCAGTTTCCAACCGCCTCACGTATTTTTTTACGGAGGCCGAATGCCACCCCTGCGCAAAACCCTGTACGGGGACCCGAAGCACGTGGCAGGCGGTTGCGTTTGCCGCCAGCCACGCACAATCTTGTGCACGGGAGCCAGGAATGGGGATTTGTGTCAGGGGAGAGGAGACATGTTGTTTGTTCCTACTAAGTAGGAACGACGATACGTCTCCTCCCCTGGTCAGTCCTATCCCCATACAGTTAGAACACACTGGGGGAACACACATTTAACCCCTTGATCGCTCCCCTAGTGTTAACCCCTTCCCTGTCAGTGACATTTACACAGTAATCAGTGCATATTTATAGCACCGATTGCTGTATAAATATCAATAGTCCCAAAAAAATGTCTGATCTGTCTGTCGCAGTACTGGAAAAAAAAAAAAAACGCAGGTCTCTGCCATTACTAGTAAAAAAATATATATAAATGCCATAAATCTTTCCCATAGTTTGTAGATGTTATAACTTTTGCGCAAATCAATCGACGCGTATTGTGATTTTTTTGACCAAAAATATGTAGAAGAATACAAACCAGCCAATGGCAGAGAGCTCTGATCAGAGTGTTCTGGCGGGGCTATTATCGCAGAGAATGGACAACCCTATCCGCTTGTTTCCGGCATTTTACATTTCATTCATAAAACGTGGGCCGTGGCGTGGAGCCTGTGGTGTCCCACAGAATTCTATCCGATTAAACAGAGACAGGTCACAAGACACCGCTGTGCACAAGATTACTGAAAGCGAAGACCGTTCTACAGTCAGGTATCGCAGACTAGTAGGATAAATAAAATGTAATATTATCTGGAAAAAATATATAAAAATTCAAGATTGTTTTTTAAATCATATGTGCTTGGGTTCAGCATTTAAGGTTTAGCCCAATTAAAACTGACATTTCATTTCATGGGGAGTGTGACAGGAGTGAGAACACGCGCTGGCCCTGCAGTTCTCAATGCACAGTGTAGTGGATATTCCCTCCCTCCCCGCAGAACATGCCGCTGATTTTACAGACAAACCTGAATGAGCTGATAGAACTTGTTCTTTGCGTCAATGTTGGTTGGAGCCACACGAGCCTGGTCAGGAATCTAGAAAACACAAAAATCACATGTTATAGAAACAGGGCCATTGTGTTAGGAGACGGGGCCCTCGCGTTATGAGGCAGGGGGCGCTCAGGACGAGAGGCAGGGGGCGCTCAGGACGAGAGGCAGGGGGCGCTCAGGACGAGAGGCAGGGGGCGCTCAGGACGAGAGGCAGGGGGCGCTCAGGACGAGAGGCAGGGGGCGCTCAGGACGAGAGGCAGGGGGCGCTCAGGACGAGAGGCAGGGGCGCTCAGGACGAGAGGCAGGGGGCGCTCAGGACGAGAGGCAGGGGGCGCTCAGGACGAGAGGCAGGGGGCGCTCAGGACGAGAGGCAGGGGGCGCTCAGGACGAGAGGCAGGGCGCTCACGATGAGAGGCAGGGCGCTCACGATGAGAGGCAGGGCGCTCACGATGAGAGACAGGGCGCTCAGGATAAGAGACAGGGTGCTCAACTTATGAGTCGTGGATGTAGGGTTATAAGACAGGACCCTCGTGTGTAAGACAGGGCCCTCGTGTGTAAGACAGGGCCCTCGTGTGTAAGACAGGGCCCTCGTGTGTAAGACAGGGCCCTCGTGTGTAAGACAGGGCCCTCGTGTGCAAGACAGGGCCCTCGTGTGCAAGACAGGGCCCTCGTGTGCAAGACAGGGCCCTCGTGTGCAAGACAGGGCCCTCGTGTGCAAGACAGGGCCCTCGTGTGTAAGACAGGGCCCTCGTGTGCAAGACAGGGCCCTCGTGTGCCAGACAGGGCCCTCGTGTGCCAGACAGGGCCCTCGTGTGCCAGACAGGGCCCTCGTGTGCCAGACAGGGCCCTCGTGTGCAAGACAGGGCCCTCGTGTGCAAGACAGGGCCCTCGTGTGCCAGACAGGGCCCTCGTGTGCCAGACAGGGCCCTCGTGTGCCAGACAGGGCCCTCGTGTGCCAGACAGGGCCCTCGTGTGCCAGACAGGGCCCTCGTGTGCAAGACAGGGCCCTCGTGTGCAAGACAGGGCCCTCGTGTGCAAGACAGGGCCCTCGTGTGCAAGACAGGGCCCTCGTGTGCAAGACAGGGCCCTCGTGTGCAAGACAGGTCCCTCAAGTTAAAACCTTCCAACACAATACCTGACTGCCTATGTTCTATACAACATTAAAATATACATCCTACTCACCCCCCAGAGCTTCAGGCACTCTTTCCGGATGTCCGCTTGGCGGGGCTCATTCAGCGCCCTGGGAAAAAAAAAAAAATCTCAAAAGGTCACTGCTCAAAAGCGGATATCTTTTTTTTTTTTTTTTAAATCAAACACTTATGGGACCAGATAAAAAGCCTTCTGTGTGCAGCAGCCCCCCTCAGCCCCCTTAATACTTACTCGAGACCCATCTCTATCCAGAAATGTCCACTAGTGCCTTGTCAGTCCGGGACTCTCCCCCCTGATTGGCTGAGACTTGACAGCGGCGCCATTGGCTCCCGGTGCTGTCAATCAAACTCAGTTAGCCAATCAGGAGAGAGGGGGCAGGGCCGAATGAATACTCTGGGCCAGATTCTCAGCAGAGTTACGTCGACGTATCTCGAGATACGCCGCGTAACTTCTAAGAAGCGCCGGCGTATCTATTTTCTGTATTCCCGAAAACAATATACGCCAGAATTTTGCTTAGATACGAGCGGCGTAAGTCTCTTACGCTGTCGTATCCAAGTTGCACATTTACGCTGGCCGCTAGGTGGTGCTTCCGTCGATTACCCGCGTTGAATATGCAAATGAGCTGGATACGCCGATTCCCGAACGTAATTGCGCCCGTTCATCGACGTTTGCGTAAGCGTAAAGTTACACCTGCTATATGACTGGTAACTGTGCGTAGGTGGGGCGTACGCAATGTTAAGTATGGACGTCGGGACAGCGTCGATTTTTACGTCGTTTGCGTAAGTCGTTCGCGAATAGGGATTTGCGTAAGTTACGTTCACGTCGAAAGCATTGACTATTTGCGACGTGATTTTGCGCATGCGCACTGGGATACGTCCACGTACGGCGCATGCACAGTTCAAAAAAAGTGTCAAAAACGTGGGGTCACAACACATTTACATAAAACACGCCCACCTCTTCCACATTTGAATTACCCGAACTTACGCCGGGCCATTTACGCCACACCGCCGTAACTTAGGACGCAAGTGCTTTGAGAATACGGCACTTGCGTCCAAAGTTGCGGCGGCATAGCGTAAATAGGATACGCTACGCCCCGCTGGCATTTACGCAAACATACGAGAATCTAGCCCACAGAGTTGAAGCTCGGCTCGGGTGCCCCACATAGAAAGCTGCTTGCTTTAAGGTCACTCAATAGGAGGGAGGGGCTAGGAGATCCAGCCAGGGACCCCGAGAAGAGGAGGATCGGGGCTGCTCTGTGCAAAACCATTACACAGAGTAGGTAAGTATAACATGTTTGTTATTTTAACCACTTGCTTACTGGGCACATAAACCCCCTTCGTGCCCAGGCGAAATTTCAGCTTCCGGCACTGCGTCGCTTTAACCGACAATTGCGCAGTCGTGCGACGTGGCACCCAAACAAAATTGGCGTCCTTTTTTTCCCCCACAAATAGAGCTTTCTTTTGGTGGTATTTGATCGCCCGTGCGGTTTTTATTTTTTGCGTTATAAACAAAAAAAGAGCGACAATTTAAAAATATATATATATTTTTTACTTGTTGCTATAATAAATATCCCAATTTAAAAAAAAAAAAAAATTCTCAGTTAAGGCCGATACGTATTCTTCTACGTATTTTTGTAAAAAAAAAAAAAAGAAAAATCACAATAAGTGACTGCTTTGCGCAAAAGTTATAGCACCTACAAAATAGGGGACAGAATTATGATTTTTTTTTAATATTTTTTTTTTTACTAGTAATGGCGGGGATCTGCGATTTTTATTGGGACTGCGATATTGCGGCGGACACATCTGACACATTTTTGGCGCCATTCACATTTATACAGCGACCAGTGCTATAAATATGCACCAATTACTGTATAAATGTGACTGGCATTGAAGGGGTTAACACTAGGGGGTGAGGAAGGGGTTAAATGTATTGCCTGGGTGTGTTCTAACTGTGTGGGGGGAGGGGGGTGACTGGGGGAGGTGACCGATGCTGTCTCCCTATGTAAAAGGGAAACAGCATCTGTCTCCTTTCCCTGACAGGACGTGGAGCTGTGTGTTTACACCCCATCATTACACAGAGCTCCACGTCCCTGCTCTGTCACCGACGATCGTGTGTACCTGACGGACACCGCGGCCGCCGGGTACACGCATCGAATCCTCGGTGATGCGTCGGGACTGTTCTTCCCCGCCGCGCACCACCCTGTGGCGCGCACGGGGAATTACAAGTAAATCACGTCCAAAGACGTGACCCCGGCACCTCAGGTCCGCGCTGTTGACGTATACTGTCAATGGCGCGGACCCGAAGTGGTTAATATAAAAAAATAAAAAAAAAGGAGACTTTTTTTTATTTTTATTATAGATTTTTATTATTTATGTATTTTATTATTTATTCTCATTTAATTATTGTATTTGAGCAGAAAAACTCAAAACCGCTCAAATCAAGCGTTTTCGTGCATTTCTATGGAACAAAAAAAATGCTTCAAAAACACGTCAATTTGCCCGATTCGAGGTACAAAAAAAAAAAAGCTCCATAACAAATTCCAGCAGTGGGAAACTAAACATTTGTAACATGCGATGTGTGTATCAGTTATCTGAGGTGTGAATGGGTTTTACTTACGAGTCTTGGACAAAACCATGGATTTTACCCAGAGCTTTGATCTGCACCTCGCAACACCTGGAGAGCAAAAAAAAAAGAAGAAGATATTAACCACTTGACCACCGCGCCTATTCTGGCACTTCTCTCCTTCATGTAAAAAGCACAATTTTTTTGCTAGAAAATTAATCAGAACCCCCAAACATTATGGGCCAGATTCAGAGAAGGGGGCGTAATTGTGTGCGGGTGTAGCGTATGCTCTTTATTCTCTTTATTCAGAAAGCACTTGCTCCATAACTTGCGGCGGCGTAGCGTAAAGTGTCCGGCGTAAGGGCGCCCAATTCAAATTAGTAATGTGGGGGCGTGATTCATGTAAATTAATCATGACCCCACGCAAATTACGTATTTTCTGAACGGCGAATGCGCCGTCCGTGAACGTATCCCAGTCGCAACTAGTCAATGTAAACGACATGAACGTAAATTACGTCCAGCCCCATTCCCGAACGATTTACGCAAACAACGTACAATTCGACGCTGTCCCGACGTCCATACTTAAAGTGGAGGTTCACCCTCCAAAAAAATTTCTAGTATACCACGGACCCCACCCACCCGACCGGCAGTATGCCGGTGTTTTTTTTTTTTTTTGTTCCGTACTTACCTGTTTACGGGCGCTCTTCCCCTCCGGCGATCCCGTGGGACTGAGCGTTTCCAATCACAGGCTGTGATTGACTCCCCTCAGCGCGTCACGGGATGCCGAAGGAACCCGAACGTCGGTGCGCAGGCACCGTATATGGCCGCGCCGACGTTCAGGTTTCTTCGGCATCTCGTGACGCGGTGTATGCGCCGGGCTGAGGGACGTCAATCACGGCCTGTGATTGGGAAGAGCGCCCGTAAAAATGTAAGTACAAAAAAAAAAAAATGGCATACTGCCGGTCGGGTGGGTGGGGTCCGTGGCAGACTAGAATTTTTTGGTAGAGTGAACCTCCACTTTAACATTGGCTGCGCCTCATATAGCAGGGGTAACTTTACGCCGGAATAACGCTTACGCAAACTACGTAAACTACGACGCTCGGCCGCAAATACGTTCGGGAATCGGCGTAACTCCCTAATTTACATATTTGACGCGTAAAACGACGGAAGCGCCACCTAGCGGTCAGCGTAAAACTGCAACTAAGATACGACGGTGTAACAGACTTACGCCGCTCGTATATTAGCAGAATTCCGGCGTATCTTCTTTTCTGAATACAGAAAAAAGATACGCCGGCTATTCTTAGTATTTACGTGGCGCATCTCTAGGTAAATACGTTTTGAATCTGGCCCTATATATATATATATACAGGGAGTGCAGAATTATTAGGCAAGTTGTATTTTTGAGGATTAATTTTATTTTTGAACAACAACCATGTTCTCAATGAACCCAAAAAACTCATTAATATCAAAGTTGAATATTTTTGGAAGTAGTTTTTAGTTTGTTTTTAGTTTTAGCCATTTTAGGGGGATATCTGTGTGTGCAGGTGACTATTACTGTGCATAATTATTAGGCAACTTAACAAAAAACAAATATATACCCATTTCAATTATTTATTTTTACCAGTGAAACCAATATAACATCTCAACATTCACAAATATACATTTCTGACATTCAAAAACAAAACAAAAACAAATCAGTGACCAATATAGCCACCTTTCTTTGCAAGGACACTCATGCAGCCTGCCATCCATGGATTCTGTCAGTGTTTTGATCTGTTCACCATCAACATTGCGTGCAGCAGCAACCACAGCCTCCCAGACACTGTTCAGAGAGGTGTACTGTTTTCCCTCCTTGTAAATCTCACATTTGATGATGGACCACAGGTTCTCAATGGGGTTCAGATCAGGTGAACAAGGAGGCCATGTCATTCGTTTTTCTTCTTTTATACCCTTTCTTGCCAGCCACGCTGTGGAGTACTTGGACGCGTGTGATGGAGCATTGTCCTGCATGAAAATCATGTTTTTCTTGAAGGATGCAGACTTCTTCCTGTACCGCTGCTTGAAGAAGGTGTCTTCCAGAAACTGGCAGTAGGACTGGGAGTTGAGCTTCACTCCATCCTCAACCCGAAAAGGCCCCACAAGCTCATCTTTGATGATACCAGCCCAAACCAGTACTCCACCTCCACCTTGCTGGCGTCTGAGTCGGACTGGAGCTCTCTGCCCTTTACCAATCCAGCCACGGGCCCATCCATCTGGCCCATCAAGACTCACTCTCATTTCATCAGTCCATAAAACCTTAGAAAAATCAGTCTTGAGATATTTCTTGGCCCAGTCTTGACGTTTCAGCTTGTGTGTCTTGTTCAGTGGTGGTCGTCTTTCAGTCTTTCTTACCTTGGCCATGTCTCTGAGTATTGCACACCTTGTGCTTTTGGGCACTCCAGTGATGTTGCAGCTCTGAAATATGGCCAAACTGGTGGCAAGTGGCATCTTGGCAGCTGCACGCTTGACTTTTCTCAGTTCATGGGCAGTTATTTTGCGCCTTGGTTTTTCCACACGCTTCTTGCGACCCTGTTGACTATTTTGAATGAAACGCTTGATTGTTCGATGATCACGCTTCAGAAGCTTTGCAATTTTAAGAGTGCTGCATCCCTCTGCAAGATATCTCACTATTTTTGACTTTTCTGAGCCTGTCAAGTCTTTTTTTTGACCCATTTTGCCAAAGGAAAGGAAGTTGACCAATAATTATGCACACCTGATATAGGGTGTTGATGTCATTAGACCACACCCCTTCTCATTACAGAGATGCACATCACCTAATATGCTTAATTGGTAGTCGGCTTTCGAGCCTATACAGCTTGGAGTAAGACAACATGCATAAAGAGGATGATGTGGTCAAAATACTCATTTGCCTAATAATTCTGCACTCCCTGTATATATTTTTTAGCAAACACCTTAGGGAATAAAATGGTGGTCATTGTAAAGTTTTTTCCCTCGCACGGTATTCGCGCAATCATTTTTCAAATACTTTTTTTTTTTTAGGAAAAATAAAAAACAGTTTCATTAATTAAAAAATAACAAAACAGTAAAGTTAGCCCAATTTATTTGTATAATGTGAGTGATGATGTCACGCCGAGTAAATGGATACCTAACATGTCACGCTTTAAAATTGCGCACACTAATGGAATGGCGCCAAACTTCGGTACTTAAAAATCTCCATAGGCGACGCTTTAATTTTTTTTTACAGTTTACTATTTTCGAGTTACAGAGGAGGTCTAGCGCTAGAATTGTTGCACACGCCCTAACGCACGCGGCGATACCTCACATGTGGGGTTTGAACAGCGTTTACATATATGGGCGGGACTTGCATGCGTGTTCGCTTCTGCGCGCGAGCTACCAGGGATAGGGACGTTTAAAAAAAAAAAAATGATCATTTTATTTTTATTTTACTTCGTCTTTTTTTTTATCACTTTTATTTCTATTACAAGAAATGTAAACATCCCTTGTAATAGGAATCAGTGTGACAGGTCCTCTTTATGGAGAGATGTGGGGTCAATAAGACCTTCCCCTCCCCCCACATCTCTCCTCCAGGCTTACAAGCATGAAATCGGTGAACAGAATTCACCGATCCCACACGGACAGCCGCGATTGCGGCTTTGTTTACTTCCGGGTACCGGGCGTGACGTCATAACGTCGCGGCCAGGCCTCCGACTGTCATAGAGATGACTGGTGACCGTCTCATAGATCGAACAAGGTTCGGTATCTCAATCTGTCTACAGCCAAGTAAAGGATTTATGAATAAATGGTTGTGGAACGAATCATTTGCGTTGCCATTATTTATTATGGGAAAATGTGCTTTGATATACAAGTGCTTTGGATTACAAGCACGTTTCCGGAACGAATTCTGCTCGCAATGCGAGGTATTACTGTATGTTCAATCTACAGATGAAACTCTCTCACCTCTCATTATTGCGGACCATGTACTCGTGGAACTGCCGGTCCCCTCTTAGCACCTCCAAAGGTACCACCAGGTTGACGTCCTGATCAGAGTTACGCATCTGGTTAAGGCGAAGGTTTACTGAAAACAGGTACAAGCGCACGTCGTCTGTGCCCGCCTTCAAGCCGCGCCCTACAATATACCTAAAGAGATACAAAGATATATTAAACACACCACTGAGAACAGAATTCATAGATATACAGACAGGGAAAAGTAAACCCAAGAAGGACATTGTACTGTATCCGCTTGACCTCTTGAAGATTTACCCCCCCCTTTGTGACCAGGCCATTTTTTGCCATATGGCACTGCGTTACTTTAACCGGTTCCCGACCATGTCACGCAGCTATACAATGGCTCTTCCGGGCGAAATCCCATTCAGGTACGCCCTACCCTTTTTCCGCCACCAGAGGGCGTGCACGGGCCCGCTGCACGACAGGAGACCCAATGCGCGTGGTCAGCGGGCATGATCACCGCCAGCCACGCCGCCAGCCCTGTGCGCGTGGCTGGCGGCGATCGTGCCCGCTGGCCACACGCATTGGGTCTCCCGTCGTGCAGCGGGCCTGTGCACGCCCTCTGGTGGCCGAAAAAGGGTAGGGCGTACCTGAATGGGATTTCGCCTGGAAGAGCCATTGTATAGCTGCGTGACATGGTCAGGAACCGGTTAAAGTAACGTGTGCGTAAACACACAAATCCCTGTGCTGACAGAGGAGAGGAGCCATATTGTTTGTTCCTACTAAGTAGGAACAGCGATATGTCTCCTCTCCTAGTCAATCCTATTCCCCACACAGTTTGAACACACTGGGGGAACACACAGTTAACCCCTTGATCGCCCCCTAGTGTTTAACCCATTCCCTGCCAGTGACATTTACACAGTAATCAGTGCATTTTTATAGCACTGATCGCAGTATAACTGTAGAATTGATGGGCACTGATATGAAGCACTGATAGGCGGCACTGATAAACAATAATAGATGGCACTGATGGGCAGCACTGATTATGAGGTACTGACAGGTATTAATGATGGGCACTGTGGTGGACACCGATTGGCACTTTATGGGCACTGACTGGCATTACTGTGGCACCTTTCATGGGGGCTTCACTGATAATCAATGTATATATATATATTTTTTTAGAACTCTGATGCTGGCATAGATGCAGGTTTTCCTTGTATCTCCCTACTGGAATTTCTAAGGTAATTCCACCATACTGCAGCCGATCCTATCAGCACACGTGTGTCTGACCACTACTAAGTGAACCATCCCATCCTTGAAAACAAGGTATTTATTGCCCATCCACTGAACCTGACCTTATAAAATTTGTTATCACTATATTACCCCCCCTTTATTTTTGGACAATTGTTATCCACCAGTCTAACTACAATTGGCCCCTCTTTATTAGATTATGGTTCCTGGACGGAATGACTATAGCATCTGGATCTGTTGGTGATTTGGGGGTCTGCTCCTTTTTCTGACCCAAGTGTCTACCATCCCTCACGCATTGGCTTTGTAGTTCCAATATCTGGTTTGTGAGTATTGGTAAACCCCCTGTACCCCCATCCCCAACACCCCTCCTTTTCCCCTTCCCCCCCCCCCCTCTCTTCCCCCCTTTTTTTCCCCTTTCCCCCCCCCCCCCTCCCCTTTCCCCCCCCCCCCCCCCCTTCACTTTTCTCTTTCCCCCCCCCCCCCTTCTCTCTGTTGTGGTTTCTTTGTTCTGTATTGTTTTGCTTTGTGTTGTTTTGTGTTCTGGTTCCTCTGTTATGTATCGTTCTGTTTTGTTTTGTTTTTACCTCCCCATACCTCTGCCCCCAGCCCTCCCTCCCTTTACCTCTCTCCCCCCCTTTCCTCCCCTTTCCCCCCCCCCTTCCCCCTCCCCCCCCCCCCCCCCTCCCCCTTTTTTGTTGTCCCTTACTGTGTTTTGCCCTCCCCCTCCTGGTCCCTGTGACACCCATCCCCCCCCATCCCCAACACCCCTCCTTTCCCACCCCCCACCCCCTCTCTCCCTTTCTCTCCCCCCCCCCCCTCCCCTTTCCCCTTCCCCCCCCCCCCCCCCCCGTCTCTCTGTTGTGGTTTCTTTGTTTTGTATTGTTTTGCTTTGTGTTGTTTTGTGTTCTGGTTCCTTTGTTATGTATCGTTTTGTTTTGCTTTGTTTTTACCTCCCTATACCTCTGCCCCCAGCCCTCCCTCCCTTTACCTCTCTTTTCCCCCCCCCCTCTCTTCCCCTTTCCCCCCCCCCCCCCCCTTTTTTGTTTGTCCCTCACTTTGTTTTGCCCTCCCTCTCCTGGTCCCTGTGACACCCATTTCCCCCCCCCCCCCATTCCTCCACTCCCCCCCCCCCCCCCTTCTCTTTCCCCTCCCTCCACTTCCCATACCTATCCCTCACCCATCCTGCCAATACCTTGTCCCTTTAACCTGAACCTCTTCCCTAACAAACCCCCTTTCCCCCCCCCCCCCCTCCCCCCCACTCAGTCATTTCACCACCATTCTCCATTCCAACCCATCACCCATTCTCCCTTTCCCCCCCCCCCCCCCCCCCCCTCAACTGAATCCTTTTCTTTTCCTTTCCCCCCCCCCCCCCCTCTCCCCTCCCCCCCCCCCCCCCCCCCCCCCCCCCTCATTCTCTCCCTTGCTCCCCTGCTTAAGCATAATCTATTGAGGATTTTGTCTAATATATTGAACCAATTATGATTCCCTTGATTTTTGTACCAATTGTTTGTTTCAATGAATACATTCTCTTTATCTATAAATGTTGTACTTCTATCTTGAACCATCTGTATATCCTTGTATTAACACAGTGTAGTTAAGTTCCATAAACCCTTGAAGAAGCTCTACAGAGCGAAACATGTCGGTTGAACTACAACTACCAAAGAACCCTGCTCAGACTACCGAAGCTTGTGACATATGTGACATATAATACAATGGATGGTTTTTATTTACTTACCTTTGTATAAACCTAATAAAATTTTCTTTGTATTTTATCAGTGTTTCGATACACTTTATCAGCACCGCATTATAGTCCCAGGGTCCTCAGGTACCCCCCTTCTCCCCAATTTTTGTTCTTTAATTAATCTACACGGGATGAGGTGCTTAAACACAGAGTAACAGGGTGTCCACACCAAATTATTTTTTGATAATCAATGTGCTGATTATCAGCGCAGACCCCCCCCCTCCCCGACAGGGAGAGCTGCCGATCGGCTCTCCCTGTCAGTGCGAACCGAGAAAAGCTGTTTGCCAGCACTTCCTGCTTCACACTGATCAGCCGTGATTGGTCACAGCTGATCACATAGTAAGGAGCCTCCGTCAAAGGCTCTCCTTACCACGATCTGAAAAGCAGCGCGAGAGTGACACACAGCACCACCGATCGCCGTGCACGCCGGCATGTTATACTGCTGGACGTCATATGACGCCCAGTCAGGATAACTGAACCACCGCCCGGCCGTCATTCTGCTATAGGCCGGGTGGGAAGTGGTTAAACATAAAATAACCATGAAAAAAATTGTGGGTTCCGATTCCGGCTATACAGTGGAACCTCGGTTTACGAGTAATGGGCATTTTGAAAGAGGAGCAACTTTAAAAAAAAAAGATTCTGACTCGGTTTGCGAGTGTTGTCCTGCAAAACGAGCAGGATTCAAGCTAATGTGTGCAGTACCGCATTTGGCCAGAGGTGCGGGGAGCCTGAGTCGAGCGGAGCAGTTCGGAAATGCTCAAAAATACTACGTTCCCGAAGTGATCTGAGCTGTCCTTGACCATTTCCGAGGCTCTCTGGCCCCGACCTCTGGCCACATGCGGTATTGGATGCCATTGAAGTCAATTATTTTCGTTTTCATCGATTTCTATGAGGAAACTCGCATTGATATGTGAGTGAGTGAAAAACGTATATGGCGCAGCACATGCGAACTAAATCGCCTCCGAGTGCTTTGGATTACGAGAATTCTCCTGGAACGTATTATGCCCGTAATCCGAGATTCCACTGAAAATGTCATCATCAGACAACAGCATCTCCCAGCAATGGCTGCCCGCTTGCCGATCCCCTCTTCCACACTCACCTCTCGGAATTAGCAGGCCGGCTGGTCACTGGCTTGAAGAGGCTGACCCGTTCGAAGCAGCAGTAGAGCAAGTAAATCAGTCCCACGCTGAACGGGGTGAACAGGTCAAAGGTCTTACAGATGAAATGTCCCCCTGGAAGGACACAGTTAAATGAAAAACAAAAAACAAAAAGGGTATTCAACAGGATATACAAAAAACACATATCTCCCTTTTATATGTGGCAACAAACCCGATGATACTCATGGCAAGCCATAAAAACTGGCAAAGTGCCAATTCCATCCAACTCTAAACAAACTTTTACTTTCAGTTCTGGATGGGAAGGGGGGGTTGGGGGTTTGAACTTCCCTGGTTGCAAGCTGCTGACTGTGAAGACACGGGGACATTTTCCTTCACTTCCTGTGTGGTCACAGAGACAGGAAGGAAGCAAAATATCTTCAATATTGGCACAGACAATAGTAGAACTTTTTTTTTTTTAACCACTTAGGCCTCATTCACACTAGGCGGACTCCGTCGCACTCTGTCGCAATGGAGTTCGCCAGCTCAGCGGGAGATCTGTCCGCAAATCTCCGCTGAGCCAGGCGGATGACAAGCTCCTCTCTGCTCACTGAGCGGGGAGGGGCTTGTCAGGCACCGCTGTCTC
This sequence comes from Rana kukunoris, assembly GCA_029574335.1. Lineage (NCBI taxonomy): Eukaryota > Metazoa > Chordata > Amphibia > Anura > Ranidae > Rana > Rana kukunoris. Next base: position 552,596,578 of record CM056052.1, on the reverse strand, counting down.
TGGGGTTGTCCCGATACCACTTTTTTTAGGACCGAGTACAAGTACCGATACTTTTTTTTCCCCAAGTAGTCGCCGATACCGAATACCGATACTTTTTTTAAATGTCCCCCACAAATGCAGCCATGTCACCAATATATGCAGCCATGTCACCAATATATGCAGCCATGTCACCCACAAATGCAGGCATGTCCCCCACAAATGCAGCCATGTCACCCACAAATGCAGCCATGTCACCCACAAATGCAGCCATGTCACCCACAAATGCAGCCATGTCACCCACAAATGCAGGCATGTCACCCACAAATGCAGCCATGTCACCCACAAATGCAGGCATGTCACCCACAAATGCAGCCATGTCACCCACAAATGCAGCCATGTCACCCACAAATGCAGCCATGTCACCCATATATGCAGCCATGTCACCCACAAATGCAGCCATGTCACCCACATATGCAGCCATGTCACCCACAAATGCAGCCATGTCACCCATATATGCAGCCATGTCACCCACAAATGCAGCCATGTCACCCACAAATGCAGCCATGTCACCCACAAATGCAGCCATGTCACCCACAAATGCAGCCATGTCACCCACATATGCAGCCATGTCACCCATATATGCAGCCATGTCACCCACAAATGCAGCCATGTCACCCATATATGCAGCCATGTCACCCACAAATGCAGCCATGTCACCCACAAATGCAGCCATGTCACCCACATATGCAGCCATGTCACCCACATATGCAGCCATGTCACCCACATATGCATCCATGTCACCCACATATGCATCCATGTCACCCACATATGCATCCATGTCACCCACATATGCATCCATGTCACCCATATATGCAGCCATGTCACCCATATATGCAGCCATGTCAACAAATATTTGCAGCCATGTCACCCACAAATGCAGGCATGTCCCCCACAAATGCAGGCATGTCCCCCACAAATGCAGCCATGTCACCCATATATGCAGCCATGTCACCCACAAATGCAGCCATGTCACCCACAAATGCAGCCATGTCACCCACAAATGCAGCCATGTCACCCATATATGCAGCCATGTCACCCATATATGCAGCCATGTCACCCCTACCTAGCCACCGCCGCCCGGGGAACATCACAGCATTCATTTGAATAGCTGTCGTTTTCCCGCCCGTATAGACACTCCCCCTTGCTCGGGATTGGACAGATCACGATCACCCATCCAATCCCGAGCAAGAGGGAGTGTCTATACGGGCGGGAACACTACGGCTATTCAAATGAATGCTGTGATGTTCCCGCACGATGTTTAACCCATGCGGCGGCGGGTTTCGATGCGGCGTGCGGCGCGGGCGGAAAGTATTCTATTCTGGTATCTGGGTTTTGGCGGGAGTACAAGTACTCCCGCAAATACTCGGTATCGGTCCCGATACCGGTATCGGGACAACCCTAGCTATCTCCTATGGAGCGATCTGATGAAAACGGACAGCATGTCCGTTTTCATCAGATCTTAACTGATCCGCATGGACGGATGGGGACGTGCCCCCCATACTTCTGTTTTTAGCGGATCGGATAGGGTCTGATGTCAGCGGACATGTGTCCTCTGACATTCAACGCTCCATAGGGGTGCATGGAGCGGCCGTTCGGGTCCGCCGTCAAAACTGACAGGCGGACCTGAACGGTCCGTAGTGTGAATGAGGCCTTACACCATTATGCAGGTTAAGGACCCCTTTTTGCGATTCGGCACTGCATGGCTTTAACTGATGTGGCACGATGCGGCGCCCACACAAAATTGGCGTGCTTTTTTCCCACAAATAGAGCTTTCTTTTGGTGGTATTTGATCACCTCTGCGGGTTTACATTTTTGCGCTATATACAAAAATAGAGCGACAATAAAAAAAAAAAAAAAAAAAGAAATATTTTGTACTTTTTGCTATAATAAATAATATCCCCCAAAAATACATAACATTTTTTTTTTTTTTTTTCAGTTTAGGCCGGTACATATTCTTCTACACATTTTTGGTAAAAAAAAAATCCCAATAAGCGTTTATTGATTGGTTTGCGCAAAATTTATAGCGTTTACAAAATAGGGGATAGTTCTAACCATAACCAAAAAATAAGTCATGGGCAGATTTAAGTTGCAGGAAAGAATATCGCTCGATTCCCCCCCCCCCCCCCCCCCCCCCCCCATGAACACACACAGTCAGTTTTTTTTTATCTCTTGCATTCCCGGGTAGAGGAGAAATCGGGGGTTTTACAGACCCCAGATGTCTCCATAAAGAGGACCTGTCATGCTTTATTGTTTATCACAAGGAATGTGTACATTTCTTGTGATGGGAATAAAAGTAATACAATTATCACTCAGCTGCTGCACCTGCAGGGTTCTAATGAGGGAAGTGGCAGGGTCTGCATCCTTTTAGACGTGATTTTTTCTTTTTTTTTCTTTGGGAGTCTCACCAAAAATGACATTTTTTGTTGCAGGGGATGCCTAAAATCTGACTTGTATCTTAGTGCAGACTTTTGGGAAAGATCAGTGAGCCAATCACACAAGCAGGGGGGGGGGATTTTTGTATACCATCTGTGTACAGAGCGCCTCCAGGTGGCCATATTGCATTTTACAGAAAATGATGTCGTGGACGACCACTAGCCAAGCTGAGGCCGGACACGCTCGATGGCCAGACATGGGAAGACTACAAGGATCAATGATCCAGCCTGTCGCCCAGTCGGCTGTTGCTAGTAGATCACAGGATCCAAAAAAAGCAGGAACAAAAACTATAAAACAAGAAAAAAAAGCCAGACACATGGACTCCAGCAGCCATGCTCTCCTGAATTAGGCAGAAAAAAAACTGAGGCTGCTGTGGCAGAGTGGGGAATATATACCCGGGGGACCACGCCCCTTGGGAGGAGCTGTGTGGAGCAGAGTGTATTAACATTTTTACTGCTGTTTTCTGCCTAATCTCTCCTGGAGGAAGGATGTAATACCCTACAGTTAAGGAAGTGCTGTGTCCGTCCATGAACGAAAGAGAAAAGTCATTTTTTTAATAAGATTCAATTACAATATGAATTATGTGGCAATGCTACGCGCTACGTTTTTTTTTTTTTTTCCCACAAAAGTGGAGTTACCCTTCAAGAGTGAAATTCTTTCACAGAATGCATTCAGATGGGTAGAACTTCTACAGAACTCACCGGTCCGCACTACAGACAGTCCCACCAGGAACTGACAGAGGAGAAGCTGCTTGCTGAGAATTTCCTGAATGTTCTCCTGACCCTCCACCGAGAACCCCTATAAGGAAGAAAATATCTGAGTACATCAATACATCACACAGCAACCTCTTCAAGTACAGCTATCGTCTCTTCATTAGGATTTTTACCTATTAGGGTTTACAGTGGAACCACGGATTACGAGTATAATCCGTTCCAGGAGAATTCTTGAAATCCAAAGCACTCGCATATCAAAGCAAGTTTCCCCCATTGAAGTCAATGGAAACGAAGATCATTTGTTCCGCATTGACTTCAATGGCATGCAATACCGCATGTGGTCAGAGGTGGGGGGGGGGCGCCAGAGAGCTTCGGAAATGGCCAGAAAGGCCCTAGGACGCCTCAGCCGAGCGGTCCTTTTGCAGTTGCGATCGACTCCCCCTCACCTCAGGCCATACGTGGTACTGCACAACGCTTTGGCCTGAATCCTGCTTGTTTTGTGAAACAACACTCGCAAACCGAGTCAGGATTTTTTTTAAATACAGCGCTTGTATTGCGCTCATTAACCGCGTTACTCACAATCCGACGTTCCAATGTACCTGTAAAATCCTTTTCTTGGGAGTACATCACAGGACACAGGGCACTTTAAATTCATGACTACTTGGGTTAAAGTGACAAACATAAAATATGAACAAAACACATGCCTCTATAGTCTATTGACGTCCTCCCAGAACCGCGTCCATTGCGTCACGCATCCGGCGTGTGCTGTGATCACGGTGTCCTTTGAATAAATCTGATCACAGATGGCGGTAAACAACCAATCACAGCAGCCCTTTACCATGTCCAATCACAGCTGATCACAAAATAAACACACTTGGAGGAGAGCCGGTAACCGTCAAGTGAGAAAGGGGACATCTACACCAGGGTTTGACAAATTTGCTTGGAATCTAGGAGCCAGCTAAAAAAAGTCAGGAGCCAGAAAACGCGCCCCATCCCGCCGAGCTCACGCGCAGAAGCGAATGCATACGTGAGTAGCGCCCACATATGTAAACAGTGTTCAAACCACACAAGTGAGGTATCACTGCGATTGGTAGAGCGAGAGCAATAATTCTAGCCCTAGACCTCCTCTGTAACTGTAGAATTTTTAAAACGTTGCCTACGGAGATTTTAAAGGGTAAAAGTTTGTCGCCATTCCACGAGCGGGCGCAGTATTGAAGTGTGACATGTTGGGTATCAATTTACTCGGCGTAACATTATCTGTCATAACATTAAAAAAATTGTGCTAACTTTACTGTTATTTTATTTTATTTTTTCCCAAAAAAAGTGCGCTTTTAAGACCGTTGCGCAAATACGGTGTGACAGAAAGTATTGCAACAACCGCCATTTTATTCTCTAGGGTGTTAGAATAAAAAATATATATAATGTTTGGGGGGTTCTTTTTTTTTTTTTTTTACTGGAGTTTGTACAGTATAATGAAATAAAGTAATGTAAAATCGATACATAGAAAAATATCATAAAAAATAAACATAGCAAACCAATAGCACAATGATTACACGTAGGACCGTGATACAGCACCAGGCGGACGTGGCATCCCATAGCCCAGTGTGTTTGGGGGTTCTAATTAGAGGAAAGGAGATGGCAGTGAAAACACAGGGGAAGCTCCCTTAGCATTTGCTGGTTTACTTGTCATGCCAACGGCCACCACAAGATGGGGCCAGATCACAGAAGGAAGCATAGGCCTGCAGAAGGCCGCAAAGCCGCAGGCTCAATTACCGGCCGGCGCGGCAGGAGACACAGGATAGGGTATCCTCTGTCCCTGTGTGCCCCCACCTCCCCCGGTAATTGAGGCCGCGGCATTGCAGCCTTCTGCAGGCCTACGCTTCCTTCCCCCGGGCTCCAGGTCGCTAATTCTAGTTGCAATTGCGACTGGATTTTTGTCAAACCCTGTATATATATATATATATATATATATAAAACTATTTTGCGTTTTTCTGTCGTCACTTTTCTAGGTCTCTATGCACACATAGACGCAGTCATTGCCCAAGAGCGGATAAACGGCGACTCTGGTGGAGACTTACCCCATCGGCCATCATGAAGTGAACGCCCTTGTGGTCTGTATTATCCAAGACAAAGTTCCGAAAAGCGGTGATGTTCTCTGGGCGGGTGATATCTCCGTCGCCGTCCACTCCTCCTTCACCTGCCGGGAGCAGAGTGAAAATTAAAGAGGGGGTTCACCCTTAAAACCACTTTCTCCCATCCCATCCAGCATACTGGCGTCAGCCGTATACAGCCGAGTCCTATTTCGGCTTTTTTCGGAGGGCGTGACGTGGCTATATACGGCGCCTGCGCAGTCAGCTCCTAGGTCTGTGCTCAGGCGCCGTATAGCGTTGAGAACAGCCGAGTGCTAGTCGGCTGTTTTCGAAAGGCGTGACTCGATATAGCGGCGCCATACCCCGCGGTAGGACGAAAATTAAGTTATCTATTATAAGGTAAGCGCACCGATAAAATTTTTCTTTAAAAAAAGACAGCATACTGGCGCTGACGCCAGTATGCAGGATGGGATGGGAGAAAGTGGTTTTAAGGGTGAACCCCCTCTTTAAGACAGGTCATAGAAAATAAATAAATAAAAAAAGTATTCTGAACAACATTACAGGAGGAAGAGAGGGAATCAAATTTCTTCATAAATTTAGGCCGATACGTATTCTGCTACATATTTTGGTAAAATAAAATCCCAAGAAGTGTATATTGATTGGTTTGTGCAAAAGTTATAGCGTCTACAAACTTTGGGATTTATCGATGGAATTTTTTTTTTTTTTTTTTTTAGTAATGGCGGCGATCGGCAACTTATAGCGGGACTGCGACGTTGCGGCGAACAAATCAGACACTAATCGACACCTTTTTGGGAACCAGTGACACTAATACAGTGATCAGTAATGTATGTCACTGTAGTGACACTGGCAGGGAAAGGGGTTAACATCAGGGGTGATCATAGGTGTGCCTAAGCCCTGGTTCACATTAGTGTGTTTCGACATGCGATTTGACAGAATGGCAGTCTGCCTTGTTTACATAGACAGACCACCGTTCTACAACTGAGTCCGCCAAATCCGATTGGCTCCCGATGTGTCCAATCACAGCGGGAGTGGGTCGCCAGTGGAGCGCGCGCGACCCGGAAGACAGTATACGGCCGGCAGGTGGTTAAAATGAATGCCTTATGCAGGTCGCACGTGTCCCTTCACATGAAACCAGGAACTGCAATTCAATGGTAATGCACAACGTGATAAGCGAGTACGCAGGGCGAGTTCAAGGCTAAGGCAGAGCATGGCTTGAGGTTAACCACTTGACCTCCAAAAGATTTACCCCCCTTAATGGCCAGACCATTTTGTGCGATACGGCACTGCATTACTTTAACCACTTAAGACCCGGACCAAAATGCAGGTAAAGGACCGGGCCCCTTTTTTGCCATTCGGCACTGCGTCGCTTTAACTGACAATTGCGCGGTCGTGCGGCGTGGCTCCCAAACAAAATTGGTGTCTTTTTTTTCCCCCACAAATAGAGCTTTCTTTTGGTGGTATTTGATCACCTCTGCGGTTTTTATTTTTTGCGCTATAAACAAAAATAAAGCGCCAATTTTGACAAAAAAATTCAATATTTTTTCCTTTTTGCTATAATAAATACTCCCAAAAATATATATATACAAAAAAAAAATTAGGCCGATACGTATTCGTCTACATATTTTTGGTAAAAAAAATAAAAATGTTTTTTTTTTTTTTTTTTACTAATAATGGCGGCGATCAGCAATTTTTTCCGTGACCGCAACATTATGGCAATTTTGACACATTTTTGGGACCATTGTCATTTTCACAGCAAAAAAATGCTATAGAAATGCACTGATTACTGTGAAAAATGACACACACAGCTCTCCTCGTTCTTCAGCGCCGGGGACCGATCTCGGGAATCCAGCGGCGATTGGGTCCCGCGGCCATGGTCACGGAGCTTCGGACCGTCTGGGCACTTAAAGAGGACGTACAGGTATGTGCCTGTGCCCAGCCGTGCCATTCTGCCGACGTATATGTGCAGGAGGCGGTCTTTTCTTTTTTTTTTTAAGTCAGAAGCTACAAATACTGCAGCTGCTGGGTTTTAAAGGGCACCCGCGATGTCTGCACCCGAAGCCGAGTTGTCGCTTGGCTTGCTGCCATCGCCATCTTCTGTAAGGGAATCAGGAAGTGAAGCCTTACTTCCTGGTTCCCTACTCAGCATGCGCGACTCGCTCTGCGCTATTCCACTGGTCCCTGCTGTCTTCTGGGACCTGTGTGTCTCCCAGAAGACAGCGGAGGGGACAAAAAAGGAGCCAAAAGTGGCATAGATACCCGCGGGTGCCTCAGGTATCTATGCCCAGAAGTGCGACCAAAATACCTGTAGACAGGGATTCTGCTCCCCCCTCCCCCGAAAGGTGCCAAATGTGACACCGGAGGGGGGGGGGGGGGGGGAGGGGTATCCGAAAAGCAAAGTTCAATTTTTGGGCTTTAAATGACAATTGCGCGGTCATGTGATGTTGTACCCAAATAAAATTGACGTCCTTTTTTTGCCCACAAATAGAGCTTTCTTTTGGTGGTATTTGATCACCTCTGCGTTTTTTATTTATTTTAATTTATTTTTTGAGCTATACACAAAAAAAGAGTGACAATTAAAAAAAAAAACACACAAAAAAAAACATTTTTTTTTTGCTTTCTGCTATGAAACATTTAACCCCTTCCATACCGGGGGGCACTTACGCACATTCCCGCCCAAGCCAATGTTCAGCTTTCAGCGCTGTCGCGATTTGAATGACAATTGAGCGGTCGTGCTACACTGTACCCAAATGAAATTGTTATCATTTTTTCCCCACAAATAGAGATCTCTTTTGGTGGTATTTGATCACCTCTGCGATTTTTATTTTTTGCGCAACAACTAAAAAAAGACTGAAATGTAAAAAAAAAATAAAGGTTTTATTTTTCTTCTGTTCATTTTTTTTGTAAATAAGTAAGTTTTCTTATTCAATTATGGGCACTGATATGGCGACACTGATGGGCACCGATGAGGTGGCACTGATGGGCAACGATGAGGTGGCACTGATGGACACTCATAGGCGGCACTGATAGGTGGGCACTAAGAGGTGGCACTGATGGACACTGGGTGACACTGAGGGGTGGCACTGATGGGCATCATTACAGTTAGTGCCCATGTTACCAGTCAGTGCCCATTTGTGGGCACTGATTGGCATCGATTGTATTCCAAATTAATTTCTTTTATCTATTTGTGCTCTATTGAGCACCGGGGGGCACTCCCTGGTGGTCCAGTGTGGGGATCCAAGGGGGGGCTGCGATGATAAACAATCAGCACAAACCCCCCGTCAGGAGAGCCGCCGATCAGTTCTCCTCTACCCGCGTTTGTCAGAGGCGAGTGAGGAAGAGCCGATCAACGGCTCTTCCTGTTTACACCGTGAGCAGCTGTGATTGGACACTGCTGATCACGTGGTAAAGAGCCTCCGCCGGAGGCTCTTTACCCAGATCGGAGATGCAGGGTGTCAGACTGACACCCTGCATCACCGATCACCACGCTGCTTGCCCCCCACGGCCGCGCGTCGGCATTAAATCCCGCAGGACGTCAATAGACATCCAGTCAGGATAACACAACCACTTCCCGGACCTTAATTGACCATTGACCAGGCGGGAAGTGGTTAAAAAAAATTGAGAAATATTGAATATCAGGACCTAAAAATAAAAAAAATGGAGTGTTTTAGCCCAACAAATGAGGTACTTGCCGTAATACGGTTCAAAGAGTTCGCCGGGTGCGGCGTAAAAGTCTTCTAGTTTGAAGTCGTTGGGTCCCTTCAGGGTCATGCCGAACCCTTTGGCGTGCCATTTCTTCCTCCACAACACGTATTCGGAGAAGCCTCCCGGTCCGGCGCAAACGTCTGCGAAGTACAACAACTCCGAGTCCTTTTCTCTGACCAGCGACTTCTGGAGAACAGAAGAGACAAGAAACCGTCACAATGACTCCGCCTCCTCTGCCCGGGAAAGAGCAACACTGAAAGCGATATAAAAGGGCTTGTAAAGGTAAAAAAAAATCCCCTAAATATCTTCCTTTACCTTAGTGCAGTCCTCCTTCACTTCCCTCATCCTTCCATTTTGCTTTTAAATGTCCTTATTTCTTCTGAAAATTCCTCACGTCCTGTTCTTCTGTCTGTAACTCCACACAGTAATGTGAGGCTTTCTCCCTGGTGTGGAGAGTCGTGTTCGCCCCCTCCCCTGAGGGAGCGAGCAGGAGAGTCAGGGCACCCACTAACACACAGCTCCTTTCTCTATCTGCAATGTAGAGAGCGTCCTGACTCTCCTGCTCGCCCCCTTAAGGGAGGGGGCGAGCACGACACGCCACACCAGGGAGAAAGCCTCGCATTACTGTGTGGAGTTACAGACAGAAGAACAGGAAGTGAGGATTTCTCAGAAGAAATAAGGACATTTAAAAGCAAAATGGTAGGATGAGGTAAGTGAAGGAGGACTGCACTAAGGGAAAGGAAGCTATTTAGGGATTTTTTTTACCTTTACAACCCCCTTTAACCACTTAAGGACCGCCTCCTGCACATAATACGCTGGCAGAATGGCACGGCTGGGCACATGCACGTACAGGTACGAGCTGTGCTAGTACCCAGCCGTGTCCGGGACTCGCGGACCCGATCGCTGCTGGAGTCCCAGGATCGGTCCCCGGAGCTGAAGAACAGTAAGAGCCGTGTGTAAACACGGCTTTCCCCGTTCTTCACTGTGGCGGCATCATCGATCGCGTCATCCCTTTTATAGGGATACACAATCGATGATGTCACACCTACAGCCACACCCCCCCTACAGTTAGAAACAGAGATGAGGTCACACATAACATCTTCAGCGCCCCTTAGTGGTTAACTCCCAAACTGCAAATTTAATTTTCACAGCAATCAGTGCATTTAAAAAAAAAAAAAAAACGCTGATCGCCGCCATTAGTAGTAAAAAAAATTTTTTTTTTATAAAAATGCAATAAATCTATCCCCTATTTTGTAAACGCTATGAATTTTGCGCAAACCAATCGATAAACGCTTATTGCGATTTTTTTTTACCAAAAATAGGTAGAAGAATACGTATCGGCCTAAACTGAGGGAAAAAAATATTTTTTTATATATTTTTGGGAGGTATTTATTATAGTAAAAAATATTCTATTTTTTTTTCAAAATTGTCGCTCTATATTTGTTTATAGCGCAAAAAAATAAAAACGCAGAGGTGATCAAATACCACCAAAAGAAAGCTCTATTTGTGGGAAAAAAGGACGCCAATTTTGTTTGGGAGCCACGTCACACGACCGCGCAATTGTCAGTTAAAGCGATGCAGTGCCGAACCGCAAAACCTGTCCGGGTCCTTTACCTGCCTAAAGGTCTGGGTCTTAAGTGGTTAAATGTCCTTATTTCTTCTGAGAAATCCTCACTTCCTGTTCTTCTGTCTGTAACTCCACACAGTGTGGAGTGTCGTGCTCGCCCCCCCCCCTTGAGGGGGGAGGGGGCGAGCTGGAGAGTCAGGACACCCACTAAAACACAGCTCCTTTCTCTATCTGCAACATAGAGAGCATCCTGACTCACCTGTAGTCCAAGGGAGGGGGCGAGCACGACACTCCACACCAGGGAGAAAGCCTTGCATTACTGTGTGGAGTTACAGACAGAAGAACAGGAAGTGAGGATTTCTCAGAAGAAATAAGGACATTGAAAAGCAAAATGGAAGGATGAGGTAAGTGAAGGAGGACTGCAATAAGATAAAGGAAGATATTTAGGTAATGGGGGTTAAGTGTGACCTCATATGTGTTTCTAACTGTAGGGGGGCGTGGCTGGACGTGTGACGTCATTGATTGTGTTTCCCTATATCAGGAAACAGACGATCAATGACAGCGCCACAGAGAAGAACAGGGAAGGTGTATTTACACTCGACTCTCTCCGTTCTTTAGCTCCCGTGACCGATCGCGGGTACCGCGGCCGTGGTCACGGAGCTTCGGACCGGGTCGCGGGCTGGGCACTTAAAGAGGACGTACACGTACGTGCTTGTGCCCAGCCGTGCCAGTCTGCCGACGTATATGTGCAGGAGGCGGTCCTTAACCACTTAAGGACCGCTTACTGCACATATATGTCGGCAGAATGGCACGGCTGGGCACATCAATGTATATATACGTTGGTTTTAGTACCCAGCCGTGGGTCACGGGCGCGCCCGCGGCGCGCTCCCGTGACACGGTCCGAAGATCCAGGACCGGGACCGCGGGACCCGAGGACCCGATCGCCGCTGGAATGCGGCGATCGGTCCGTGGAGCTGAAGAACGGGGAGAGCCGTGTGTAAACACGGCTTCCCCGTGCTTCACTGTGGCCGCAGCATCGATCGCGTCATCCCTGTTATAGGGGGACGCGATCAATGACGTCACACCTACAGCCACACCCCCTACAGTTGTAAACACACACTCAGGGAACACTCAAAGTCACAGCGCCCCCTTGTGGTTAACTCCCAAACTGCAACTGTCATTTTCACAGTAAACAATGCAATTTAAATGCATTTTTTGCTGTGAAAATGTCAATGGTCCCAAAAATGTGTCAAAATTGTCCGAAGTGTCCGCCATAATGTCGCAGTCACGAAAAAAAATCGCTGATCGCCGCTATTAGTAGTAAAAAAAAGATAATTAATAAAAATGCAATAAAACTATTCCTTATTTTGTAAACGCTATACATTTTGCGAAAACCAACCGATAACTGCTTATTGCGATTTTTTTTACTAAAAATAGGTAGAGGAAAACGTATCGGCCTTAAATGAGGAAAAAAAATGTTTTTTTATATATTTTTGGGGGATATTTATTATAGCAAAAAGTAAAAAATATTGCATTTATTTAAAATTGTCGCTCTATTTTTGTTTATAGCGCAAAAAATAAAAACCGCAGAGGTGATCAAATACCACCAAAAGAAAGCTCTATTTGTGGGAAAAAAAGGACGCCAATTTTGTTTGGGAGCCACGTCGCACGACCGCGCAATTGTCAGTTAAAACGACGCAGTGCCGAATCGCAAAAAGGGGCCAGGTCCTTTACCTGCATTTTGGTCCGGGTCTTAAGTGGTTAACTGGTTAAGCTTTGACAAAAAAAAAAAAAAAAACTTGGAAGCCGGTTGGTTTTTATGCAGAGCTGCACCAGGTTTTGCACTCTCCGGTTTTAGTAAATCTCCCCCCATACGTGTCTGATGTGCAGGACAAGTTAGCAGCTCAACCTCAACAATAAGACCCCTTCAGCAGAGATCACCTGACAGATACAGCCAAAGGGCGGCCATGACACTTCATCTCCTAAATGTCCAAAATACAAAAAAAAAAAAAAAAATGGCAGATAAAAGTTCTCACCCCCTGGGAATCCTTCGGGTTGGTGAACATGTACTCAAACACGTGGTCAATGTTCGCCATTTTCATAGCTGCCCTGGAAAGGAGAGAGAGACAGACACAGCAAGTTAGTGGTGAATCATTCATAGAAAAAATAAAAAAAAATGTAAAAAATTTGGACTAAAAAAAGATTCTCTTGGAAAGAAAAGATTAGGGGAAATCCCAACATCTACATCTGAACGCTGTATATAAGAGCGATTTAACCCCTTCAATACCGGGCACTTTCACCCCCCTTCCTGCCCAGGCCAATTTCCAGCTTTCAGCGCTGTCGCACTTTGAATGACAACTGCGCGGTCATGCAACACTGTACTAGGGCTGCGCATTTTCACCGGTCTCGCGATTCGATGCGATTACGATTATCAAGTCCACGATTCGATTAGATTCCGCGATGCATCAAGATTGCTGCGCACGGTTTTCATCTGTTCTTAAAAAAAACTCTCTGCATGTAGCAAACTGTAAACACAGCAGACAACTTAAAGGGGAGCTCCAGACTGACCCCAAAATAATACAAGAGATGGACAGAGACTGCAGACAATGATACAAGAGATGGACAGAGACTGCAGACAATGATACAAGAGAGGATCAGACACTGCGGACAATGATACAAGAAAGGATCAGAGACTGCGGACAATGATACAAGAGAGGATCAGAGACTGCAGACAATGATACAAGAGATGGACAGAGACTGCAGACAATCTTCCATGAGAGGATCAGACACTGCGGACAATGATACAAGAGAGGATCAGAGACTGCGGACAATGATACAAGAGAGGATCAGACACTGCGGACAATGATACTAGAGAGGATCAGAGACTGCGGACATGATACAAGAGAGGATCAGAGACTGCGGACATGATACAAGAGAGGATCAGAGACTGCGGACAATGATACTAGAGAGGATCAGAGACTGCGAACATGATACAAGAGAGGATCAGAGACTGCGGACAATGATACTAGAGAGGATCAGAGACTGCGAACATGATACAAGAGAGGATCAGAGACTGCGGACAATGATACAAGAGGATCAGACACTGCGGACAATGATACTAGAGAGGATCAGAGACTGCGGACATGATACAAGAGAGGATCAGAGACTGCGGACATGATACAAGAGAGGATCAGACACTGCGAACATGATACAAGAGAGGATCAGAGACTGCGGACAATGATACAAGAGGATCAGACACTGCGGACAATGATACTAGAGAGGATCAGACACTGCGGACATGATACAAGAGAGGATCAGAGACTGCGGACAATGATACAAGAGAGGATCAGAGACTGCGGACAATGATACAAGAGAGGATCAGACACTGCGGACAATGATACTAGAGAGGATCAGAGACTGCGGACATGATACAAGAGAGGATCAGAGACTGCGGACAATGATACAAGAGAGGATCAGAGACTGCGGACAATGATACAAGAGAGGATCAGACACTGCGGACAATGATACTAGAGAGGATCAGAGACTGCGGACATGATACAAGAGAGGATCAGAGACTGCGGACATGATACAAGAGAGGATCAGAGACTGCGGACAATGAGAGATCAGAGACTGCGACTGAGAGAGGATCAGAGACTGCGGACATGATACATCAGAGACTGCGGACAATGAGAGAGATCAGACACTGCGGACATGATACGAGAGGATCAGAGACTGCGGACATGATACAAGAGAGGATCAGAGACTGCGGACAATGAGAGGATCAGAGACTGCGGACAATGAGAGAGGATCAGAGACTGCGAACATGATACAAGAGAGGATCAGAGACTGCGGACAATGATACAGAGAGGATCAGAGACACTGCAAGAGACAGATGCGGACAATGATACTCAGAGAGGATCAGAGACTGCGGACATGATACAAGAGAGGATCAGAGACTGCGGACATGATGATCACACTGCGAGATACAAGAGAGGATCAGAGACTGCGGACAATGATACAAGAGGATCAGACACTGCGGACATGATACAGAGAGGATCACTGCGGACATGATACAAGAGAGGATCACTGCGGACATGATACTAGAGAGGATCAGAGACTGCGGACATGATACAAGAGAGGATCAGACACTGCGGACATGATACGAGAGGATCAGAGACTGCGGAGACAAGAGAGGATCAGAGACTGCGGACATGATACAAGAGAGGATCAGAGACTGCGGACATGATACAAGAGAGGATCAGAACTGCGGACTGGAGACAGATGCGGACATGAGAGAGGATCAGAGACTGCGGACATGATACAAGAGAGGATCAGAGACTGCGGACAATGATACTAGAGAGGATCAGAGACTGCGAACATGATACAAGAGAGGATCAGAGACTGCGGACATGATACAAGACACTGAAACTAGAGAGGATCAGACACTGCGAGAGGATCATGATACAAGAGAGGATCAGACACTGACATGATACAGAGAGGATCAGAGACTGCGGACATGATACAAGAGAGGATCAGACACTGCGAACATGATACAAGAGAGGATCAGAGACTGCGGACAATGATACAAGAGGATCAGACACTGCGGACATGATACAAGAGAGGATCAGAGACTGCGGACATGATACTAGACAGGATCAGACACTGCGGACATGATACAAGAGAGGATCAGAGACTGCGGACATGATACAAGAGAGGATCAGAGACTGCGGACATGATACAAGAGAGGATCAGAAACTGCGGACAATGATACTAGAGAGGATCAGAGACTGCAGACAATGATACTAGAGAGGATAAGAGACTGCAGACAATGAAACTAGAGAGGATCAGACACTGCGGACATGATACAAGAGAGGATCAGACACTGCGGACATGATACAAGAGAGGATCAGAGACTGCGGACATGATACAAGAGAGGATCAGACACTGCGAACATGATACAAGAGAGGATCAGAGACTGCGGACAATGATACAAGAGGATCAGACACTGCGGACATGATACAAGAGAGGATCAGAGACTGCGGACATGATACTAGACAGGATCAGACACTGCGGACATGATACAAGAGAGGATCAGAGACTGCGGACATGATACAAGAGAGGATCAGAGACTGCGGACATGATACAAGAGAGGATCAGAAACTGCGGACAATGATACTAGAGAGGATCAGAGACTGCAGACAATGATACTAGAGAGGATAAGAGACTGCAGACAATGAAACTAGAGAGGATCAGACACTGCGGACATGATACAAGAGAGGATCAGACACTGCGGACATGATACAAGAGAGGATCAGAGACTGCAGACAATGAAACTAGAGAGGATCAGACACTGCGGACACGATACAATTGAGGATCAGACACTGAGGACAATGATACTAGAGAGGATCAGAGACTGCGGACATTATACTAGAGAGGATCAGAGACTGCGGACATGATACTAGAGAGGATCAGAGACTGCGGACATGATACTAGAGAGGATCAGAGACTGCGGACATGATACTAGAGAGGATCAGAGACTGCGGACAGGATACAAGAGAGGATCAGAGACTGCGGACATTATACTAGAGAGGATCAGAGACTGCGGACATGATACTAGAGAGGATCAGAGACTGCGGACATGATACTAGAGAGGATCATAGACTGCAGACAATGAAACTAGAGAGGATCAGACACTGCGGACACGATACAATTGAGGATCAGACACTGAGGACAATGATACTAGAGAGGATCAGAGACTGCAGACATGATACTAGAGAGGATCAGAGACTGCGGACATGATACTAGAGAGGATCAGAGACTGCGGACATGATACTAGAGAGGATCAGAGACTGCGGACATGATACTAGAGAGGATCAGAGACTGCGAACAGGATACAAGAGAGGATCAGAGACTGCGGACATTATACTAGAGAGGATCAGAGACTGTGGACATGATACTAGAGAGGATCAGAGACTGCGGACATGATACTAGAGAGGATCATAGACTGCAGACAATGAAACTAGAGAGGATCAGACACTGCGGACACGATACAAGAGAGGATCAGACACTGAGGACAATGATACTAGAGAGGATCAGAGACTGCAGACATTATACTAGAGAGGATCAGAGACTGCGGACATGATACAAGAGAGGATAAGAGACTGCAGACAATGAAACTAGAGAGGATCAGACACTGCGGACACGATACAAGAGAGGATCAGAGACTGCAGACAATGAAACTAGAGAGGATCAGACACTGCGGACACGATACAAGAGAGGATCAGACACTGAGGACAATGATACTAGAGAGGATCAGAGACTGCGGACATGATACAAGAGAGGATCAGAGACTGCGGACATGATACAAGAGAGGATCAGAAACTGCGGACAATGATACTAGAGAGGATCAGAGACTGCAGACAATGATACTAGAGAGGATAAGAGACTGCAGACAATGAAACTAGAGAGGATCAGACACTGCGGACATGATACAAGAGAGGATCAGACACTGCGGACATGATACAAGAGAGGATCAGAGACTGCAGACAATGAAACTAGAGAGGATCAGACACTGCGGACACGATACAATTGAGGATCAGACACTGAGGACAATGATACTAGAGAGGATCAGAGACTGCGGACATTATACTAGAGAGGATCAGAGACTGCGGACATGATACTAGAGAGGATCAGAGACTGCGGACATGATACTAGAGAGGATCAGAGACTGCGGACAGGATACAAGAGAGGATCAGAGACTGCGGACATTATACTAGAGAGGATCAGAGACTGCGGACATGATACTAGAGAGGATCAGAGACTGCGGACATGATACTAGAGAGGATCATAGACTGCAGACAATGAAACTAGAGAGGATCAGACACTGCGGACACGATACAATTGAGGATCAGACACTGAGGACAATGATACTAGAGAGGATCAGAGACTGCAGACATGATACTAGAGAGGATCAGAGACTGCGGACATGATACTAGAGAGGATCAGAGACTGCGGACATGATACTAGAGAGGATCAGAGACTGCGGACATGATACTAGAGAGGATCAGAGACTGCGGACAGGATACAAGAGAGGATCAGAGACTGCGGACATTATACTAGAGAGGATCAGAGACTGTGGACATGATACTAGAGAGGATCAGAGACTGCGGACATGATACTAGAGAGGATCATAGACTGCAGACAATAAAACTAGAGAGGATCAGACACTGCGGACACGATACAAGAGAGGATCAGACACTGAGGACAATGATACTAGAGAGGATCAGAGACTGCAGACATTATACTAGAGAGGATCAGAGACTGCGGACATGATACAAGAGAGGATAAGAGACTGCAGACAATGAAACTAGAGAGGATCAGACACTGCGGACACGATACAAGAGAGGATCAGAGACTGCAGACAATGAAACTAGAGAGGATCAGACACTGCGGACACGATACAAGAGAGGATCAGACACTGAGGACAATGATACTAGAGAGGATCAGAGACTGCGGACATGATACAAGAGAGGATCAGAGACTGCGGACATGATACAAGAGAGGATCAGAAACTGCGGACAATGATACTAGAGAGGATCAGAGACTGCAGACAATGATACTAGAGAGGATAAGAGACTGCAGACAATGAAACTAGAGAGGATCAGACACTGCGGACATGATACAAGAGAGGATCAGACACTGCGGACATGATACAAGAGAGGATCAGAGACTGCAGACAATGAAATTAGAGAGGATCAGACACTGCGGACACGATACAATTGAGGATCAGACACTGAGGACAATGATACTAGAGAGGATCAGAGACTGCGGACATTATACTAGAGAGGATCAGAGACTGCGGACATGATACTAGAGAGGATCAGAGACTGCGGACATGATACTAGAGAGGATCAGAGACTGCGGACATGATACTAGAGAGGATCAGAGACTGCGGACAGGATACAAGAGAGGATCAGAGACTGCGGACATGATACTAGAGAGGATCAGAGACTGCGGACATGATACTAGAGAGGATCAGAGACTGCGGACATGATACTAGAGAGGATCATAGACTGCAGACAATGAAACTAGAGAGGATCAGACACTGCGGACACGATACAATTGAGGATCAGACACTGAGGACAATGATACTAGAGAGGATCAGAGACTGCAGACATGATACTAGAGAGGATCAGAGACTGCGGACATTATACTAGAGAGGATCAGAGACTGCGGACATGATACTAGAGAGGATCAGAGACTGCGGACATGATACTAGAGAGGATCAGAGACTGCGGACAGGATACAAGAGAGGATCAGAGACTGCGGACATTATACTAGAGAGGATCAGAGACTGTGGACATGATACTAGAGAGGATCAGAGACTGCGGACATGATACTAGAGAGGATCATAGACTGCAGACAATGAAACTAGAGAGGATCAGACACTGCGGACACGATACAAGAGAGGATCAGACACTGAGGACAATGATACTAGAGAGGATCAGAGACTGCAGACATTATACTAGAGAGGATCAGAGACTGCAGACAATGAAACTAGAGAGGATCAGACACTGCGGACACGATACAAGAGAGGATCAGAGACTGCAGACAATGAAACTAGAGAGGATCAGACACTGCGGACACGATACAAGAGAGGATCAGACACTGAGGACAATGATACTAGAGAGGATCAGAGACTGCGGACATTATACTAGAGAGGATCAGAGACTGCGGACATGATACAAGAGAGGATCAGAGACTGCGGACATTGTCCTCATAAAGTCCTGCCAAACGACAATGTATGCCGTGTCATAAATTATGGTTTATGTGTGTCTTATTGATTGATTCACATCACAACTTCATTGATCCTTTTTTTTTTTTTTTGTATGGTTTTTAGTTTTGCTCATCACTGCCACACACACGTGCAATGCATAAAAAACAAGGGAAAGAGGCGCCTCCAAGTGTAGATGTTTTAAATAATGTAATAAATAAAAGAGTACAGGCAACTCACATTTTAGAAGTTAAAAATTGGCATTTGTACATGTTTCTTTAAAAGTGGTCATCAGTTCTGTCACTTGTAGTCCTTCTTCTGCTGGGCACTGTGCTGTGGGAAGCTGTCCTTCACCGCTGTGAGGTGTTGAGGCCGGCGGCGGTGGCGAAGATGGCTTGTAAGCCAGGCTGGCAAGGTGGAGATGTTGCAGCAGCAGGATGACGCTGGTGACGTTGCTGGAGTATGCGACGACGCGTTTCCTGAGCGTACGAACTGCGGTGGTATGGCAGTCGCGCTCCTTTATCAAGCTACTTGCTTGATAAAGGAGCGCGTCGCATACTCCAGCAAACGCGTCGCATACTCCAGCAATGTCACCAGTGTCATCCTGCTGCTGCAACATCTCCACTGGGGTTTTTATTTATTGCTACGCAAACAAAAAAAGTCCAATTTTTTTTTTCTTTTTAATTGGCGTCCTTTTTTCCTGCGTCGCTTTAACTGACAATTGCGCGGTCGCGCCATGCGGCTCCCAAACAAAATCGGCGTCCTTTTTTCCCCACAAATAGAGATTTCTTTTGGTGGTATTTGATCACCTCTGCGGGTTTTTATTTTTTGCGCAATAAATGAAAATAGAGAGACAATTTTGAAAAAAAAAAAAAACAATATTGATTACTTTTTGATGTAATAAATATGGAATTTTTTTTTTTTTTTCAAAACGTTTTTTTTTTCTCGGTTTAGGCCGGTACGTATTCTTCTACATATTTTTGGTAAAAAAAAACGCAATAAGCTGGTTTGTGCAAAAGTTATAGCATATATATACAAAATAGGGGGATATATTAACCACTTCAGCCCCAGACCAATATGCTGCTCAATGACCGGGACCCTTTTTGCGATCCGGCACTGCGTCGCTTTAACTGACAATTGCGCGGTCGTGCGACGCGGCTCCCAAACAAAATTGGCGTCCTTTTTTCCCACAAATAGAGCTTTCTTTTGGTGGTATTTGATCACCTCTGCGGTTTTTATTTTTTGCGCTATAAACAAAAATAGAGCGACAGTTTTGTAAAATAAAAAAAAATATATTTTTAATTTTTTTTGCTGTAATAAATATCCCCCCAAAAATATATTAAAACATTTTTTTCCTCAGTTAAGGCCGATACGTATTCTTCTACAAATTTTTCGTAAAAAACCCCCGCAATAAGCGTTTATTGATTGGTTTGCGCAAAAGTTATAGCGTCTACGAAATAGGGGATAGTTTTATGGCATTTTTAATAATATTTTTTTTTTACTAGTAATGGCGGCGATCAGCGATTTTTATCGGTACTGCGACATTATGGCGGACACTTCGGACACCTTTGACAAATTTTTGGGACCATTGGCATTTTTATAGTGATCAGTGCTATAAAAATGCATGGATTACTGTAAAAATGTCACTGGCAGGGAAGGGGTTAACACTAGGGGGGCAAGGGAGGCGTTAATTATGTTCCCTGGGTGTGTTCTGAAGGGGGGATGGGACTGACTAGGGGAAATGACAGATCGCTGGTCATACATTGTATGAACAGACGATCCGCCATTTCTCCCCCTGACAGGACCGGGAGCTTACACACACACGCTCACGGTTTTCGCTCAGTAATAAGCGATCGCGGGTGCCCGGCGGCGATCACGCTCGTCGGCACCAGGGGCGAGCAGGGCGCGCGCACGCGCCCCTAATGGCTGAAATGCGAGATGACGTAATATTATGTTGTTCCGCGCAGCCGAGTCGACCTGCCGCCGTAAAACTGCGGCGGCTGGTCGGCTAGTGGTTAATGACATTTATATATATTTTTTTTAATAGTAATGGCGGTTATCTGCGATTTTTGTCGGGACTGCGAAATTGCGGCGGACACTTTCGACACTATTTTGGGACCATTCACATTTATACAGCGATCAGTGCTATAAATATGCACTGATTACTGTATAAATGTGACTGGCAGGGAAGGGGTTTTAACACTAGGGGGCGATCAAGGTGTTAAATGTGTTCCCTAGGGAGTGATTCTAACTGTAGGGGGACCGATCTGTGTCCCTATGTAGAAGGGACACAGCATCGGTCTCCTCTCACCCTGACAGGACGTGGATCTCTGCGTTTACACACAGAGATCCACGTCCCTGGCTCTGTGACGAGCAATCGCGGGTGCCTGGTGGACATCGCGGCCGCCGGGCACGCGCCTCGGGTCCCCAGTAATGCGGCGAGTGCGCGTTTCGCACGCGCGCCACACTGCGGGAATCCCAGGACGCCATATGACAATACGCCGGGCGGGAAGCGGTTAAATGTGGTAGCTGCATTCGTTTTCTTTTTGTTTTTAGACGTTTTTTCTCATTACTGCCACCTGGTGATCCCGCCAGTAACGCACTTCCTGTCCCTGGATAACTAGGATAGGCTGCGCAAAATCACACTAGTCTGAGATTACGCAGGGCTGAGAGTCACATGCTAGGAAAGAGGCAGAGTTACACGTTCCTCCTCCTTCCCGGGAAGAAAACCTCGCTGTGCCCAATGCAGACAGACAGAGGGACAATGACATGAAAGGGGCGGTCCCCACCTGTTCAGGAAGAAGGCCCCTCGGATCATCTCGTAGGGATTGGATCGCGTCCTCGCCCTCCTCATCTCCTCCCCTTCCAGCTCATCAAACGCGCTCTGTAAGAGATACAAGGAGAGAGAGTCCCTCCATTTATTGCTTTCTGAGAGAACATTAACCCCTTCAGTCCCGGGCACTCTCACCCCCGTCCTGCCCAGGCCGATTTTCAGCTTTCAGCGCTCTCACACTTTGAATGACAATTGCGCCGTCGTGCACTGGGGTTTATTATTTTTTGCTAAACAAATGAAAAAAGACCGAAAATTTTGGGGGGAAACATTTATTTTTTGGTTTCTGTTTTGTAAATAAGCATGTTTTCGACCTTCACTAATGAGCACTGATGAGGCGGTACTGATGGGCACTAACGATAGGCGGGAACTGATGGGAACTAAGGATAGACAGGAACTGATGGGCACTGAGGGGCACCAAGGATAGACAGGAACTGATAGATAGTGATGAGGCGATACTGATGAGGTGGCACCGATGATAGGCGGGAACTGATGGGCACTGATAGGCGGGAACTGATGGGCACTGATGATAGGCGGGAACTGATGGGAACCAAGGACAGGTGGGAACTGAGGGGCACCAAGGATAGACAGGGACTGATGGCCACTTATGAGGCGATACTGATGAGGTGCCACTAATGATAGGCAAGAACTGATGGGCACTGATGAGGTGTTACTCATGAGGTGGCACTGATAGGTGGGAACTGACGAGCACTGATGGCACCAAGGTTAGACAGGAATTGATGGGCACTGATGGCACCAAGGATAGACAGGAACTGATGGGCACTGATAAGGCGATACTGATGAGGTGGCACTAACAATAGGCGGGAACTGATGGGAACCAAGGATAGATGGGAACTGATGGGCACTAATGATAGGTGGGAACTGATGGGCACTAATGATAGGTGGGAACTGATGGGCACTGAGGGGCACCAAGGATAGACAGGAACTGATGGGCACTGATGAGTACTGATGAGGTGGCACCAATGATAGGTGGGAACTGATGAGTACTGATGAGGTGGCACTGATAGGTGGGAACTGATGAGCACTGATAGGCGGGAACTGATGGGCACCAAGGATAGACAGGAACTGATAGATAGTGATGAGGCGATACTGATGAGGTGGCACCAATGATAGGCGGGAACTGATGGGCACTGATGAGGTGGCACTGATAGGTGGGAACTGATGGGCACTGATGATAGGCGGGAACTGATGGGAACCAAGGACAGGCGGGAAATGATGGGCAATCATGATAGGTGGGAACTGAGGGGCACCAAGGATAGACAGGAACTGATGGGCACTTATGAGGCGATACTGATGAAGTGCCACTAATGATAGGCAAGAACTGATGGGCACTGATGAGGTGGCACTGATAGGTGGGAACTGACGAGCACTGATGGCACCAAGGTTAGACAGGAATTGATGGGCACTGATGGCACCAAGGATAGACAGGAACTGATAAGGCGATACTGATGAGGTGGCACTAATGATAGGCGGAAACTGATGGGCACTGATAAGGTGGCACTGATGGGCACTAAGGATAGGCGGGGAACTGATGGGCACTAAAATTGTCGGGAACTGATGAGGTGGCACTGATGGGCACCAATGATAGGTGGGAACTGATGGGCACTGATGAGGCGATAATGATGAGTTGGCACTGATGACGACAGGTGGGAACTGATGGGCACGGATGGGCAGTAATGATAGGCGGGAACTGATGGGCACCTTCGAAACGCATCAGCCAGCAGTCGTTCGCACGTCCTCTCTCTAGGATCTGGAGACTGCTCTCAGTAGACGGACTGTCATAAGCCAAAGACGGTTACATTGTGGTTTTCCTTTCTATGCTTGCGAGAAGTTATTAATACTTTCTCTTTTAAAAAATATATCAAAGAATATAATTTTTTTGGATACCCCTATCCTGGAGGGCAGCAAGGGTATATGTTTTTCTGCACTCCTCCTGATTGGCTGAGACAGAGCAGCGGCGCCATTGGCTCCCACTGCTGTCTATCAAATCAGTCAGCCAATCAGGGGAGAGAGAGAGAGAGAGAGAGGGGGCGGGGCCTGGTCGAATGGATACACGTAGCTCTGACACGGCTTGGGTGACCCCTGTAGCAAGCTGCTGGCTGAGGGGGGCACTTAAAGGAGGGAGGGGCTACGAGCAGCAAAGAGGGACGCCAGGAGGATCAGGGCTGCTCTGTGCGAATCCAATTGCACAGAGGAGGTAATTATATAACATACTTTGTATATAGACACACATCGTTGGTATAAAAAAAAAAAAAAAAAAAAATATTCTACCCCAAAGGAGTCTTCTTTCAGATAAAATAATAACGGATGAATCGAAAGTCCATAAAATCGCAGTACACCTCCAGTGAGTGCCAATGTAGACAGACAGGTGACTGTGTAGATAACTTCACACGTGCTAGACACACATCCACCACCACATGAAATAATCACCGCTGAAGAAGTCCCCGCCCATAGAGGACGTAACGCGTACGGGAGGAGCGTCGTCACGTCACCCGCAGCTATCACTTTGCTCATTATACACGCTGTATACATCGGCAACGACCGTGGTGCCTTCATTGTGAGTGTTTTTTTTTATCTTTTATTACGATTAACTGCTTGCCGACCGCCCGCCGTCATATTACTGCGGGCGGTGGCTCTGTCTCGCAGGAGCACGTAGCTCTACGTCCTCTCTTTTTCGGCCACTAGGGGGTGTGCGCGCGCCCCCCGCACGCCCCCGAGTCCCGCGCGCGTACGATCGCCGCCGGGCACCCGCGATTGCTCGTTACAGAGCGGAGAACGGGAGGTATGCGTGTAAACACACAGCTCTCGTTCCTGTCAGTGGGGGAAACGCTGATTTTCTGTTCATACAATGTATGAACAGAAGATCAGTGATTTCCCTTAGTAAGACCACCCCCCCCCCCCAATACAGTTAGAACACACCCAGGAACACACTTAACCCCTCCCCTGCCCCCTAGTGTTAACCCCTTCACTGCCAATGGCATTTTTATAGTAATACAATGCATTTTTATAGCATTGATCGCTATAAAAATGCCAATGGCCCCAAAAATGTGTCAAAATTGTCCGAAGTGTTCGCCATAATATCGCAGTACCGAAAAAAAAAAAAAAAAAAACGCTGATCGCCGCCATTACTAGTAAAAAAAAATATTAATAAAAATGCCATAAAACGACCCCCTTTTTTGTAAACGCTATACATTTTGCGCTAACCAATCAATAAACGCTTATTGCGATTTTTTTTTTAACGAAAAATATGTAGAAGAATACGTATCGGCCTAAACTGAGGAAAAAAAATGTTTTTTTATATCTTTTTTGGGGATATTTATTATAGCAAAATGTAAAAAAATACTGCATTTTTTTCAAAACAGTCGCTCTATTTTTGTTTATAGCGCGAAAAATAAAAACCGCAGAGGTGATCAAATACCACCAAAAGAAAGCTCTATTTGTGGGGGAAAAAAAGGACGCCAATTTTGTTTGGGAGCCACGTCGCACGACCGCGCAATTGTCAGTTAACCACTTAAGGACCCCCGCACGCACATATACGGCCACAGAATGGCACGTACAGGCACAAGGGCGTAAATTTACGTCCCCGCCTAAGTGCGGTTCGGGGGTCCCATCGGGACCCCCTCCGCGGCGTGCGGGGGTCCCCCTGGCTCCGGGAGCGATCCGGGACGAGCGGGCGGATGTCGGTGTTTACCCGCCCCCCCGCGATCGCTCCCAGCCAATGCGCGCGCTCCCAGTCTCCTGTCACTTCCTCCTCCTGTGTAAACACAGGAAGGGGGAAGTGATGTAATCTCCCATCGCAGCGGTATTTCCAACCGCTGCGATGGGAGAAACACCTCACAGTAAGTCCTGCACCAACATTACACTGACACACACTCACATAGGCATACTTAACCCCTTGCGATCTGCCCCCCCCCTGTCACAGTGTCACTGAATGCAGTGATCTAATCACTGCATTTAGTGTCAGTGTGACAGGCAGTGTAAAATCAGTTAGTGTTAGGTCCAGGGTGGCCCCCCCACCCCCCCTAATAAAGTTTTAACCCCCTGATCACCGCCCTAGTTAACCCTTTCACTCCCTATTGCCAGCGTCACTAAGCGATCATTTTTCTGATCGCTGTATTAGTGTCGCTGTTCCCACTAGGTAGCTATTTTTTTTTTATCGCGATTTTTTTATTTTACTAAAGACATGTGGCTAAATAAATTTTGGCCTAAATGTTTGACTAAAATTTAGTTTATTTGATTTTTTTTTTAACAAAAAGTAAAAAATAGTGTTTTTTTTTCAAAAATGTCGCTCTATTTTTGTATATAGCGCAAAAAATAAAAATCGCAGAGGTGATCAAATACCACCAAAAGAAAGCTCTATTTGTGGGAAGAAAAGGACGCAAATTTTGTTTGGGAGCCACGTCGCACGACCGCGCAATTGTCAGTTAAAGCGACGCAGTGCCGAATCGCAAAAACACCTTGGGTCATTTACCAGCGTATTGGTCCGGGTCTTAAGTGGTTAAAGCGACGCAGTGCCGAATCACAAAAACACCTTGGGTCATTTACCAGCGTATTGGTCCGGGTCTTAAGTGGTTAAAGCGACGCAGTGCCGAATCACAAAAACACCTTGGGTCATTTACCAGCGTATTGGTCCGGGTCTTAAGTGGTTAAAGCGACGCAGTGCCGAATCACAAAAAGTGCTCTGGTCTTTGGACAGCAATATGGTCCTGGGGTTAAGTGGTTAAATCATTTATCCAAAACGGAGAGCACTATGTTTTGGCATTTGTTTATTACATGACCTGGGATGACCTATCGTTTTTCTCTGCGACGTCTCCACTACTGCTGGATTTGCTGATATTTATACATAAAGTGCATTTGACCCCCCCATAATTAAAGGGTCCAGGTGGTGAGGTGAGAGGCCGTTCCATGTGGTGGTGGATGTGTGTCTAGCACGTGTGAAGTCACCTGTCTGCCTACATTGGCACTCACTGGAGGTGTACTGCGATTTTATGGACTTTCGATTCATCCGTTATTATTTTATTTGAGCGCTGCACCATCTGTATTTGTTTCTCCACTGGGACTTTGGGATTATTGACGCTGGTGTTCAGCTGCTATACAGGGGTTCGTTTGTCATTTTTTGCGCTGATTTATTTTCTTTCTATTCTTCTTCCAGATAAACGCGTGACAGAAACTCGGGGCAGGAAATCGCTTGGCTATTTTCAGTACATTATTGTTTTACATATCTCAGGTTTCATGTGTATGTATGCAGCTGCAGCAAACACAATCCAACAACTGGAAGCAAAACCTGACACAGGGTACAGAACATGGGGGGGGGGGGGGGGGTTTGGCGTACATCCTCCCACCCCTAGGGACCCCCAATATTTAGGTGACAGTCTTACCTTACATTCCAACAGGCTTTCCAGCAGATGTGCTCTGCAGAATTCTGTCTCGTCGTCTATGATCATTTTCCTCTGTAATACAAGTGAGAAGCAAGCAGAATTAAAAAATATTTTTTTTTTTGGGGGGGGGGGGGGTCATAGTTCTGCAACAGCTGGACGGGCCACCAGTTTGGGACCCCCCTGATCTAAAGGAAATGAAACAAACAAATTGTAGAACACGAATGGCAATTCATATCATACCTTGCCCACTGTCACCCAATCGTTCAGCTCATCGTGATCTGGAATGTCGGTGGTACATTCTGGGAACCAATCGACTTCTTCGTAGGCTGTTGCCTACAATATCAGACATAAAAACATTTAGACATTTCTTCATGTGAAGACTTCCGACCTGCAACCAGCTTTTCCCCTTTCACTGGCAGCTTGCTTCTTCCAGGTCAAAACCAGACATGAAACGCCGACATGGACACTTTACATTGGCTGTCCAACAGTGGAGTCCTCTAAAGACCCAACCAAAGGACTGTAGTGGCTCATCAATTACCTCAGGCTGATTCCTCTATCTATACACCCCCCATGTTCTCACCACTCACCTCAGGCTGATTCCTCCATCTATATATACACCCTCCATGTGATCACCACTCACCCCAGGCTGATTCCTCCATCTATACACCCCCCCATGTGATCACCACTCACCCCAGGCTGATTCCTCCATCTATACACCCCCCATGTGATCACCACTCACCCCAGGCTGATTCCTCCATCTATACACCCCCCATGTGATCACCACTCACCTCAGGCTGATTCTTCCATCGATACACCCCCCATGTGATCACCACTCACCCCAGGCTGATTCCCCCATCTATACACCCCCCATGTGATCACCACTCACCCCAGGCTGATCCCTCCATCTATACACCCCCCATGTGATCACCACTCACCCCAGGCTGATCCCTCCATCTATACACCCTCCATGTGATCACCACTCACCCCAGGCTGATTCATCCATCTATATATACACCCTCCATGTGATCACCACTCACCTCAGGCTGATTCCTCCATCTATACACCCTCCATGTGATCACCACTCACCTCAGGCTGATTCCTCCATCGATACACCCCCCATGTGATCACAGACTCACCTTAGGCTGATTCCTCCATCTATACACCCTCCATGTGATCACCACTCACCTCAGGCTGATCCCTCCATCTATATATACACCCCCCATGTGATCACCACTCACCTCAGGCTGATCCCTCCATCTATACACCCCCCATGTGATCACCACTCACCTCAGGCTGATCCCTCCATCTATACACCCTCCATGTGATCACCACTCACCCCAGGCTGATTCCTCCATCTATATATACACCCTCCATGTGATCACCACTCACCTTAGGCTGATTACTCCATCTATACACCCTCCATGTATCACCACTCACCTCAGGCTGATTCCTCCATCTATATATACACCCTCCATGTGATCACCACTCACCTTAGGCTGATTCCTCCATCTATACAACCTCCATGTGCTCACCCCAAGCTGATTCCTCCATCTTTACATGCTTCATGTGATCACCACTCACCTCGGGCTGATTCCTCCATCTATACACCCTCCATGTGCTCACCACTCACCCCAGGCCGATTCCTCCATCTATACATCCTCCATGTGCTCATCAATTACCCCAGGCCGATTCCTCTATATACACCCTCCATGTGATCACCACTCACCTCAGGCTGATTCCTCCATCTATACACCCTCCATGCGCTCACTACTCACCTCAGGCTGCTTCCTCTATATACACCCCCCATGTGATCACCACTCATCTCAGGCTGATTCCTCCATCTATACAACCTCCATGTGCTCACCCCAAGCTGATTCCTCCATCTTTACATGCTTCATGTGCTCACCACTCACCCCAGGCCGATTCCTCCATCTATACATCCTCCATGTGCTCATCACTCACCCCAGGCCGATTCCTCTATATACACCCTCCATGTGATCACCACCCACCTCAGGCTGATTCCTCCATCTATACACCCTCCATGCGCTCACTACTCACCTCAGGCTGCTTCCTCTATATACACCCTCCATGTGATCACCACTCACCTCAGGCTTATTCCTCCATCTATACACCCTCCATGTGCTCACCGCTCACCCATCTATACACCCTCCATGTGCTCACCACCCACCCCAGGCCGATTCCTCTATCTATGCACCCTCCATGTGCTCACCACTCACCTCAGGCGCATTCCTCCAGTCCACATCGAGTTCCTTTTCAAACCCTTTTAGGATTAAGCCGAGACCTCTCCGCCCTTTCTGATTGGACGTTTCGACAATCTCCTTCCGGCCCTGGCCGTACTTCCCCAGACCCTCGCCTTCTCGGAAACCCATCTTGGCCTAAATGATGGAAACAAAGAAACAATTTAACATCCAGGAATTCATTGCGTGATAACAGAAAATAAACACAACGGACAGTTTAAAGTAGGACTATAGCAGGGATCCTCAAACTACGGCCCTCCAGCTGTTGCGGAACTACAAGTCCCATGAGGCATTGTAAAACTCTGACATTCACAGACATGACTAGGGCATGATGGGAATTGTAGTTCCTGAACAGCTGGAGGGCCGTAGTTTGAGGACCCATGGACTATAGGATAGAGTAAGAAAGGGTTATAACCCCTGTCAGTTTTTTTTTTTTGGGGGGGGGGGGGGGGGGGTACCTTCACTTCCTGTCCTATAGCCAAAACATGAAGTGAGAGGAATTCCCTGAAAATTTGTGTTACTAAACCCACAACAGTAATATCAGTCTGTATTTGCAGTAAATCATGCTTGTAATACTCACTGTGAAGCTCCATAGCAAGAGGGCTTGGCTCCAGCCCACCTTGTGCGATGCAAGCTTCAAAGAGAGCAATGGCTGCCAGGATGATTGATGACAAAGATCAAAAGAGCAACAAGCTCCTAAAGATTATACATGGACAACCTCTGCATTGTGTAAAAAGGCTGTTTGATCCTGTCTTCTGTGATCCTCCCATTTTTCCACTGTCTCCAATTCATCTGCTGATAGTACAGAACCTTTGAGTGCACTCTGCACATGCTCAGTTTTGTGTGTATTGCTAGAGAGGTTTTTTTTTGGGAGGGTGCATGTAATAAGCACAGGGCCAATCCGCACTGCCCAGGCAGAGGGTTAGGGGTCCTGCAGCCTCATAGGACAGTCAGAGGAGAATAAAAACACCTCCTACAAGCTTTAACCAGACACTGATAGACGTCACAAGACTGCTATATACTGCTGATGAGAAAAGGGATTTAGCGGTTTATCTATCGCCAGTGTGGGATTACCATGAGTTTCTGGGAGACGCTGTTGAACATGGAGTAGCGTGATGATGTGCCTTCTGCGAGGGGCTCCGTTTTATCTTTGTCCCCCGACCCAAACACAGGTCTCTTCTCATCGATCTCACTGTCCGAGCCGGTCCCGCTAGTGGAAGACTCTGTGGAAGGGCAGAAAACAACGTACAGGTTATGTATACAAGAGGAGCACCGGAAAATAAAAACAGATAAGCACATAAAACATTGTACAGGAGAGGAGCCTGCAAATTCAGCTCTACATGAGCTACATTGTGTACAGCAGTGCACCCGCTCCAATCCGCTAAGTGTGACGGATGGAAACCCTATTCTCCATCCGTCTGGTGGATCCGATCAGATGAAAACTGACTCTACGGTCCGCCTTCATCCGATCCCCCATAGAGGAGAGCGGTGCACAGTGTGAGGACACAGACCTGTCACCTGCCTGCTCAGCGGGGATCGACGGAGCCCGTACACGTCCATGGGAAAGGGCCCTTTGTAAAAATATAATAATAAAAAATAAATGTTAAGGTTTGATCTAGGTCAGTGCCAGGGTTAGTCTTTGGGTCAAGTAAGGGTCAAAGATCAGGGTCAGTATATTTTGGACAGGATTTTTTTCTTTTTAAATTAGAATCAGTAATTATAACATACACATATGTGGGATCGTTGTGATCGTCAGGAGCAAGAGATTTTATTTTGTGGGATTTTTTGGTGGTAGTAACAAGAAATACTGGTGTACATTTATATATATATATAGATATAGATAGAGATATAGAGATAGAGAGATTTTTTCTTTATTTTTACTTGGGGGGGGGGGGGGGGGGGCAGTTTTCTTTTGATAATGAAAAAATAAATAAAAATCAGGAGCTATCCATTAAAAGAAAGCCCAATTTGTCCTGGGAAAAAAACAGTATTATGACATTGAGATTTCGCATGTACAGGGGTACTGTCGGAAAGCAACGTGGTTTAATATCATAGTTCTGGAATTCCGCTTCCTGGTTCATACAGAGCAGTGGTTTTCAACCTTTCTAGTGCCGTGACCCCTTGATAAGATTTCCCAAGTTGTGGGGACCCCAACAGTATAATTTTTATAGTGTGGGTTATCAGCACCTAAGGCAAGACAAGTCATTTGCGCCCCTAGCCCACGGACATTTAGCGCTCCCTAAATCCCTTCCACAGGTACAGTATTAAAACCCCTTATGGTACATTTTAGGATGTAGCACTCTTAGGCCTCGTACACACCATCGGACTTATCCGATGAAAACGGTCCGCGGACCATTTCCATCGGATATGTCCGATCGGGAGTTTGATCCGATGGCGTGTACACACCATCGGATCAAATTCCCCGCCGCCGGACGGCGCGGTGACGTGGCGGTGATGTTGACGCCGCCACGTCACCGCTACGTCACCGCACCAGGAAGTAAAACACTTCCGCGCATGCGCCGAATACATTCGGCGGCGGCGCGGCGGCGGTGCGGGACGACATGTCTGCTGGTAAGTGTACTAACCAGCAGACATGTCGGG
Source organism: Rana kukunoris (assembly GCA_029574335.1). NCBI lineage: Eukaryota > Metazoa > Chordata > Amphibia > Anura > Ranidae > Rana > Rana kukunoris. The sequence continues at coordinate 552,564,152 of CM056052.1, read as the reverse complement.
CGGACAGATTCCCACCGGATAGATTTCAAAGCTTGCTTTGAAATCTGTCGGGTGGACAAATCTGTCCGCTAGCCCATACACACGAGCGGAGATGTCTGCTGAAACGGTCCATCGGTCCGTTTTCAGCGGACATATCCCCTCGTGTGTACGAGGCCTTACTTTGTTCTCTTTTCTTTCCCTTGTATCTCTCTCCATCCTAATTTCTAGGGTTGTCCCGAAATCACTTTTTTAGGACCGAGTACAAGTACCGATACTTTTTTTCAAGTAGTCGCCGATACCGAATACCGATACTTTTTTAAATGTGTCCCCAAATGCAGCCATTTCCCCCACATATTGCAGCCATGTCCCCCCACATAATGCAGCCATGTCCCCCCACATAATGCAGCCGTGTCCCCGCACATAATGCATGCCGTGTCCCCCCACATAATGCAGCCGTGTCCCCCCACATAATGCAGCCGTGTCCCCCCACATAATGCAGCCGTGTCCCCCCACATAATGCAGCCGTGTCCCCCCACATATTGCAGCCGTGTCCCCCCACATATTGCAGCCGTGTCCCCCCACATATTGCAGCCGTGTCCCCCATATACAGCCATGTCCCCCATATTGCAGCCATGTCCCCCCCATAGATGCAGCCATGTCCCCCATATACAGCCATGTCCCCCCCATATTGCAGTCATGTCCCCCATATACGCAGCCATGTTCCCCCCATATTGCAGCCATATCCCCCGTACCTGATGATGATGCCCCCCCACCTATACAAAGCCGCTGCCGCCGCGAACTTTGTAGGCTCCTTTACTTCCAATAGCTGTTTTCCCTGCAGCGCGCCATGTAAAGGACACTCCCTCTTGCTCGGGATTGGACAGATCCCGAGCAAGAGGGAGTGTCCTTTACATGGCACGCTGCAGGGAAAACAGCTATTGAAAGTAAAGGTGCCTACAATGTTCACGGCGGCAGCGGCTTTGTATAGGCGGCGGGGGTGGCTTTGCATATGCAGCGGCGGCGGTGGGGGCGAAGGGGGGGTAGTATTCTATTTAGGTATCGGGTGTATTTGCGGGAGTACAAGTACTCCCGCAAATACTCGGTATCGGTCCCGATACTGGTATCGGGACAACCCTACTAATTTCATTTCCCTCCCATCCCTCTCTCTAGCCGTCTTTCTCTCCCCTTTTCTTTGTTCCTCCCCCTCTATTTCTCTCCATTGCATGTATTCTTATTTTTTTTCCCTGTTCTCTTACTCCTTTCTGGGGGGTTGGGGGGGGGGGGATTTGGGATCAGTGGCAGTGCTGGGGGGAGTTCTGATCAGCCAACTTAGGTGCTCTTGATCAAGGTCATCTGCTGATCTGAGAACTATAGTGAGGACTTTTAATGGCAACTATAATCACAGGTAGTGTTACTCTCTGTGTCTCTGACTTTGTGGTGTCTTCAGCTTTATGGTGTCTCATAGCAGTGACACCTATATTGAAATCAGGAGATGGGGTCTCCTCCAGCCCATCCCACTTCACATTCCTCACCAGTCAGCTGACCTCTAGTCTCTGCCCCCAAGTCCTGCTGTGACCTGAATGGGCAGCTGCAAAGAAGCTAAGTTGGCGGCCGCGGGCTCCAGGAACAGCCCAGCTGGGTGGCCACAAAAAGGCTGGTAGAGTGTGGCGAGCTTTGGGAACAGCCCAGGATTTGGTGACCCCCTAGAAAATCGTCATTTGACCCCCCAGGTTGAGAACCACTGATCTAGAGGATGTGATAAGTATCTTTGATGTTTTGTTGTTATATGCCCTGTAGATATCTGCTGTTTAGTGTGTGATGTTAGAATATTCCTATTTTCTTAGGAAATAAATAAGATATTGTTTACTAGCAGCAGTGTGTGTTTTCATAACTAACTTGACATCATTGTGCTTAGCAGAGTCTTAAAAGGGTTAGTAAAGGAAAAATAAATTTTCCTTTAAAATAACAAACATGTCATACTTACCTCCACTGTGCAGTTCGTTTTGCACAGAGTGGCACGGAACCTCGTCTTCTGGGGTCCCTCGGCGGCTGTCTCTGGTCCTCCCCGCAATTACTGACCACAGTAATGCGAGAGAGCTCACATGGTGGTGAGTAATTGCGAGTGCGCTCCCGCGATACAGCGAGTGGACATAGCCGCTCACTGTATCACTCGGCCCCGCCCCTCGGCGCACCGCGTCACTGGATGTGATTGACAGCAGCGCCAGCCAATGGCTGCGCTGCTCTCAATCCATCCGCTCTAGCCAATCAGCGGCCAGGCTGAGCAGCAAAGAGGATCTCGGGACCAAGCGCGGGACTTTAGAGGGGTCAGGTAAGTATAACGGGGGCTCGGAAGCATCAGATGTTTTTTCACCTTAATGCATAGATTGCATTAAGGTGAAATTTTTTTTTAACTTTAACTCTCCTTTAATAGACTAGATAAATATAGGCTTAGACAAGTCAACACTTATATGCAATAGTTATATAGATTATATTAGATTGTATATTATTGCATAGTTACTTCAGGTACTGTGACATGGAGATTTATCATGTACAGGGGTTTCAAACATCCAGCTGTTGCGAAACTACAGGTCCCATCATGCCTATACCTGTGGGAGTCATGCTTGTAAATGCCTTGCAATGCCTCATGGGTCGTTTCGCAACAGCTGGAGGGCTGCCAGTTTGAGAGCTCTGATCTAGAAAACACAAGTGAAGAGGAATTAGGAGCTGTAGCCCAATACAGCCATTCAGAAAGCAGATGACATCTGATTGGCTATTGAAGACACCATTATTTCCAACGTATAGTACTGTAGTCAGGGGCCCTGGGTCAGAATATTCCAGAACTCCTTACCCTGGGTGCCATGATTGCTGTACTGGGTGTCATCATCAGAGGTGGAGCTCAGGTTCAGGCCCAATTCTTCAATACGTTTCTTCTGTTTAGTCAGAGCGCTGCTCTGAAATTCACGTTCCGCTCTTCTCTTCATTGTTACTACGGAGAGGAGAAAGACTCAACGTAAGTATCTGAACCTGAGATCTTACAAATAAAGAAAAAAATCTTGCCAGATGCTTATATCCGGTCCAAGATGGCCATACACAATCATTGGTTTAAAGTCCAGCAGTCACAAATGTGGCAAACTCAAACAAAGAAGCTACTTAAAGTAAGGGAAGCCCATCTATATGCCGCCTCCCCTTCTTCGCTGCCACATTTGGCACCTTTTGTGGGGAAGGGGTGAGTACCTGGTTTTCACAGGTATCCACTCCCACTTGCAGCTGAGTTTGCCGCAGCAAATTGAGCCAGATATTCGTCCCCCTCCTCCTCTTCTTTCCCCTCCGCAGCCGGCCCATTCACAAAGCACAGCGCGATTCGCACATGTGCAGTAGGAAACCGGCTGCGAAGCCGCAAGGCTTCACTGAGGGCTTCCCTTACCCACGATGATGGTGCCAGCAACCCTAGAGCCGATTGTGCAGACCTTTGTTCAGAGTCTCTGCTCAACGATCGGTGGGTACCGGTAGACATCCAGTGCCCGGCACCCGCAGATCGGCTTCTGCTGTGAATAATCAGCTGCATGTACATAGCTCCTAAACGGCGCACGTTTAGGAGATATTTACACTACCAATAGGTAAGCCTTAAAGCAGAGTTCCAGACTTTTAGGGCCAGATTCCCGTAGAATCCCCGCTGGCGTAGCGTAAGCCATTTACACTACGCCACCGCAATTTAACAGAGCAAGTGCCGTATTCCCAAAGCACTTGCTCCGTAAATTGCGGCTGCGTAGTGTAAATGGCTCTACGTATCCCCGCGTAATTCAAAGGGGGCGGCTTGTATTTAAATTAAGCGCGCCCCCGCGTCGATCGAACTGCGCATGCGCCGGCCTTAAAAATAGCCCAGTGCGCATGCTCCAGCTCACGTCGGAAAAAGTGAATGAAACCGACGTGAGCTCTTCATTGGATGATTGATATCAGCCCACCCATTGGCTCCTGTTGCTGTCAATGAAGTGGCACACCCGGGGGCGAGGGGCCGAGTGATGCTACGGCCGCCGACTGTATCACACAGGAGTGCTCATGCAAGCTAACCCCCTTGGGAGAGCACTTCCCAGAGGGGGGTTAGCTCTTGTGGGGAGGAGCCAAGACAGCTGCCGAAAGATCCCAGAAGATGAGGATCGGGGGCACTCTGTGCAAAATAAACTGCACAGTGGAGGAAAGTATGAAATGTTTGTTATTAAAAAAAAAAGAACCCATACAACCCCTTTACTACAGACCAGTGATGGTGAACCTTGGTGCTCCAGATGTTTTGGAACTACATTTCCCATGATGCTCAACTATGATCATCATGGGAAAAGTAATTCTAAAACATCTGGGGTGCCAAGATTCGCCACCACTACTATAGGCTTACTTATAGGTAAAAGTCAGAGATGGGAGGGTACGACCACTTTAAAAACAAAAAAACAAATAACCTCATAAAGAAGGTTCAGTGGACAGACGCTTACACAGAACATGGAGGGGCCGGCCAGGAAGTGCGACGTCTCAGATGTCATATAGATCCTCTGTGGTTCTTCAGGTCATCGCCAGGTCTTGGAGGCAGGGGGCGCCGCGCGGTTCTGTCAGCGGGAGAAATTGTGTGAGGAGTCTGCACAGAAACAAAAAAAAAGAAGGTGTTAGGAGGAAAACCTAGAATGAAATATGTGGGTGCCATTGTAACTTCCCCCTGAAACTGCTAGAGGATTGTCACACCGATCCCCCTCACTTCAATACTTCCCGTCACTGATCTATAGAATATACGGGAGATCTGACTGTGAGTGCACCGGATCCGTATTTAAAAAAAGTACACATATAGTTAAATTTATGATTTCTTGGAGAATATGAATGACAACACAACAACTTTTCTGTCACTCGTGGTTAGTGTTTGGCTGAAGCCATTTATTATCAATCACCTGTGTTTACTCTCTTTATATATCATAATGACAACAGAAACTACTCAAATGACCCTGATCGAATGTTTACATATCCCAGTTGTGGGCAGTATTAGGCAAGTAGTAGAGGAGTGTGGTGGGCAGTATAAGGCAAGTAGTAGAGGAGCGTGGTGGGCAGTATTAGGTAAGTAGTAGAGGAGCGTGGTGGGTAGTAATAGGTAAGTAGTAGAGGAGCGTGGTGGGTAGTAATAGGTAAGTAGTAGAGGAGCGTGGTGGGTAGTATTAGGAAAGCAGTAGAGGACTGTGGTGGGTAGTATTAGGTAAGCAGTAGAGGACTGTGGTGGGTAGTATTAGGTAAGCAGTAGAGGACTGTGGTGGGTAGTATTAGGTAAGCAGTAGAGGACTGTGGTGGGTAGTATTAGGTAAGCAGTAGAGGACTGTGGTGGGTAGTATTAGGTAAGCAGTAGAGGACTGTGGTGGGTAGTATTAGGAAAGTAGTAGAGGAGTATGGTGGGTAGTATTAGGAAAGTAGTAGGAGTGTGGTGGGTAGTATTAGGAAAGTAGTAGGAGTGTGGTGGGTAGTATTAGGTAAGCAGTAGAAGACTGTGGTGGGTAGTATTAGGTAAGCAGTAGAGGACTGTGGTGGGTAGTATTAGGTAAGCAGTAGAGGACTGTGGTGGGTAGTATTAGGAAAGTAGTAGAGGAGTGTGGTGGGTAGTATTAGGAAAGTAGTAGAGGGGTGTGGTGGGTAGTCGTAGGTAAGTAGTAGAGGACTGTGGTGGGAAGTATTAGGAAAGTAGTAGAGAAGTGTGGTGGGCAGTATTGGGTAAGTAGTAGAAGCGTGTGGTTGGCAGTATTGGGTAAGTAGTAGAGGTATGTGGTGGGCAGTGTTGGGTAAGTAGTAGAGGCGTGTGGTGGGCAGTATTGAGTAAGTAGTAGAGGAGTGTGGTGGGCAGTATTGGGTAAGTAGTAGAGGAGTGTGGTGGGCAGTATTGGGTAAGTAGTAGAGGCGTGTGGTGGGCAGTATTGGGTAAGTAGTAGAGGCGTGTGGTGGGCAGTATTGAGTAAGTAGTAGAGGAGTGTGGTGGGCAGTATTGGGTAAGTAGTAGAGGAGTGTGGTGGGCAGTATTGGGTAAGTAGTAGAGGCGTGTGGTGGGCAGTATTGGGTAAGTAGTAGAGGCGTGTGGTGGGCAGTATTGGGTAAGTAGTAGAGGCGTGTGGTGGGCAGTATTGGGTAAGTAGTAGAGGAGTGTGGTGGATAGTATTAGGCAAGTTGTAGAGGAGTGTGGTGGGCAGTATTAGGAAAGTAGTAGAGGAGTGTGGTGGGCAGTATTAGGAAAGTAGTAGAGGCGTGTGGTGGGCAGTATTGGGTAAGTAGTAGAGGGGTGTGGTGGGCAGTATTGGGTAAGTAGTAGAGGCGTGTGGTGAGTAGTATTAGGTAAGTAGTAGAGGCGTGTGGTGAGTAGTATTAGGTAAGTAGTAGAGGAGGTATTTTTCTACCTGATGAAGTCCCATGGGCATGACCATACGTGTCGGGACGGAGCGATATATACACCAGAAGTGACGTGGGCTTACAAGCTCGCTGCTCGTGGAGTATGTTTGAGGTTTTTTCTTGTAAAAAGTGAGTAAACTAGCCGTGTTTTTAACCAAATAATCTCAAACAGAACTAAACTATCTGGAACCTCTTTTTTTACCAACGTGGAGGATATCGGGAACGGACTTCCTCAGAGGACGCACCATTTACCATAGAGTCTTCCCAGTTGGACCCACCAGAGGAGGACCCCTGGAGACGATCGGCTTGTCCCCTTACAATGAGGTGAGAGGTCGGTGAACACTTGGGTGGAAGGTGTCATTACTCCGCATGGTGGAGGGACTGTTCTACATTCTATGTGGACTCACATCATCGCTTTCTTCTCTTTTTTATCTTTCTATTTATAATAGTAGTGATTGGCACTTTATTGTCACCGATCGATCGATCGATCATTTAGTATTTCATTCCAGCTCTGCTTTGTGTTATTTGGGACTTTTCCATTTATTATCTCACTTTTACCTCTTCACATTGTTTTATTCACTTGAGTTGCGTGTTCTCTGCGGGGGGGATCGCACTTCTGCCCAATCACTCCTCACTATGTGACACATTACACACCACGTCTTTCTATGGGAACGATTTTATATGTGCATTCGTTGCATTATTCCTGTGAGGAGTCACAATCATTGCAAGAGTTTGATATTCCTTCCCTATTCCTTCCCATTACTCAGGAGCAGCGCAGCACTATTACTGGACTATAAGGATGAGTTCTGGGGTGTTCGCATGGTACACGCGCAGAGCCCCGCCAGGAAGCGTGCACGGCGCTGCGCTAATCACAGGCAGGGAGACAATTCCTGATCTCTGAAGCCGAGCACCGGGAATTGTCTCCCTGCCTGTGATTAGCGAAAGCGCCGTGCACGCTTCCTGGCGGGCTCTGCGCGTGTACCATGCGAACACCCCAGAACTCATCCTTACTGGACTAGTATGAGGTTAGTCGTAGAGGAGTGTGAGGTGTAGCGGGTAGTAGGATGTAGTGCGTAGGAGGAGGAGGGTGCAGTGGGTGGTATGGGATGTGTAGAGGGTAGTAGTAGTAGGGAGCAGTGGGTAGTAGTACTAGGGTGCAATGGGTAGTATGGGATGTGTAGAGGGTGGTAGGAGGAGGGTGCAGTGGCTAGTAGTAGGTGGGTGCAGTGGGTAGTATGGCATGTGTAGAGGGCGGCAGGAGGAGGGTGCAGTTTGTAGTAGTAGGGAGTAGTAGTAGGGTGCAGTGGCTAGTATTAGGAGGGTGCAGTGGGTGGTATGGGATGTGTAGAGGGTAGTGGTAGTAGGAAGCAGTGGGTAGTAGTAGGGTGCAGTGGGTAGTATGGGATGTGTAGAGGGTGGTGGGAGGAGGGTCCAGTTGTTAGTAGTAGGTAGTAGGAGGGTGCAGTGGGTAGTATGGCATGTGTAGAGGGTGGCAGGAGGAAGGTGCAGTTTGTAGTAGTAGGGAGTAGTAGTAGGGTGCAGTGGCTATTAGTAGGAGGGTGCAGTGGGTAGTATGGGATGTGTAGAGGGTAGTGGTAGTAGGAAGCAGTGGGTAGTAGTAGGGCGCAGTGGGTAATATGGGATGTGTAGAGAATGGTAGGAGGAGGGTGCAGTTGGTAGTAGTAGGAGGGTGCAGCGGGTAGTAGTAAGGAGCAGGAGGGTGCAGTGGGTAGTATGGGATGTGTAGAGGGTAGTAGGAGGGTGCAGTGGGTAGTAGTAGTAGGGTGCCGAGGGTAGTAGTATTAGTAGGGTGCCGAGGGTAGTAGTAAGGAGTAGGAGGGTGCAGTGGGTAGCAGTAGTAGTAGGGTGCCGAGGGTAGTAGTAGGAGTGTGCAGTGGGTAGTATGGGATGTGTTGAGGGTGTAGTAGTAGGGTGCAGTGGGTAGTAGTAGAGAGTAGTAGGGAGCAGTGGGTAGTATGGGATGTGTTGAGGGTGTAGTAGTAGGGTGCAGTGGGTAGTAGTAGAGAGTAGTAGGGAGCAGTGGGTAGTATGGGATGTGTTGAGGGTGTAGTAGTAGGGTGCAGTGGGTAGTAGTAGAGAGTAGTAGGGAGCAGTGGGTAGTATGGGATGTGTTGAGGGTGTAGTAGTAGGGTGCAGTGGGTAGTAGTAGAGAGTAGTAGGGAGCAGTGGGTAGTATGGGGTAGTATGGGATGTGTTGAGGGTGGTAGTAGTAGGGTGCAGTGGGTAGTAGTAGGAAGTTATAACATGTATCTCTGGACGGAGTGATAGTCAGTCTCACTATTCCAGCACTGGGGGGGGGGGGGGGATGGGGGGGTTGTCAGAGGTCAGCAGTGAAGGGGTTAGCAGCACGGATCTCCTGGTGTCACCTGACAGGAGGAGGGGGAGGGGGGATACAGATATAGGAACACATTGTAAATAAACCCCCCCTCCCCCATACACGTTGTGTTGGTGTCTTCCTATGACTGAGGGACTCTTTCCTCTCTCTCCGTGTAATCTGATCTCCCCGGATCTCTCGCTGTCTCTCCGCTCACCGTCCGGTTTCGTTTCTCGTTCTGTTTAGTCGCGCCAGCCGGGTCCTCCCGTCCTCCCGCCGCGCCGAGATGACGTCATTCACTGCCCGCCGGGGTCCTTCCGTCGCGCTGGTGACATCACACGGGCTGTCCTGTCCGCTGCCTGATCCTACAGAGACCAGAGAGAGTGCGGGGGAGGGGGCGCCGGGGGATTGTCTCCATTCCTGTTCGAGACGAGGAGGACTCTATCATCCCGGGAGTACTGAGGGAGCCGAGGGCGAGTCTACTGAGTACTCTCCGCACTGACCTACTACTACCTATTCTACACTTCCTATACTACACCCTACTACACATCCCATACTACACCCTACTACTACCAGCACTGACCTACTACTACTGTACCTATACTACTCACCGTACACTACTACCTATACTATACCTCCCATACTACACCCTACTACTACCTATACTACACATCCCATACTACACACACTACTACTACCAGCACTGACCTACTACTACCTATACTACTCATCCAATACTACACACCCTACTACTACCAGCACTGACCTACTGCTACCTATACTACTCACCGTACACTACTACCTATACTATACATCCCATACTACACCCTACTACTACTACTATCCCATACTACACTACTACTATACTACTTCTATCCCATACTACAACCTACTACCTATACTACACATCCCATACTACACCTACTACTACCTATACTACTCATCCCATACTACACCCTACTACTATCTATACTACACATCCCATACTACACCCTACTACTACACTATACTACACATCCCATACTACACCCTACTACACTAACTATACATACTACTACATCCCATACTACACACCCTACTACTACTATACTACATCCCATACTACTACTACTACACATACTACATACTACACTACACATCCCATACTACACCCTACATCTACTACACTACTACTACTACTACCACCTTACTACTACACCCTACTACTATATACTACTACTACACCCTACTACCTATACTACTATACTACACATCCCATACTACACCCTACTACTACTATACTACACATCCCATACTACACCCTATACTACCTATACTACACCCTACTATATACTACTACACCCTACTACTACCTATACTACACATCCCATACTACACCCTACTACTATCTATACTACACATCCCATACTACACCCTACTACTATCTATACTACACATCCCATACTACACCCTACTACTACCTATACTACTCATCCCATACTACACCCTACTACTATCTATACTACACCCTACTACTATCTATACTACACATCCCATACTACACCCTACTACTATCTATACTACACATCCCATACTACACCCTACTACTATCTATACTACACATCCCATACTACACCCTACTACTATCTATACTACACATCCCATACTACACCCTACTACTACCTATACTACACATCCCATACTACACCCTACTACTACCTATACTACACATCCCATACTACACCCTACTACTACCTATACTACACCCTACTACTACCTATACTACACATCCCATACTACACCCTACTACTATCTATACTACACATCCCATACTACACCCTACTACTATCTATACTACACATCCCATACTACACCCTACTACTACCTATACTACACATCCCATACTACACCCTACTACTATCTATACTACACATCCCATACTACACCCTACTACTATCTATACTACACATCCCATACTACACCCTACTACTACTATACTATACTACACATCCCATACTACACCCTACTACTACCTCTATACTACACATCCCATACTACACCCTACTACACCCTACTACTATCTATACTACACATCCCATACTACACCCTACTACTATCTATACTACACATCCCATACTACACCCTACTACTATCTATACTACACATCCCATACTACACCCTACTACTACCTATACTACCCATCCCATACTACACCTTACTACTACCTATACTACCCATCCCATACTACACCTTACTACTACCTATACTACACATCCCATACTACACCCTACTACTACCTATACTACACATCCCATACTACACCCTACTACTACCTATACTACACATCCCATACTACACCCTACTACTACCTATACTACACATCCCATACTACACCCTACTACTACCTATACTACACATCCCATACTACACCCTACTACTACCTATACTACACCCTACTACTACCTATACTACACATCCCATACTACACCCTACTACTACCTATACTACACATCCCATACTACACCCTACTACACCCTACTACTACCTATACTACACATCCCATACTACACCCTACGACTACCTATACTACACATCCCATACTACAACCTACGACTACCTATACTACACATCGCATACTACACCCTACTACTACCTATATTACTCATCTAATACTACACCCTACTACTACCTATACTACACATTGCATACTACACCCTACTACTACCTATATTACTCATCCCATACTACACCCTTCTACTACCTATACTACACCTCCCATACTACACCCTACTACTACCTATACTACACCCTACTACTACCTATACTACTCATCCCATACTACACCCTATTACTACCTATACTACACATCCCATACTACACCCTACTACTACCTATACTACACCCTACTACTACCTATACTACACCCTACTACTACCTATACTACACATCCCATACTACACCCTACTACTACCTATACTACACCCTACTACTACCTATACTACACCCTACTACTACCTATACTACACATCCCATACTACACCCTACTACTACCTATACTACACATCCCATACTACACCCTACGACTACCTATACTACACATCCCATACTACAACCTACGACTACCTATACTACACATCGCATACTACACCCTACTACTACCTATATTACTCATCTAATACTACACCCTACTACTACCTATACTACACATTGCATACTACACCCTACTACTACCTATATTACTCATCCCATACTACACCCTTCTACTACCTATACTACACCTCCCATACTACACCCTACTACTACCTATACTACACCCTACTACTACCTATACTACTCATCCCATACTACACCCTATTACTACCTATACTACACATCCCATACTACACCCTACGACTACCTATACTACACATCCCATACTACAACCTACGACTACCTATACTACACATCGCATACTACACCCTACTACTACCTATATTACTCATCCCATACTACACCCTACTACTACCTATACTACACCTCCCATACTACACCCTACTACTACCTATACTACACCCTACTACTACCTATACTACTCATCCCATACTACACCCTACTACTACCTATACTACACCCTACTACTACCTATACTACTCATCCCATACTACACCCTACTACTACCTATACTACTCATCCCATACTACACCCTACTACTACCTATACTACTCATCCCATACTACACCCTACTACTACCTATACTACACCCTACTACTACCTATACTACACCCTACTACTACCTATACTACACCCTACTACTACCTATACTACACCCTACTACTACCTAAACTACTCATCCCATACTACACCCTACTACTACCTACACCCTACTACTATCTATACCCTACTACTATCTATACTACACATCCCATACTACACCCTACTACTACCAGTCCTACTTCTTGCACATCACACTTCTCTACTACTAACCTCCTACTACCACCCCCTGAACATCATTCTTCTCTATTACTTCCCACTGCACATCATTCTCCTGTATTACTATCCATTGCCACTCTACTGTTTTGCACTTCCAGGTAAATGCCCCTAATATTTATGTAATCTTACTATACCACCCCCTAAACATGAATTTAAATTATCATCTTCTACTACAATCGTAACCTACTTAACCGCCCATTTACCTTTCCTACCACCATTCCTAACTGCTATACTTCCTACTACTCCTCTGCCACCCCACACCTTCCTCCTGCCCCAATACCTTCCTACTATTCCCCTACCACCCCTTATCGCCCCACCCCCCCCTTGTATCTTCCATGGCTGGAGGTAGGTGACCTAGGTACAGCCCCCCAAGTTCTGCTACGTCATGTGACAATGGTGATCAGAATGCTGATCATGTGAGGAGGCGGAGTCACTGAGCTCACCAATCACAATCTCCTATATGGAAGACCCCGGACTACATCCCGGTGTGCACTCAGAGGTGTGATCACACGTCCGATACTTTGTATCTTTATTGGAAATGAATCTCTTTGTATCTTCCAGACAAGGAACTGTAACATATCTCATTGGTTTCTCTTTTTATTAAAGACTCCAAACACAATCCTCTGTCTCTTCTCCTTTTTGTTAGTAGATAAGTGTTGATCCCGCCAGTAGCTCAGACTTCCTCATTCCCGGTGACAACGCTCTGATCTTCCCTCTGCAGCGTTGCCACTCGCCCCGCGCATGCTCCCATCTTGTCTCTGGGAACAGCCCTGACTGCACACAGCGCCCCCTCCAGCATGCCGGCTCTGGTGTTTTATCAGATTAGGCGACCCGTCAGAATGTGTAACGGAAGTGAGGTTTCGTGGCCGCCATCTTGGTACACCCCGTACTTCGTCCACTGTAAGGATACACTCAGACGGGGGAAAGCGGCCATCTTGCTACACCCACAGAAGTTTTGCATTGTACATTTATTTTTAACAGTAAAGTGAATTTATGTTGTGAAATCCGGTACTTAGAAAGCCGCCTGACTGTTTACATGTTGAATTTTACAAGCAGTGGGAAGCCTGCTCATCTCACAGGTTTACTAATCTGACAGAAGTTCGCTGCTTTTAAAATTCAACATCTAACCAGTCATACGGAGTTCTAAGTATTGTATATCACTATATAAAGTCAGTTTACTGTTAAATTTTTTTTTGTAAAATGCAAAGTATAGTTGTGTGTAGTATAGTTGGCAGTATTTGGAGTAATACAGAGGTAGAGGGGCTAGGTAGGTAGAGATATGTGATGTGCAGTGGGTAGTTTTAGAGAAGAGTGCTGTGCAGTGAGTATAACTAGTAAATTAGTAGTAAAGAAGTGAGATGTGCAGTGGGTAGTACTGGTAGTAGTAGAGAAGTATGATGTGCAGTAGGTTAGTAGTAGAGATGTGTAGTGGGTAGTAGCATAGTATGATGTACAGTGGGTAGAACTGGTAGTAGTAGGTTACCAGTAGAGAAGTATTATGTACAGGAGGTAGTAGTAGGTAAGTAATACAGAAGAATAATGTGCAGTGGGTAGAACTTGTGGGTTAGTAGTCGAGAAGTGTGATGTGCAGTAGTAGACAAGTAGGATGTGTAGTGGGTAGGACTGGCACTAGTAGGTTAGTGGAAGTGTGATGTGCAGTGGGTAGTAGTTGCATGTTAGTAGAAGAGAAGTATGATGTGCAGTGGGTAGGACTGGTAGTAATAGGTTACTAGTAGAGAAGTGTGATGTGCAGGAGGTAGTAGTAGGTGAGTAGTACAGAGAAATAATGTGCAGTGGGTAGTAGTAGAGAAGTATGATGCGCAGTGGGTAGGACTGGTAGTAGTATGTTAGTAAAAGTATGATGTGCAGGGGGTAGTAGTAGAAGCGAAGTATGATGTGCAGTGGGTAGGACTGGTAGTAGTAGGTTAGTAGAAGTGTGATGTGCAGTGGGTTGTAGTAGCATGTTGGTAAAAGAGAAGTATGATGTGCAGTGGGTAGGACTGGTAGTAGTAGGTTACTAGGTAGGACTGGTAGTAGTAGGTTACTAGTAGAGAAGTGTGATGTGCAGGAGGTAGTAGTAGGTGAGTAGTACAGAATAATAATGTGCAGTGGGTAGTATGTGATGTGGCGAGCAGTGGGTAGTAGTAGCATGTTAGTAGTAGAGAAGTATGATGTGCAGTGGGTAGGACTGGTAGAAGTATGTTAGTAAAAGTATGATGTGCAGGGGGTAGTAGTAGTAGGTTATTAGTAGAAAAGCATGATGTGCAGGGGGTAGTAGTAGGTTAGTAGAAGAGAAGTATGATGTGTAGGACTGGTAGTAGTAGGTTAGTAGAAGTGTGATGTGCAGTGGGTTGTAGTAGCATGTTGGTAAAAGAGAAGTATGATGTGCAGTGGGTAGGACTGGTAGTAGGTTAGAAGTGTGATGTGCAGTGGGTAGTATGTGATGTGCAAGATGGTGGGCGACGAAACGTCATTGTTATGCATTCTGACAGGTCACCTAATCTGATGAAACACCAGTGTTTTGTCAGATAGGGTAACCCATCAGAATTGGTAACAGTAGCGATGTTCCGTCACTGCCATCTTGCTACTCCTCCTATAGTAAGGATACAGTGAGAAGGGGGAAAGCGGACATCTTTATCAGCCCTGTTGGGGGGCTTTGGTGAGATATCTGGGGTCTCTTTTTATTATTACATGTCATCAGTGCCACTGTCACATGACATTAAAAAAAAGTATTGGTATTGGCGAGTATGTGAAATAAAAGTATCGGTACTTGTACTCAATCTTAAAAAAGAGGTATGGAGACAACCCTAGTTACAACATCGGATAATGTTTTATTGTTGTCTTGGTGATATTTCCAACCCCCCCCCCCCCCCCCTCTTATATTTCATGTACTAGTGTCACGGAGCATGGAAGCAAAATGGTTAAAGGGTGGAAAATGAGATCACAGAGGGAGGTAAAAAGAGAAATTTTTATAACAAAAAAACATATAAAGTTGTAAGGTACCTGGCATTCTGGTATTTCACCTGCTGGTGGCGCTGTATCCCTGTGGCTGTTATCAGGCTGTGATTCTGGGAGTCACCAGTAGGTGTCTCCCTGCAGACTTTGGACTGATTCGAAATATTAAAATGATACCACAACACCGAGCTTGACAAATTAAAATGGTGATAGTTCAATTTTTTTTTTTTTTGTCATACAACATTATCACAAAGGTTTCAAAATTTCAGCAAAAGACATATTAACCCTTTCATGACTACGCCTATTTCTGACATTTGGTGTTTACAAGTTAACATTTTTTATTTTTTGCTAGAAAATTACTTAGAACCCTCAAACAATATTAGATATATTTTTTTTAACCACTTCCCGCCCGGCCAATAGCAGATTTACGGCCGGGAAGTGGTTATGAAATCGTGACTAGACGTTCTCAAACATCCAGCACGATTTCATGGCGCACAGCGCGGCGATCGCTGGTGCGGGGTGACAGTCTGACACCCTGCACCACCGATCTCGGTAACGAGTCTCTGGCGGAGGCTCGCTACCACGTGATCAGCCGTGTCCAATCACGGCTGATCACGATGTAAACAGGAAGAGCCGCCGACGGCTCTTCCTCACACGCGTCTGACAGACGCGAGTACAGGAGAGCCGATCGGCGGCTCTCCTGACAGGGGGGGTTCACGCTGATTGTTTATCAGCGCAGCCCCCCCTCGTATGCCCACACTAGACCACCAGGGATGCCTACACTGGCAGGGCAAAAAAAAAAAGGATAAAAAAAGGATAAAACAGGATAAAAAAAAAAGAAACATGTCAGTGCCCACACATGGGCACTGACTGGCAACATATACATCAGTGCCACCCCTCAAAGTACATCAGTGCCACCCCAGTGTCCTTCAGTACCACCCCTTCGTGCCAATCCATGCCCAGTGCCCATCTGTGCCACCCATGAGTGCTATTCTGTGCCGCCTATGAGTTCCCAGTGCTGCCCATCAGTGCCGCCTATGAGTGCCCATCAGTGCCGCCTATGAGTGCCCATCAGTGCCGCCTATGAGTGCCCATCAGTGCCACCTATGAGTGCCCATCAGTGCCACTATGAATGCCCATCAGTGCCGCCTATGAGTGCCCATCAGTGCCGCCTATGAGTGCCCATCAGTGCCGCCTATGAGTGCCCATCAGTGCCACCTATGAGTGCCCATCAGTGCCACTATGAGTGCCCATCAGTGCCGCATACCAGCACCGCCTATCAGTGCCCATCAGTGCCACCTCATCAGTGCCCATCAGTACTAGCTCATCAGTGCCGCCATATAAGTGCCCGTAATTGAAAGAGAAAACATACTTATTTACAAAAAAGTTAACAGAAAAAAATAAAAATGTATTTTTTTTCAAAATTTTCAGTCTTTATTTAGTTGTTGCGCAAAAAATAAAAACCGCAGAGGTGATCAAATACCACCAAAGGAAAGCTCTATTTGTGGGGAAAAAAGGACACCAATTTTGTTTGGGTACAGTGTAGCATGACCGCGCAATTGTCATTCAAAGTGCGACAGTGCTGAAAGCTGAAAATTGGCTTGGGCGGGAAGGTGCGTAAGTGCCCCTCGGTATGGAAGTGGTTAAGCCCCGGACCATTATGCAGGTTAAGGACCGGGCCCCTTTTTGCGATTCGGCACTGCATCGTTTTAACTGACAATTGCACGGTCGTGCGACGTGGCTCCCAAACAAAATTGGCGTCCTTTTTTCCCCACAAATAGAACTTTCTTTTGATGGTATTTGATCACCTAAACAAAAATAGAGCGACAATTTTGAAAAAAATGCAATATTTTTTACTTTTCGCTATAATAAATATTCCCCAAAAAGATATAAAAAAAAAATTCCCTCAGTTTAGGCCGATACGTATTCTTCTACATATTTTTGGTAAAAAAAATCGCAATAAGCGTTTATCGATTGGTTTGCGCAAAATTTATAGCGTTTACAAAATAGGGGATAGTTTTATGGCATTTTTATTAATGTTTTTGTTTTTTTACTACTAATGGTGGCGATCAGAGATTTTCATTGTCATTTTCACAGCGAAAAGTGCTATAAAAATGCACTGAGCGCTGTGAAAATGACAATTGCAGTTTAGGAGTTAACCACTAGGGGGCGCTGTAGAGGTTAAGTGTGACCTCATGTGTGTTTCTAACTGTAGGGGGGCGGGGCTGGACATGTGAAGTCAGTGATCGTCTTTCCCTATATCAGGAAACAGACGATCACTGACATTGCCACAATAAAGAATGGGGAAGATGTGTTTACACTCGCCTCTCCCCGTTCTTCAGCTCTGGTGACCGATCGCGGGACACCGGCGGCGATCGGGTTCTGCGGCCGGGGTCACAGAGCTTTGGACCGGGTCGCGGGCACTCGCCGGTGGCTGGGCTCTTAAATGCGACGTACCTGTACGTGCCTGTGCCCAGCCGTGCCATTCTGGCGACGTATATGTGCAGGAGGCGGTCCTTAAGTGGTTAAGCAGAGAATCTAGAGAATAAAATGGCGATTGTTGTAATATTTTATGTCAACTTTTTGGGAAACAGACACTTTCATGAATTAAAAATAAAAAAAACGCGTAGAGCCCATTCACACAGGGGCAACGCGACTTCCAGCGCGAGTTTGTGGGGCAACTTGGACACGACTTGAGTATAAATCACAGCGAGACTTACAAAGCGACAAGTCGCCTCCAGGAGGGGGAACTCCACGCCAAATTTTAAATAAAAAACCGGCATGGGTTCCCCCTCCAAGAGCATACCAGGCCCTTATGTCTGGTATGGATTTCCAGGGGAACCCCCTACAGGGGTGGGGGTCCCCCCAAAATCCATACCAGACCCTTATCCGAGCACGCAGCCCGACCAGTCAGGAAAGGGAGCGGGGACAAGCAAGTGCCCACCCCCTGAACCGTGCCAGGCCGCATGCCCTCAACATGGGGGGGGTAGGTTTTTTGGGGCAGGGGGGCACCCTAGGGCCCCACAGCACCTTGTCTACATGTTGATGTGGACAAGGGCCTCTTCCCGACAACCCTGGCCGTTGGTTGTCGGGGTCTGTGAGCAGGGGGGCTTATCAGAATCCGGGAGCCCCCTTTAATAAGGGGGCCCCCAGATGCCAGCCCCCACCATATTTGAATGAGTATGGGGTACATCGTACTCCTACCCATTCACCTGGGGTGGGGGGGGGAGTGTCAAGAAAAAAAAAACACACTAGACAGGTTTTTAAAGTAAATTATTAGTCAGCTCTTCTTCCGACTTTGGGGGTCTTCTTTCTGCTGGGCTCCTCCGCTATATCCTTCCAGCTCTTTTACGAGTGGTGGCCTGGTCTTCTCTCTTCTTCTGACTTCGGGGGTCTTCTTTCTGCCGGGCTCCTCCGCTATATCCTTCCAGCTCTTTTACGAGTGGTGGCCTGGTCTTCTCTCTTCTTCTGACTTCGGGGGTCTTCTTTCTGCCGGGCTCCTCCGCTATATCCTTCCAGCTCTTTTACGAGTGGTGGCCTGGTCTTCTCTCTTCTTCAGACTTCGGGGGTCTTCTTTCTGCCGGGCTCCTCCGCTATATCCTTCCAGCTCTTTTACGAGTGGTGGCCTGGTCTTCTCTCTTCTTCCAACTTCGGGGGTCTTCTTTCTGCTGGGCTCCTCCGCTATATCCTTCCAGCTCTTTTACGAGTGGTGGCCTGGTCTTCTCCCTTCTTCCAACTTCAGGGGTCTTCTTATGACTTCTCCGCTCTCCGATTCTTTCTGCCTTCTGCCGGGCTCCTCCGCTATCTTCTTCCCTCTTCTCTTCTTCGATGTTGACTTGACGCTTCCTCACGCTGTAATGCCGAGTGCGCGGCGCACAAACGATTTATATAGGCATAGGGGGGGGCCCCTGGGTAATATCATCCGGTGACTCCGCCCCTTATGTCGTCACCACCCAGAGGATGATGGGACTGTGACGTCATAAGAGGCCTATATAAATCGATGCGCAGCGCGCACCCGGCATTACAGCGGGAGAGATCGTCGTGTCAACAGCGGAAGAAGAGAAGAGGGAAGAAGGCGACGCAGAAGACCGGGCCGCCGCTAGTAAAAGAGCTGGAAGAAGATAGCGGAGGAGCCCGGCAGAAGGAAGAAAGAATCAGAGAGCAGAGAAGTTGGAAAAAGACCCCCCAAAGTCAGAAGAAGGGAGAAGACCAAGTGTAAAAGAGCTGGAAGAAGAAAGCGGAGGAGCCCGGCAGAAGGAAGAAAGAATCAGAGCGGAGAAGTTGGAATAAGACCCCCTAAAGTCGGAAGAAGGGAGAAGACCGAGTGTAAAAGAGCTGGAAGAAGATAGAGGAGGAGCCCGGCAGAAGGAAGAAAGAATCAGAGAGCGGAGAAGTTGGAAGAAGACCCCCTAAAGTCGGAAGAAGGGAGAAGACCGAGTGTAAAAGAGCTGGAAGAAGATAGAGGAGGAGCCCGGCAGAAGGAAGAAAGAATCAGAGAGCGGAGAAGTTGGAAGAAGACCCCCTAAAGACGGAAGATGGGAGAAGACCGAGTGTAAAAGAGCTGGAAGAAGATAGCGGAGGAGCCCGGCAGAAAGAAGACCCCCGAAGTCGGAAGAAGACCCCTGGGAGCTGACTAATAAATTACTTAAAAAACCTGTCTAGTGTGTGTTTTTTTTTTCTTGACACTTCCCCCCCCCCCAGGTGAATGGGTAGGGGTACGATGTATTCATTCACATAGGGTAGGGGCCGGGATCTGGGGGCCCCCTTATTAAAAGGGGCTCCCTGATTCTGATAAGCCCCCTCCCCGCTCGCAGACCCCGTCAACCAATGGCCAGGGTTGTCGGGAAGAGGCCCTTGTCCACATCAACATGGGGACAAGGTGCTATGGGCACCCCAAAGCACCTACCCCCCATGTTGAGGGCATGCGGCCTGGTACGGTTTAGGGGGGGAGCTCGCTCGTCCCCTTTTCTGACTGGCTGGGCTGCGCGCTCGGATAAGGGTCTGGTATGGATTTTGGGGGGACCCCCACGTTGTTTTTTCACCGTAGGGGTGTTCCCTTGAAATCCATACCAGACCTAAGGGCCTGGTATGCTCTTGGGGGGGAACCCATGCCGTTTTTTTTTTTTATTTAAAATTTGGCGTGGAGTTCCCCCTCATGATTCATACCAAATACCAGCTCTGTGGGAGGGAGGGGCTTGTCTTAGAGCCGGTTCACACAGGGGTGACTTCCTGTAAAGTCGCCTCACTATGAATGAACGGGGATCAGACTTTGGAGGCGACTGCCATTGAAATCTATGGGTACAGGTCGCCGAGAAGTCGGATTGAAGTAGTAGAGGAACCTTTTCTGAAGTCGGAGCGACTGCATTCGTTTACATTAAGACGGCTCTCATTCACTTCCATTGATTTCTTCATGCAGGGCGACTTGAAGTCAGACCTGTGTAAATGGGCTCTAAAGTTAGCCCATTCGGGTGGCAGCTCAGGGGCCAGGATGCAATTTCTTGTTGCCATGGCGACCTGGCGCCTCGGATTGGTTGAGCCCTGCCATAACACCTACTCAACACCTTTCATCTATCCCCAGGGGTCTCCAAACTGCGGCCCTTTACATGCCTTTATCCGGCCCTTGGGACACTATTCCTTCCACTGACTTCAACGATGGGGCACCATTCCTCAAACTGACACCAATGATGGGGCACTATTATTCCCACTGACACCAATGATGGGGCACTATTATTCCCACTGACGCTAACAATGGGGCACTATTATTCCCACTGACACCAATGATGGGGCACTATTATTCCCACTGACACCAATGATGGGGCACTATTCCTCCCACTGACACCAATGATGGGTGACTATTCCTCTTGCTGACACCAACTATGGGGAAGTATTATTCCCAATGATGGGGCACTATTTTTCCCACTGACACCAATGATGGGGCACTATTATTCCCACTGACACCAATGATGGGGCACTATTTTCCCCCCTCACTGATACCAAAGATGGGGCACTATTCCTCTCGCTGACACCAACTATGGGGAGATATTCCTCCCACTGACACCAATGATGAGTGACTATTCCTCAAACTGACATCAACAATAGGGTACCATTTTTCCCATCGATGCCAACGATGGGGCACTATTTCTTCAAGTAGTGAAACCAATGATGGGGCACTATTCCTTCCACTGACACCAATAATGGGGCACTATTCCACCAACCTGGCACCTGGGATTGGTCGAGCACTGCCATAACAGCCTACTCAACACCTTTCATCTATCCCAGGGGTCTCCAAACTGTAGCCCTTTGCTTGCCTTTATCTGGCCCATGGTAAACTATTCCTCCAGCTGACACCAATGATGGGACACTATTCCTCCCACTGATACCAATGATGGGGCACTATTCCTCCCACTGATACCAATGATGGGGCACTATTCCTCCCACTGATACCAATGATGGGGCACTATTCCTTCAAGTAGTGACAGCAATGATGGTGCTCTATTCCGTCAACTGAAACCAATGATGGGGCACTATTCCTTCTACTGACATCATTGATGGGGCACTATTCCTTCCACTGACAATGATGGTGCTCTATTCCGTCAACTGAAACCAATGATGGGGCACTATTCCTTCTACTGACATCATTGATGGGGCACTATTCCTTCCACTGACAATGATGGGGCACTATTCCTCCCACTGATACCAATGATGGGGCACTATTCCTCCCACTGACACCAATGATGGGGCACTATTCCTTCTACTGACATCATTGATGGGGCACTATTCCTTCCACTGACAATGATGGGGCACTATTCCTCCCACTGATACCAATGATGGGGCACTATTCCTCCCACTGACACCAATGGTGGGACACTATTCCTCCCACTGATACCAATGATGGGGCACTATTCCTCCCACTGACACCAATAATGGGGCACTATTTCCCCCCCTAATACCAGTCCGACCCCCGTAAAGTCTGGAGGACAGTAAACCGGCCCTTAGTTTAGAAAGTTTGAAGACCCCTGCTCTATCCCAAAGACTTTTGTAAGACCATACAAGATAAAACGGGGGGGAGGGGCGGCCCTCGATATAATATTGATAGATGATCAGCACTGTGGATGCTGTAATGGCGCTTTTACACATTTTAGTGAACACAGATCTTTCTGTGCAAGTTGAGCGGTTCCGGACACCTGGGGCCCGAGTGCTTCCCGGGAGAGAATGGCGGCGGTGGAGCTTTTATTACGGGACCCCCTTTAATAACCATTATGATTAGATCTGGGGTGACAATATTAGATGATAAATACTAAAAAAAGATTATATTATAAAAAAAAGGACAAACTTTTTATTATTATTATTATTATTGCAAAATTGATAATTATTCAAAACACTTTCAGAGGGAAAAATTGCTACATGGGTTGCGGAATTGGGACCCCAGCGGTGATTTGAGGTTGGTCCCATCCGTCGTTCTCCTCCTCCTGCCCCGCCCCCTGCCCCACCCCCTTCTCCCTCTATGCCTTTCTCTTCAAGTTTCGGACTTTTTCCTGGCTGTTGCTTCGGGATACAGAAACTTTTATAGACGTCTTCTCATCACTATGGAGGACGTTCACCTCGAAACCTGGAGGAGGAAAAAATAAATACAATTATTGGAGGAAAACAACCCCATTCCGTTTTTTTTTTTAACATATAAAAATCTGTATTTTTTGCCAAAAAATGTGTTAGAACCCCCAAACATTATATATATTTTTTAAAGCAGAGGGCCCCAGAGAATAGGAGGGGTTTGCATTTTTCTTTTCTCACACGGTATTAGGCTGCATTCACACCTTTGCGTTTTTACGCCCTACGCCCGACGCTACAATACGCCTGACCGTCGAATTTACATTATTCTCTATGGAGATCGTTCACATCTCCGAATGCCGTACGTCGAAAGAACGCCGAAATTCAAACAAGTCCCGGACCCCTTTTCGACGCGCGTATCGGGCGGCTTTGGCGTTCCGCATAGCCCACAATACTGTATTAAAAAAAACGAGGTTGAAAACGACGCGTTTTGTCGCCGTATATCGCGGAACAAAACACCGATTTCATGTCGCCGCAATACGCCGCCTCCCGCCTACGCTCAGGTGTGAATGCAGCCTTAGCGCCGCGGTATTTGGAAAAAAGAGAAAGGGGGTCCAACAAAGTATTGACTCCGGGGGGCGCCATACAAATGTACCCCCCACACTTTTCACACTTTTTTTTTTTTTAAATTGAAAACCATTTACCATTTTCCTTCCAATTTTTTTATGACACTTTGTGTCGGTCCATCACATAAAATCCCAATAAAATACATTTACATTTTTGGTTGTGACATGACAAAATGTGGGAAATGTAAAGGGGTATGTATACTTTTTCAAGGCCCTGTATCCATGTACAGTAAGTTTCACTTTATTACAATATGGGGACATGGGAGTGTTTTATTTTTGATACAATATATATTATATTATAACATCTGAATCCAGCTCTTCATGATGTTAAAGTACGGCAGTGCCAAAAATCCACCATGGACCTAATAGTACCAGAAGATATAAATCTTAACCACTTAAGACCCCGGACCAATATGCAGGTTAAGGACCAGGCCACTTTTTGCGATTCGGCACTGCGTCGCTTTAACTGACAATTGCGCGGTCGTGCGACGTGGTTCCCCAAAGAAAAAAAGCTTTCTTTTGGTGGTATTTGATCACCTCTGCGGTTTTTATTTTTTTGCGCTATAAACAAAAATAGAGCGACAATTTTGAATATTTTTTTCCTTTTTGCTGTAATAAATATCCCCCAAAAAAGATATCAAAATTTTTTTTTTTTCCTCAGTCTAGTCCAGTGTTTCTCAAGTCCAGTCCTCAAGGCCCCCCAACAGGTCAGGTTTTCAAGATTTCCATTATTTTGCACAGGTGATTTGATCAGTTTCACTGCCTTAGTAATTCCCACAGCCTTTTCATCTGAGGGAAATCCTGAAAACATGACCTGTTGGGGGGGCTTGAGGACTGGAGTTGAGAAACACTGGTTTAGGCCGATACGTATTCTTCTACATATTTTTGGTGAAAAAAAAAAAAAAAAAATCGCAATAAACGTTTATTGATGGATTTTTTACTAGGAATAGCGGCGATCAGCGATTTTTTTCATGACTGCGACATTATGGCGGACACATCGGACACTTTTGACACATTTTTGGGACCATTGTAATTTTTACAGCGATCAGTGCTTTAAAAATGCACTGATTACTGTGAAAATGGCACTGGCAGTGAAGGAGCTAACCACTAGGTGGCGCTGTAGGGTTTAAGTGTTTCCTATTGAGTGTTTCTTACTGTAGGGTGGGTGAGCTGTGTGTCACATAACACTGATCTCCGCTCCGAGTACGCGGACCCGAGATCAGTGTCATTGTCACACTAGTCAGAGCATCTATCATCTAGCATTTACACAAGCATCTATCTCCCCGCTCTATACCTCCGTGAGACGATTGCAGGGACCCCTGAGGCGATCGAGTCCGCGGAGCACGTGGTCCGACTCACCGGATGGTGGCGGCATTTTAAAGGGGACGTACCCATACGTTCCATATGCCATTCCGTGCCATTCTGCCGACGTAAAAGTGCGTGCGGTGGTCCTTAAGCGGTTAAAGTCGGGTATCTCGGTGAAGGCAGCAGCCAACTGCATAACCGAGGTATCCATCTTTTCAGTGGGCGCTCCGGTTTACAATAAATGGTGGTCTCTGCAGAGGATTCGCCGCAAGATCACCGTTATCGACGGCGGGAGAGGGGGCCCCCCTCCTGCGCCCTCCTCTGCTTACCGGAGGCGTCGGTAGCGGCGGAAGTGATAAGAGTGAGGGGAAGATGGCCCCCACCTGTATCCATACCATAGCAGGGCGGAAGCGACGTCAAAACGTTACTTCCGCCCATACCTCTTAAATCTTAAAGGGACATTTTTTTTTTATTGCGTTTAAGTCCAAATATGAGGTGTGACGTCTTTTTGACCCCCAGATCTCACATGTAATTGGATCTGTCATGCTTTTTTTTCTATTACGAGGGATGTTTACATTATTTTCTTGTAATAGGAATAAAAGTGGCCCAAATTGTTTACATTTGCGGGCGCGACTAAGGTATGCGGTTTCTTTGCTGTGTTGGTACGATGGCACTTTTATTTTTATTTTATTCTTAAAAACAGTGTCAAAATCAATAAAATAAAAATATATATATATTTTTAAAGCTCCCCGTCCCAACGAGCTCACGCGCAGTGAACGCGTATGTGAGCAGCACCCGCATATGAAAATGGTGTTCAGACCACACATGTGAGGTGTTGCTGCGATTGTGAGAGCGAGAGCAATAATTCTAGCCCTAGACCGCCTCTGTAACACAAAACATGCAACCTGTAGAATTTTTAAACGTCGCCCATGGAGATTTTTAAGGGTAAAAGTTTGACGCCATTCCACGAGCGGGCGCAATTTTGAAGCGTGACACGTTGGGTATCAATTTACTCGGCATAACATTATCTTTCACAAAACATTTTTTTGGCATTTACTGTTGTCTTATTTTTTTATTAAAAAAAGTGAATTAAAAAAAAAAAAAAGTGCGCTTGTAAGATCGCTGTGTAAATACGGTGTGACAAAAGTTATTTCATTCTCTAGGGTGTTTTAAAAATAAAGGCCCAGATTCACAGAGCGATTACGCCTGCGCAACAGGAGATGCGCGTGCGTAAGTCTAAATGTGCGCGTGCGTTTCGTTGCGCGGCATCCCCAGAACGAGATACGCAAAAAAATTACTTTTTTTTGTCCCGCGTAATTTCGTTAGACTGGCGCATCCTTCCGCGCAAAAGTGCGATAGACACACCATTGATTTGCTAGTCAAATATGCTAATGAGGGAGTTGCGGGGATCCACAAAAAAACGTTGTTGCTGCGCAGGCTACGCGGTGTGCGCAACAGCAAAATCTTCTGTCTAAAATTAGAGCACATAAAAGGTGGTCTAAAATTTGAAAAAACGTCTACATCTCACAGAAAGCAACACCGTTAGTGAGGAGCAGACCACACACACGTGTTGCACTACAATTTGACTGCCAACATGCCAGGGGCATCGTCGCTCATAGCTGCACTACTGACTTTAGATGAGCAAAGAAGCAGGAGGGCATGGAGGATGGCACGGGAGAGGATATACCGCACCCGCATAGACCTGTTTGGCATGAGTGATTCTGAGGTGTTTCGCATCTTCAGATTCACCCCTCATGCCATCCTGGAATTAACCACAACCTTGCAGGAGGACATCACCAGCCCAACACAACGCTCACATGCAGTGCAGCCACTGGTCAAGGTCCTGGCAACACTCCATGTCCTTGCCAGTGGCTCTTTTCAGCGTACAAGTGGAGTGGTGGCTGGGATGTCACAATCCTCCATGAGCAGATGTGTGCACCAGGTTGTCCCTGCAATCCTTACACGCATGGCCAACCAAATCATTAAACCCACCACTGAGGAGCTGCGACTGAAGGCAATGACAGATTTCTACAGAATTGCCAGGTTCCCACGCACCATCGGGGCCATTGATTGCACACATGTGGCACTCCAGCCCCCCCATGAGACAGAGCACATGTACCGCAATCGGAAGCATTGGCATTCCATCAACGTACAGGTGATAGTTGATGCCCAAGGCCTCATATGGCACGTCCGTGCCAAACACCCCGGATCCACCCATGACAGCTACATCTACAATCAATGCCACATCCGAATGGAATTCGATCAGAACGTGTATGGGGACACCTGGCTGGTTGGTGAGTGACATGGGAGTCAGGCATGACTATCCCCTCCCGTGATGCACACCTCACAAGTGGCACATGCATGACTAACATTCTCCTGTCTTTTCCCTTCCAGGTGACTCTGCATATGCACTGGGACCCCATCTCATGACTCCAATCCGAAACCCCCAAACCCCAGGAGAGGAAAGATACAATCAAGCACACATCAAAACCCGTGCAGTGGTGGAGCGCACCTTTGGCCTCCTGAAGTCACGTTTCCGATGCCTGGATAAGTCTGGGGGTACACTGTTGTATTCCCCAAACTTTGTGTGCCATATCATCGCTGCATGTTGCATGCTGCACAATTTCGCAGTGAGGAAGGGCCTGCAGGTTGAGCTACGTGATGACCTGACCCCCCAACCAGACAATCAACCCCTAACCGAGGATACCCCGTCTTCTGAGGGAAGAGCAGCCAGGAGGCAGCTCATATTGGGCATCTTTGCATGTTAAACACACACATTAATCATGGCACAATGAGAATGCATGCATGCACACCACTGTGGTCCCTAGCACACACACCCCACATCCTCATCACATTGGATTGGCACCAGTCCACCATGCAGGACTGGTGAGCAGTAACGCCACGTCAAGGCTCCAATTATGTCACTGAACATTCATACACCAATCACACGGACCTAAAGATCACTTCTCCCTTGTCCTGGGGAACCCTTCTCCACCAAAATTGAGGATGACACCCCTTTTCCAGCAGGAATGTCACCCCCACATTCAAACAGCATGCACAACCCAAAAAAAAAAAAAATGTCATCAAAAAACAAAAAAAAAAAAGCAAAAAATGTCAGCCAAAAAAAAAAAAGGGGGAAAAATAAATTATTGCCCTCTGTGTGAGCCACGCCTGGGGCGCCCCCGGCCACGGCCCCGGCCCCTCAGGGGAGACTCATGGGGGAGGGGCAAACCCGGGGAAGGAGGAGCAGCCCCCGATCTCTGCCCACCTGGCGGCCTGCCCTCCAAGGCCACGGCAATTCTGTCCAGGGCAGCACCAAGTGTTGCCGTGTTGGCCTGGATAGCCTGGGTAAGGGCCCTCACATCCTGCCCAACGCCTGCTGATGTCGTCTGCAGTTCGTTTAGGCAGGTTGTGAAAGCCCGGGAGTGGGAGTCCAGGTTACCCAGCGTATCCTTGATGGAGGACAGGCTCTCCTCCATCCGCCCAAAAGTCTGGCAGAGCTGTCCCATATGGCGGGTCTGGAGGGCCTGGTCCCTTCTCAGACTGGCGGGCAGGAGATTGGGCGCCCCCCTGGTGCTCTGGGATGAAATCCTGCCTCCAGCTGATGGTTGTGGCCGGGGAGAAGGGGAGGCCCTTGTGAGGGGAGCCATGTTGGGGGAGGAGGGGGGGGGCTGCCCCTTAGGGAGGGCAGGCTTCTGCCAGCCAGAGGGGAAGAGTCCGCAAAACCCAATCGTCCAGTGCCTGACTCCTCCTCCTCATGATTCCCCTCCTCCTCATGATTCCCCTCCTCCTCATGATTCCCCTCCTCCTCATGATTATCCTCCTCCTCATGATTCCCCTCCTCCTGTTGAACCTCCTCCGCGGACTCCGGCCTTGTTGGGGGGGCCTCATTAGGCTGCTGTCCTGGGGTTGGTGCGGTCAGCCCAGATGGCCCTGCACCCTCCTGCACATCTGTGGATGACACAAAACATTCACAGGTTGGAGG
Organism: Rana kukunoris; assembly: GCA_029574335.1. Lineage (NCBI taxonomy): Eukaryota > Metazoa > Chordata > Amphibia > Anura > Ranidae > Rana > Rana kukunoris. The sequence continues at coordinate 552,535,075 of CM056052.1, read as the reverse complement.
ATCCACACACTTGCCACATATTCCCTTTCACCCCCTCCCCCACACATGCTACACACCTGATTGTAAAAAAAAACCTTACCTGGCACCACGGGGACCGGACTTGTGTCAAAGCCTGGCAGGCCCTCCACTTCATGCCGGTGAAAGGTCAGGGCCACCGCACGCTCCGTCGCTGTCAGACTAATACGGCATGGTGGGCCCCCTCCTGTGCCCCTGGCATGGGCATGCATTGCGGCCAGTTTCTTTTTGACCAGACGCCGGAGGTCGTTGATTTTTTTGTCAATCCCAGACCTGGTCCGTGTCTCCCCCTCCCCCGATGAATTGACCTGCTCAGTGATCAGATCCAAAATCTCCCTCCTCCTGGCCGGGGTGGTGTTGGCACTCTGCGGGCCGTGGAGAAAACGCCCATACTCGCTAATGGCCCGGGCAAGAATTCTTTTTTCCCCCACAGTAAAATTGAGCTTTCTTTTTCTCTCAGTCATACTTCCAAAAACAATCAGTCCCAGTCAACAAAATTCAATCACACAAACAAGCACAAACAATCAAGCAAGAACACACACAGAAAACTACTCAGCAAGAAACTGTCACAAAACAATATAAACCAAAAAAACTGCAAGAAAAAAAACGAACAAAAATATATCAATCAAACAAACAGTCTCTCAAACACTTATCAAAAAACACTTTCACAAATATACCAACAAGCACTTGATCACACAGAACACTAATCTAACAACTACAAGACACACTGCAACGAACAACAGGAACAAAAGCACTTGGTTAAATGGGAAGGGACAAAGGGATGTACTTTTGCAATGCAAGTGCGTTTGTGTGTGTCTATTTATGCTGTCTGCGTAGTTCACAGCGTTGCCCTAGTCCATTTCCAATTTCACTGATTGCGCCGCTCCCGAGTTGTGAGCATGCGCACAGCGGAGCTGACATGGTCTCCTTCACGCGCGCATGCGCGAGCCGGCCGGCCCTTCATTTGCATGGGGTCACGGCTCATTTCAATGTAACACGCCCACGTCCTTCCGAATTTGTATTACTCCTCCTTACGCCTCGGAAAAAAACGTTACGCTTGCGCAATTTCCTGCGCAAAAGCTACGAGAATAGGGTGATTACGCGGCTACATTGCGCAAGTCTAACGTAAAGGCGGTGCGCTACGCCGGTCCAATAATGCGCAGATGTACGTGAATCTGGGCCAAAATGTATAATGTTTGGGGCTTCTAAGTAATTTTCTTGCAAAAAAAAATTGTTTTTAACTTGTAAATACCGAGTCTGAAAAACAGGCTTGGACCAAGCCTGTTTTTCAGACTCAGGCCTTGTACACACGATCAGACCGGTCCTATGAGAATGGTCAGACGGACCGTTTTCATCGGGCCGCTGCTGAAGTGGTCTGATGGTCTCATGTGCGTACACACCATCAGTCCAAAATCCCATCGTGTCAGAACGCGGTGACGTAAAAATTAAGTAACTGTAGGGGGCTGTGCCTGTAGGTGTAACATCATCGATGCTTCCAAGCATGCGTCAACTTGATTCTGAGCATGCGCGGGTTTTTGGTCCGATGCTTTTGTGTACTAACCATTGTTTTGGTCCGACAGTCAGGTGACAGATTTTAAAGCAAGTTTAAAACTTTGGTCCGACGGTCAACGGTCCGATGGGCCGTACACACCATCAATTTGGTCCGATGAAACTGGCCTTAAGGCCGGTTTCATCGGACCGGTCTGATCGTGTGTACGCGGCCTAAGTGTTTACAAGTTAAAAACATTTTTTTTTTGCTAGAAAATGACTTAGAACCCCCAAACATTATACATTTGTTTTTCTAACACCCTAAAGAATAAAATGGCGGTGATTGCAACCACTTTAAGTGGTTAAGAAAATAAGGATCTATATTAGTCCCATTCACTTATATTGGCAGTTGTATGCAGCTCTCTGGGCACCGGGGATGATTATGCTTCGGCACACAGGAATTAATACGTGTCCATGTGCATTGGGATTTATTTACAGCTTTGAAGATTACTTCAAGGACATTACAAAAGTAAAGTCTTGATTATATTTCATCAATAATAGCATTTCCTATATACGATTGATACAATCGATTTGTCGCCATGCCTTACCTTGAGACCTGCAGTCAGCTGACACCTTCTGTCTCCCATTGGGGATTATGGCCTGGACCTTCACTGATGAGACCGTCACAGTGATGGAGCTCTGAACTGGAGACGTCGGATTGTCTTCAAGAAAAAAAAGAAATAAAAATATCTTCAACCAATGAAAATTTTGGGTTATCATTTTTTTTTTTCATATATTTTTTATATATTTTTTATAATTTTTTATATTTTGTATATATTTATTTTTTATATTTTTTCTGCATGTCAGAGATTATAAAGCCAATTACAGACTTGCTACTAAACTTACTAAAAAAACATTCCCACGAACTATAATTCCATAAAATATCATTTTGTTTCCCGTCCCCGAAAAAATAAGGGGCCAGATTCACAGAGCGATTACGCCTGCGCAACTGCTGTTGCGCGTGCGTAAGTCTAAATGTGCGCGTGCGTATAGTTGGACGCGATTCACAAAACAATATACGCCAGAAATCTACGTTTTTTGGTCCGGCGTAATTTAATTAGACATTCGCTTCCCTTCGCGCAAAACTGCGCTAGACACACCATTGATTTGCTAGTCAAATATGCTAATGAGGGAGTTACGGGGATTCACAAAAAAACGCAGTTGCTGCGCAGGCTACGCGATGTGCGCAACTGCAAAATGTTCTGTCTAAAGTTAGAGGACCTAAAAGCTGGTCTAAATTTTGAAAAAAAGTCTAATTGTCAGATAAAGCAACACTGTTAGTGAGGAGTTCAGCAGTCACACGTGTTGCCCAACAATCTGTATGCCAACATGCCAGGGGCATCCATGCTCAGAGCTATACTACTGACTTTAGATGAACAAAGAAGGAGGAGGGCACGGAGGATGGCACTAAGGAGGGCACGGGAGATGTTTTTTTTTTTTTTTGCTTATATAAAATTTACCATTTAATCTAATCTAATACAATATTCTTATCTGATACAAGCCCCTCACTCTTCACTTGATATATCACACACGCATAGACATCTTTGGCATGAGAGATTCTGAGGTGTCTCGCATCTTCAGATTCACCCCTCATGCCATCCTGGAATTACCACAACCTTGCAGGAGGACATCAGCAGCCCAACACATGGCACCACCCATGACACCCATGACAGCTACATATACAATCAGAGCCCCATCCCCACAGATTTCAAACAGAACATGTATGGGGACAGCTGGCTGGTTGGTGAGTGACATGGGAGTCAGGCATGACTATCCCCTCCCGTGATGCACACCTCACAAGTGGCACATGCATGACTAACATCCTCCTGTCTTTTCCCTTCAAGGTGACTCTGCATATGCACTGGGACCCCATCTCATGACCCCATCTCATGCCAGCTCACATTATGCATCTTTGCACGTTAAACACACACATTAATCATGGCACAATGAGAATGCATGCATGTACACCACTGTGGTCCCTAGCACACAAAGAGAAAAAGAACACCCAAAAATCACACTAGCACTCAGCAAGAAACAGACACAAAAAAATCAGATGAAAAAATAAAGCCAGAAAACAAACGCTCAGAAATATATCAATCAAACAAACAGTCTCAAACACTTATCAAAATACACTTTCACAAAACTACCAACAAGCACTAGATCACACAGAACACTAATCTGACAACTACAAAACACACTCTAACGAACAACAGAGCAAAAGCACTTGATTCAATGGGAAGGGACACAAAGGGATGTACTTTTGCAATGGAAGGGCGTTTGTGTGTGTCTATTTATGCTGTCTGCGTAGTTCACAACGTTGCCCTAGTCCATTTCCAATTTCAATGATTGCGCCGCTCCCGAGTTGTGAGCATGCGCACAACGGAGCTGACATGGTTTCCTTCACGCGCGCATGCGCGAGTCGGCCGGCCCTTCATTTGCATGGGGTCACGGCTCATTTCAATGTAACACGCCCACGTCCCTCCCAATTTGTATTACTCCTCCTTACGCCTCCGGAAAAAACCTTACGTTTGCGCAAGCTCTTGCGTAAAAGCTACGTGAATCGCCGGATTACGCGGCTAGATTGCGCAAGTCTAACGGAAAAGTGGTGCGCTACGCCGGAATGATAATGCGCCGATCTACGTGAATCTGCCCCTATAAAGCTAATTACAGACTTGCTACTAAACTTACTAAAAAAAACATTCCCACGAACTATAATTCCATAAAATATCATTTTGTTTCTTTCCTGTCCCCCAAAAAATATGGGCCCAGATTCATAAAGCAATTACGCCTGTCTAACTGGTGTTAGACAGGAGTAATTTCAAATTTCGCGCGCCGTATCACTAGTTTGAATCCTCAAACCATGATACGGCGGCTTCGGGCTTCGATCCGAGAGGCTTACGTCTTCGTAAGCCTTCGGATCTACGCTGCGATATATTTGCGGCCGCTGGGAGGAGTTTGCGTCGTTTTCATGCGTCGGGATGTGCAAATGTGTTTTTACGGCGATCCACGAAGATACGAGTGGTCTTCGCAATCGCTTTCGTCTATTTTTTTTTACGTACTGTTAGACCAGCTTTTTGCTGGTATAACGGTACATAGCCCATGTTAAGTATGGCCGTCGTTCACGCGTCGATTTTATTTTTTATTTTTATTTTTTACGTAACTCGTTCGGGACTAGGATTGTGCGTAAACGACGCTACTCAAACAACGAATGACGTAACGACGTGTTTTCGCGCAATGCACGGCGGGAAATTTGCGAACGGAGAACGCGCCTATTTTAAATGCTTCACGCCCCCTACTCGCGCAGATGGATTGCGACGGGAGAAATACACTACGCCGCCGTCGTTTACTGGACAAAATCTACCTGGATTCCACGTAGAGCCAGGTAAAATACGGCAGCGTAGTGTATTTCTGATACGCTACGAGAATCTAATTCTCTGTGAATCTGGGCCAAGATTTTTAATAAAAAAAGGGCCAGTCTACTTTATATATTTATATATATATATTTTATATATTTTTTCATATTTTTATCTGAATGTCATAGATTATAAAGCTAATTACAGACTTGCTACTAAACTTACAAAACAAACATTCTCCTGAACTATAATTCCATAAAATATCATTTTGTTTCCCGCCCCAAAAAAAAAAAAAAAATAATAATAAAGGGCCAGTCTACGGAGACGTGGTATTTTAACCGCTTAAAGGGGTGTTCCAGCCTTTTACTGTTTATTAAAACTCAGCAGCTACAAAAAGTGTAGCTGCTGACTTTTAATAAACAGACACTTACCTGCTCTGCGGTCCAGCGACGCGTCGCTTTAACTGACAATTGCGCGGTCGTGCGACGTGCCTCCCAAACAAAATTGGCGTCCTTTTTTTTTCCCACGAATAGAACTTTCTTTTGGTGGTATTTGATCACCTGCGTTTTTTATCTTTCCGCTATAAACAAAAATAGAGCGACAATTTTGAAAAAATGCAATATTTTTTACTTTTTGATGTAATAAATATCCCCAAAAAAATATATAAAAAAAAATTTTTTTCCTCAGTTTAGGTCGATACGTATTCTTCTGCTTATTTTTGATAAAAAAAAAAAAAATCGCAATAAGCGTTTATCGGTTGGTTTGCGCAAAATTTAAAGCGTTTACAAATTAGGGGATAGTTTTATTGCATTTTTTTTTACTACTAATTGCGGCGATCAGCGATTTTTTTTAAATTAATTAATTTATTTTTTGTGACTGCGACATTATGACGGACACTTCGGACAATTTTGACACATTTTTGGGACCATTGTCATTTTCACAGCAAAAAATGCTATAAAAATGCACTGATTACCGTGAAAATGACAATTGCAGTTTGGGAGTTAACCACAAGGGGGCGCTGAAGGGGCTATGTATGACCTCATCTGTGTTTCTAACTGTAGGGGGGTGTGCCTGTAGGTGTGACGTCATCGATTGTGTTTCCCTATAAAATGGATCACACGATCAATGACGGCGCCACAGTGAAGAACGGGGAAGCCGTGTTTACACACAGCTCTCCCCATTCTTCAGGTCCGAGGACTGATCGCCGGACTCCATCAGGTCCCACGGTCGCGGAGCTTGGGACCGGTTCGCGGGCGAGCGCCCGCAACCCACGGCTGGGCACTTAAAGAGGACGTACCTGTCGTGCATGTGCCCAGCAGTGCCATTCTGCCAACGTAAATGTGCAGGAGGCGGTCCTTAAGTGGTTAAACTGTCCGTTAAAAAAAAAAAAAAAATCTTATTTATTTTCCTTTTTATTTTTTACTTTTACACTGTCTTTTAAAATAAATAATGTCATGTCACTTTTTTTCCTATTACAAGGCATGTAAACATCCCTTGTAATAGAGGGTCCTCTTAAATATGAGATCTGGGGGCCAAAAAGACTTTAGATCTCATATTTGGACTAAAATGCAATAAAAATAAAAACTGTAATATCATTTTTTTTTTCTTATTTATTTTATTTTTTACTTTCACACTGTCCTTTTAAAAAAAAATGTAAACATCCCTTGTAAAAAAAAAAAAAAAAACATGACAGGACCACTTAAATGGGAGATCTGGGGGTCAAAAAAACATCACGTGGGGCAGATTCACGTAGATCGGCGCATTATCATTCCGGCGTAGCGCACCACTTTTCCGTTAGACTTGCGCAATCTAGCCGCGTAATCCGGCGATTCACGTAGCTTTTACGCAAGAGCTTGCGCAAACGTAAGGTTTTTTCCGTAGGCGTAAGGAGGAGTAATACAAATTGGGAGGGACGTGGGCGTGTTACATTGAAATGAGCCGTGACCCCATGCAAATGAAGGGCCGGCCGACTCGCGCATGCGCGCGTGAAGGAAACCATGTCAGCTCCGTTGTGCGCATGCTCACAACTCGGGAGCGGCGCAATCATTGAAATTGGAAATGGACTAGGGCAATGTTGTGAACTACGCAGACAGCATAAATAGACACACACAAACGCCCTTCCATTGCAAAAGTACATCCCTTTGTGTCCCTTCCCATTGAATCAAGTGCTTTTGCTCTGTTGTTCGTTAGAGTGTGTTTTGGAGTTGTGAGATTAGTGTTCTGTGTGATCTTGTGCTTGTTGGTAGTTTTGTGAAAGTGTATTTTGATAAGTGTTTGAGACTGTTTGTTTGATTGATAGATTTCTGAGCGTTTGTTTTTTTGCTTTTTTTTTTCATCTGATTTTTTTGTGTGTGTTTCTTGCTGAGTGCTAGTGTGATTTTTGGCTGTTCTTTTTCTCTTTGTGTGTGTTCTTGTCTGATTGGTTGTGCTTGTATTTGTGACAGATTTTTGGTGACTGCTAGTGAGTTTGTTTGGAAGTATGACTGAGAGAAAAAGAAAGCTCAATTTTACTGTGGGGGAAAAAAGAATTCTTGCCCGGGCCATTACCGACTATGGGCGTTTTCTCCACGGCCCGCAGAGTGCCACCACCACCCCGGCCAGGAGGAGGGAGATATTGGATATAATCACGGAGCAGGTCAATTCATCGGGGGAGGGGGAGACACGGACCCGCTCTGGGATAGAAAAGAAAATAAATGACCTCCGGCGTGAGGTGAAAAAAAAACTGGCCGCAATAAATGCCCATGCCAGGGGCACAGGAGGGGGCCCACCATGCCGGGTTAGATTTTCAGAGACGGAGCGTGTGGTGGCCCTGACCTTTCACCGGCATGAAGTGGAGGGCCTGCCAGGCTTTGACACAAGTCCGGTCCCCGCGGTGCCAGGTAAGGTTTTTATTTCTCTCAGGTGTGTAGCATGTGTGGGGGAGGGGGTGAAAGGGAATATGTGGCAAGTGTGTGGATCCTCCAACCTGTGAATGTTTTGTGTCATCCACAGCTGTGCAGGAGGGTGCAGGGCCATCTGGACTGACCGCTCCAACCCCAGGACAGCAGCCTAATGAGGCCCCCCCAACAAGGCCAGAGTCCGCAGAGGAGGAACAAGAGGAGGGGGAGGATCATGCGGAGGACGATCATGAGGAGGAGCAGAATCATGAGGAGGAGGAGTCCATGGAAGGCACTGGCCCTTTGGTTTCTGCGGACTCTTCCCCTCTGGCTGCAAGAAGCCTGCCCTCCCTAAGGGTCAGCCCCCCCCCCTCCTCCCCCAACATGGCTCCCCTCACAAGGGCCTCCCCTTCTCCCCGGCCACAACCATCAGCAAGAGCCAGGAGGTCATCCCCAAGCACCAGGGGGGCGCCCAATCTCATGCCCGCCTGTCTGAGAAGGAACCTGGCCACCCAGACCCGCCTTCTGAGACAGCTCTGCCAGACTATGGGGCGGGTGGATCAGAGCCTGTCCTCCATTAATGATAGCCTGGGTAACCTGGACTCCCACTCCCGGGCCTCCACAACCTGCCTAAATGACCTGCAAACTACAGCAGCAGGCGTTGGGCAGGATGTGAGGGCCCTTACCCAGGCTATCCAGGGCAACACGGCAACACTTGGTGCTGCCCTGGACAGAATAGCCGTGGCCTTGGAGGGCAGGCCGCCAGGTGGGCAGATCTCAGGGGCTGCTCCTCCTTCCCCGGCTTTTCCCCTCCCCCATGCGTCTCCCCTGAGGGTCCGGGGCCGTGGCCGGGGGCGCCCCAGGCGTGGCTCAGGCAGAGGGCAATAATTTTTTTTTCCCCCTTTTGTTTGTTTTGAAAGCTTTTTTATTTTTGGTCTCTGCTTTTTTTTTTTTTTTCTAAGCATTTTTGTTTGTTTGACTTTTTTGGCATATTTTGGGTTGTGAATGATGTTTGAATGTGGGGGTGACATTCCTGCTGGAAAAGGGGTGTCACCCTCAATTTTGGTGGAGAAGGGTTCCCCAGGACCAGGGAGAAGTGATTCCCAGGTCCGTGTGAATGGTGTATGAATGTACAGTGACATAATTGGAGCCTTGACGTGGCGTTACTGCTCACCAGTCTTGCATGGTGGACTGGTGCCAATCCAATTTGATGAGGATGTGGGGTGTGTGTGCTAGGGACCATAGTGGTGTGCATGCATGCATTCTCATTGTGCCATGATTAATGTGTGTGTTTAACGTGCAAAGATGCCCAATATGAGCTGCCTCCTGACTGCTCTTCCCTCAGAAGACGGGGTATCCTCGGTTAGGGGTTGATTTTCTGGTTGGGGGGTCAGATCATCACGTAGCTCAACCTGCAGGCCCTTCCTCAAGCAGCGATGATATGGCACACGAAGTTTGGGGAATACAACAGTGTACCCCCAGACTTATCCAGGCATCGGAAACGTGACTTCAGGAGGCCAAAGGTGCGCTCCACCACTGCACGGGTTTTGATGTGTGCTTCATTGTATCGTTCCTCTCCTGGGGTTTGGGGGTTCCGGATAGGAGTCATGAGATGGGGTCCCAGTGCATATGCAGAGTCACCTGTAAAGGAAAAGACAGGAGAATGTTAGTCATGCATGTGCCACTTCTGTTGTGCATCACGGGAGGGGATAGTCATGCCTGACTCCCATGTCACTCACCAACCAGCCAGGTGTTCCCATACACGTTCTGTTCGAATTCTGTTCGGATGTGGCTTTGATTGTAGATGTAGCTGTCATGGCTGGACCCTGGGTGTTTGGCACGGACGTGCCATATGAGGCCTTGGGCATCAACTATCACCTGTACGTTGATGGAGTGCCAATTCTTCCGATTGCGGTACATGTGCTCGGTCTCATGGGGGGGCTGGAGTGCCACATGTGTGCAATCTATGGCCCCGATGGTGCGTGGGAATCTGGCAATTCGGTAGAAATCTGCCATTGCCTTGATTCGAAGCTCCTCAGTGGTGGGTTTGATGATTTGGTTGGCCAAGCGTGTGAGGATTGCAGGGACAACCTGGTGCACACATCTGCTCATGGAGGATTGTGACATCCCAGCCACCACTCCACTTGTACGCTGAAAAGAGCCACTGGCAAGGACATGGAGTGTTGCCAGGACCTTGACCAGTGGCTGCACTGCATGTGAGCGTTGTGTTGGGCTGGTGATGTCCTCCTGCAAGGTTGTGGTTAATTCCAGGATGGCATGAGGGGGGAATCTGAAGATGCGAAAGACCTCTGAATCATTCATGCCAAACAGGTGTATGCGGGTGCGGTATACCCTCTCCCGTGCCATCCTCCGTGCCATCCTCTGTGCCCTCCTCCTTCTTTGGTCATCTATATTCACTAGTGCAGCTATGAGCGACGATGCCCCTAGCATGTTGGCAGTCAAATTGTAGTGCAACACGTGTGTGTGGTCTGCTCCTCAGTAACGGTGTTGCTTTATCTGACAATTAGACTTTTTTTCAAAAGTTAGATCAGCTTTTATGTGCTCTAACTTTAGACAGGACATTTTGCAGTTGCGCACATCGCGTAGCCTGCGCAGCAACTGCGTTTTTTTGTGGATCCCCGTAACTCCCTCATTAGCATATTTGACTAGCAAATCAATGGTGTGTCTAGCGCAGTTTTGCGCGAAGGGAAGCGAATGTCTAACTCAATTACGCCGGACCAAAAAACGTAGATTTCTGGCGTATATTGTTTTGTGAATCGCGTCCAACTATACGCACGCGCACATTTAGACTTACGCACGCGCAACAGCAGTTGCGCACGCGTAATCGCTCTGTGAATCTGGCCCCACATTTCATATTTACACTAAAGTGCAAAAAAAAAAAATTTGAAATGTCTTTTTTATGCAAAAAAAAAAAAATGTCCCCTTTAACCACTTAAGACCCGGATCATTATGCAGGTAAAGGACCCAGCCAGTTTTTGCAAACGTTGGTTTAACTGACAATTGCGCAGTCGTGCGACGCGGCTCCCAAACAAAATTAGCGTCCTTTTTTCCCCACAAATAGAGCTTTCTTTTGGTGGTATTTGATCACCTCTGCGTTTTTTTTTTTTTTTTGCACCATAAACAAGAGATAGAGCGACAATTTTGAAAAAAAAAAAAAATATTTTTTACTTTTTGCTATAATAAATATCCCCAAAAAGATAAAATACATTTTTTTTCCTCAGTTTAGGCCGATACATATTCTTCTACATAGTTTTGGTAAAAAAAATAAAAACGCAGTAAGCGTTTATCAATTGGTTCGCGCAAAATTTATAGCGTTTACAAAATTGGGGATGGTTTGACATTTTTATTAATATATATATATATTTTTTTACTACTACGGCGATCTGCGATTTTTTTCATGACTGCGACATTACGGCGGACAAGTCGGACACTTTTGACACTACTTTGGGACCATTGTAGTTTTCACATTGGACAATTTAGACACATTTTTGGGACCATTGTCATTTTTACAGCGAAAAGTGCTATAAAAATGCACTGATTACTGTGATAATGACAGTGGCAGTTTAGGAGTTAACCACTAGGGGGCGCTGAAGGGGTTAAGTGTGACCTAATATGTGTTTCTACGTATAGGGGGCGGGGCTGGACGTGTGACAACATTGATCGTGTTTCCCTATATCAGGGAACAGACAAACGGGGAAGTTTTGTTTACACTCACCTCTCCAAGTTCTTCAGCTCCGGGGACCGATCGCGGGACACCGGCGGCGATTGGGTCCCGCGGGTGCAGTCACGGAGCTTCAGACCGGGCCGCGTGCGCGCGCGCCGGTGGATCACGTGCACGGGACCCACGGCTGGGCTCTTAAAGGCGACGTACCTGTACGTGATTGTGCCCAGCCGTGCCATTCTGCTGACGTATATCGGCGTTAGGCGGTCCTTAAGTGGTTAAGTCCTTTGGGCACGTGCACAATAGCTCTAAAGCCGCGTCATCGCTGACCGTTTTATCACTCACCCCGTCTGTCGGATTCGCAGTCTGTGCTGCCATCTTGGTTCTCCCGGTCTTTATTCTCATCCTCCAGCGGCTGAGACAACTCCATGCCTATAAAACATGAGATGCCGTGCTGACAACACACACAGGAGAAGGGATTCCTGCACCCCAATAACAAAAACACTATGGGGGGAGATTTACTAAAACGGGAAAGAGCAAAATCTGGTGCAGCTCTGCATGGGAGCCAATCAGCTTCTAGCTTTCTAACTTTTTCAATTGGGCTTTGACAAAAAACCTGGAAGCTGATTGGTTTCTGCGTGGAGCTCCCCCAGATTTTGTACTCTGCAGTTTTACTAAATTAACCCCTTTACATGAGCAAAGTTGGGATTACTCCATGTAATGCGTTTGTTTAACCAGTTGGTGGGGGTCCTTGGCCTGCAGCGCATGCTCCAATTATTTTTTTGGAAGTACACAGGAGGTGTGTAGGACATCCATTCCTTCTGCCTTGTTGCCTCCTCGCATCTACCAGCATCTCCCGGCTGTCAAAATGACTGCCAGGGGTTGCTATGGAAGCTGCTGCTGTCAAGAAATCGATTGCTTTTGCACAATGTTTGAAAAGAGAGATACAAAGTAACATTGTTTATAAACATTATTCAGACGAGGGATACAAAGTAGCATTGTTTATAAACATTGTTCAGACGAGAAATACAAAGTAACATTGTTTATAAACATTATTTAGACAGGAGAAAGAGAGATACAAAGTAGCCTGTTAATGGTCTGTGACAGGGCCACCATCAGGAATTATGGGGCCCCTTAAAGGGGTAATTCCCCCAAAAACCTTTTTTTAACATTGATTGAGGCTCGTTATGTCAAGGGGAATCGGGTGGTTTTTTATTAGAAACGAAGCAGTACTTACCGTTTTACAGATGCATCGTCTCCGTCGCTTCCGGGTATGATCGTCTGGTCTGGGCGTGCCTATTTGATTGACAGGCTTCCGACGGTCGCATACATCGCGTCACGAGTAGCCGAAAGAAGCCGAGCGCCGGTGCGGCTCTATACTGCGCCTGCGCACCGTCGTTCGGCTACTTTCGGAAAATCGTGACGCGATGTATGCGACCTCGGAAGCCTGTCAATCAAATAGGAACGCCTATAGTCGGAGACCATACCCGGAAGCGTCGGAGACGATGCATCTCTAAAACGGTAAGTACTGCTTCATTTCTAAAAAAAAACAACCCGATTCCCCTTGACATAACGAGCCTCAATCAATGTTAAAAAAAAAAGGTTTTTGGGGGAACTACCCCTTTAAGCTCCATTCAGACCTAGGCGTTTTGTCGCCTGAAGCCCGACGCTGAAGCAGCCTGACATACACTGGAGGGGCGAATTTACATTGTCGGCTATGGAGGTGGTTCACATCTCCACGCCGAACGCCCAAACGCCCGTACGCCTGAAGCTCAAACAAGTCCCGGACCCTTTTTTTCAGGCGTATCGGGCGTTCGGCAATAGCCGACAATGTAAAACATCACCGCTCCAGCAAAAAGAAAAGGGCGTTTTGTCGCCGCAAATCGCGGGGACAAAACGCCTTTTTCATGTCGCCCAAATACGCTGCTGCCTGCAGACGCCTAGGTCTGAATGCAGCCTTACACAGCTTCAGGCATGGGCCCCCTGAAGCAGAGAAGCAGGGGGGGGGGGCTTGCTGCCGCCTGAAATTGAGAAGCAGGGGGTGGGGGGCCTTTACAAAAAAAAGAAGGAATGAAGAAAAATATATATATACAAAAAAGAATTATAAAAAAAGGGGGGGGGGGGTAGCCACCTGGGGACCTCTGGGCCCTTTAATAGAAATAAAAAATAATAAAATGGGGGGTTGACCTCTGGGACTCTAGGAACCTCTGGGCCTTTTAATAAAAATAAACAATAAAAAAATATATAAACAAAAATAAAAAAATTAAACATTTATTAAAATATATATATATATATATTGGTGAGAAGTGAAAAATGTGGGTGGAGCTTTAAGTAGAGAAGTAAGTGAAAAGTGTGATCTCTGTTCAGTCTTCACTGTCTGCATGCTTGCTCAGTGTCAGAATGAAGATGGCACATAACACAACCAAGACTGAAATGGCAGTTTCTCTTTAATCAGGAGTGACACCAGGTCATCGCTGTTATTTCTAACGCATCTCCAGGTTTAATAGTAAAATCCCCCCCCACCCCCCAAAAAAAAAACAATACTCACCATCAGTGCCTTGAGAGTTCCACTCGGAACAGTCCATTTCCTGACCTGCAGGGGTAAAGCAAGAACTCTGTTATTGGACTCACTGAAGGAATACAGACATACAGTACATTATATTACCAAAAGTATTGGGACGCCGGCCTTTACACGCACATAAGATTTTAATGGCCTCCCAGTCTTAGTCCGGAGGGTTCAATATTGAGTTGGCCCCGCCCTTTGCAACCATAACAGCTTCACCTCTTCTGGGAAGGCCGTCCACAAGGTTTAGGAGTGTGTCTATGGGAATGTTTGATCATTCTTCCAGAAGAGCATTTGTGAGGTCAGGCACTGATGTGGATGAGAAGGTCTGGCTCACAGTCTCCACTCCACAATTTTTCTCAAAGGTTTTCTATCGGGTTAAGCTCAGTACTCTGTGCAGGCCAGTCATGTTCCTCACCCTCAATGTCTTTATGGACCTTGCTTTGTGCTCTGGTGCTCAGTCATGTTTGAATAGGAAGGGGCCGTCCCAAAACTGTTCCCACAAAGTTGGGAGCATGAAATTCTCCAAAATGTCTTGGTATTCTGACGCCTTAAGAGTTCCCCTCACTGGCACTAAGGGGCCAAACCCAACCCCTGAAAAACAACCCCCACACCATAATCCCCCCTCCACCAAATGATTTGGATCAGTGCACAAAGCAAGGGCCATAAAGACATGGATGAGCGAGTTTGGGGTGGAGGAACTTGACTGGCCTGCACAGAGTCCTGACCTCAACCCGATAGAACACCTTTGAGATCATTTAGAGCGGAGACTGTGAGCCAGGCCTTCTCGTCCAACATCAGCGCCTGACCTCACAAATGCTCTTCTGGAAGAATGGTCAAACATTCCCATAGATACCCTCCTAAACCTTGTGGACGGCCTTCCCAGAAGAGTTGAAGCTGTTATAGCTGCAAAGGGCGGAGACAACTCAATATTGAACCCTACGGACTAAGATTGGGATGCCATTAAAGTTCATGTGCGTGTAAAGGCCGGCGTCCCGATACTTTTGCTACTATAGTGTACATTGCACTGAGAATAGCCATATGTGTACCAATCCTGCCTCTGATTTGGCAGCTAGAAAAAAAAAACGGTGGTGTTAACCCTTCCCTACGGTCTGAGATTTCAATGTAAGACAACATTTCTGAAAGTATATAACTACTATGGTGTTGTTTCATTAGTTTACCCGCAGTGCTCTGGAAATCCTTTGTCCTTTAATAAATGTTCTTCTGTAAAGCAAATATTTTGCATCTCTCTTTCTATACATATGATGCACACAGTACAAAGATAGTTGCATATGTCATAAATGTCCCTTAACTGGGGAGCAAACCTTGATTAAAAAAAAAAAAAAAAAAACATTATAAGAGTAAAATGTATACAAACTGGAGCCCTGGCTGTCCGACATGTCTGTCATTTCCTCAAAATCCTGATTTCCTTTTGATGAATCCTAGAAAATAATCAGAGGTAAAAGACTGTCATATAGAAGAAAATGTAACATCCGACCAAAGCAGGACAATTCTCAGTATCTGTTCTTACAGTATTTGGTATTTATGGAATCAGCAGGGATGGTGGGAACCCCTCATAATGGGTACAGCAGGTGTACAGACCCGGGAACTCAGCACAGGGATGGTGGGAACCCCTCATAATGGACACAGCAGGTGTACAGACCCGGGAACTCAGCACAGGGATGGTGGGAACCCCTCATAATGGGTACAGCGGGTGTACAGACCCGGGAACTCAGCACAGGGATGGTGGGAACCCCTCATAATGGGTACAGCAGGTGTACAGACCCAGGAACTCAGCACAGGGATGGTGGGAACCCCTCATAATGGGTACAGCAGATGTACAGACCTGGGAACTCAGCACAGGGATGGTGGGAACCCCTCATAATGGGCACAGCGGGTGTACAGACCCAGGAACTCAGCACAGGGATGGTGGGAACCCCTCATAATGGGCACAGCAGGTGTACAGACCTGGGAACTCAGCACAGGGATGGTGGGTACCCCTCATAATGGGTACAGCAGGTGTACAGACCCAGGAACTCAGCACAGGGATGGTGGGAACCCCTCATAATGGGTACAGCAGATGTACAGACCTGGGAACTCAGCACAGGGATGGTGGGAACCCCTCATAATGGGCACAGCGGGTGTACAGACCCAGGAACTCAGCACAGGGATGGTGGGAACCCCTCATAATGGGCACAGCAGGTGTACAGACCTGGGAACTCAGCACAGGGATGGTGGGAACCCCTCATAATGGGCACAGCGGGTGTACAGACCCGGGAACTCAGCACAGGGATGGTGGGAACCCCTCATAATGGGCACAGCGGGTGTACAGACCCGGGAACTCAGCACAGGGATGGTGGGAACCCCTCATAATGGGCACAGCGGGTGTACAGACCTGGGAACTCAGCACAGGGATGGTGAGAACCCCTCATAATGAGCACAGCAGGTGTACAGACCTGGGAACTCAGCACAGGGATGGTGGGAACCCCTCATAATGGGCACAGCGGGTGTACAGACCCAGGAACTCAGCACAGGGATGGTGGGAACCCCTCATAATGGGCACAGCAGGTGTACAGACCTGGGAACTCAGCACAGGGATGGTGGGAACCCCTCATAATGGGCACAGCGGGTGTACAGACCTGGGAACTCAGCACAGGGATGGTGAAAACTAGGGTTGTCCCGATACTGATACTATTATCGGTATTGGGACCGATACCGAGTATTTGCAGGAGTACTTGTACTCCCGCAAATACCCCCGATGCCTAAATAGAATACTTCCCCCCCGCCGCATCGAAAGCCGCCACATGGGTTTAACCACTTGCTTACTGGGCACTTATACCCCCCTCCTGCCCAGGTGATATTTCAGCTTCCGGCACTGCGTCGCTTTAACTGACAATTGCGCGGTCGTGCGACGTGGCTCCCAAACAAAATTGACGTCCTTTTTTCCCCACAAGTAGAGCTTTCTTTTGGTGGTATTTGATCACCTCTGCGGTTTTTATTTTTTGCGCTATAAACAAAAAAGAGCGACAATTTTGAAAAAAATACAATATTTTTTACTTGTTGCTATAATAAATATCCCAATTAAAAAAAAAAAAACTTTTTTTTTCTCAGTTTAGGGCGATGCGTATTCTTCTACATATTTTTGGTAAAAAAAAAAAAAAAAATCGCAATAAGCGTCTGGTTTGCGCAAAATTTATAGTGCCTACAAAATAGGGGACAGAATTATTATTTTTTATTATTTTATTTTTACTAGAAATGGCGGCGATCTGCGATTTTTATTGTGACTGCGACGTTATGGCGGACACATCGGACACTTTTGACACATTTTTGGCGTCATTCACATTTATACTGCGATTGGTGCTATAAATATGCACTAATTACAGTATAAATGTGACTGGCATTGAAGGGGTTAACACTAGGGGGTGAGGAAGGGGTTAAATGTATTCCCTGCATAGTGTTCTAACTGTAGGTGGAGGGGGGGTGACTGGGGAGGTGACCGATCTGTGTCTCTATGTACAAGAGACACAGATCCGTCTCCTGCTCTCCAGAGACAGAACGCTGTCTCTATGTAAAACGGCAATGAGAGATGATCTATGAGATCATCTCTCATTGGCCGCACAGATCACATCGCAAACGGCCACTCTGATTGGCCGTTCGCGGCGATCTGTGATTGGCTGTGTCCAAGGGACACGGCCAACACAGTGTTTCCCCGCAGCGCGCTCTGGAGCGCGCGCCGGGAAACAGCTAGTGACAAGCCGTCAATTGACGGCTTGTTGACAAATTAGATTCGCGCTAGAGCCGTCATTCGGCTGTAGCGCGGATCTCAAGTAGTTAAACGGCGTGCGGGAACATCACAGCTTTCATTTGCATAGCTGTAGTGTTCCCGCTGCGTATAGACACTTCCCCTTGCTCGGGATTGGATGGGTGATCGAGATCTGTCCAATCCCGAGCAAGGGGGAGAGTCTATACGCGCGGGCAAAACAGCTATTCAAATGAATGCTCTGGTGTTCTCCGTGCGGCGGCTTTCGGCGGCTAGGTATGGGGGGACATGGCTGGAGGGACATGGCTGCGGGGACATTTCTGCGGGGACATGGCTGCGGGGACATGGCTGCGGGGACATGGCTGCATATGTGGGGGACATGGCTGCATATGTGGAAGACATGGCTGGGGGGAAATGGCTGCATATGTGGGGGACATGGCTGGAGGGACATGGCTGCATATGTGGGGGACATGGCTGCATATGTGGGGGACATGGCTGGGGGGAAATGGCTGCATATGTGGGGGACATGGCTGGAGGGAGATGGCTGCATATGTGGGGGACATGGCTGCATATGTGGGGGACATGGCTGGAGGGACATGGCTGCATATGTGGGGGACATGGCTGGAGGGACATGGCTGCATATGTTGGGGACATGGCTGCATATGTTGGGGACATGGCTGCATATGTGGGAGACATGGCTGCATATGTGGGGGACATGGCTGCATTTGGGGACACATTTAAAAAAAAGTTTCGGTATTCGGTATCGGCGACTACTTGAAAAAAAGTATTGGTACTTGTACTCGGTCCTAAAAAAGTGGTATCGGGACAACCCTAGTG
The DNA here is from genome assembly GCA_029574335.1 of Rana kukunoris. NCBI lineage: Eukaryota > Metazoa > Chordata > Amphibia > Anura > Ranidae > Rana > Rana kukunoris. The sequence continues at coordinate 552,516,441 of CM056052.1, read as the reverse complement.
AGAACCCTTATAATGGGCACAGCGGGTGTACAGACTCAGGAACTCAGCACAGGGATGGTTGGAACCCCTCATTATAGGCACAGCAGGTGTGCAAACTTGGGAACTCAATGCAGAAATCTCACCACTGTTCCCCATGTTATATAATAGATTGTGAGTTATTTTAGCTCTTCAGCATCTCTAAAATTGGAAATATCGTATTTGTCCGGAGTCAGTGGCACTAATGCCGCGTACACACGATCACTTTTTGTGATGAAAAAAAACGACGTTTTAAAAAACGTCATTTAAAATGATGGTGTGTGGGCAAAACGTCGTTTTATGTCTTCAAAAAAATGACCAAAAAAAAATTGCAACATGCTTGAATTTTTTGTGTCGTTTTTCAAAATGTCTTTTTTTGTGTCATAAAAAGTGACCGTGTGTGGGCAAAACGTCATTTAAAACAACTTAGAAGCAAGTTATGAGATGGGAGCTTCAATGGAACAGAGTGCCGTCGAAAGTGTCTTACGTAACCGCGCTTTGCAAGAGCATTGTGGAAAAACGATGGTGTGTATGCAATGTCGTTTTTGAAAATGAAGTTTGAAAAACGTCGTTTTGTTTCGTCAGATAAAATTACGTTTTTTTTCTTCACAAAAAGTGATCGTGTGTATGCGGCATAAGGCTCTATTCACATAAATGCATTTTTTGATGCATTTTGCATTTTTCAAAAATGCAGGGAAATTTTTCAACATGGATTCCTATGGAACATGTTTACATCTGTGGGCCAGATTCAGGTAGAGTTAGGCTGGAGTATCTGTGATACTCCAGCCTAACTGTCACTTTAAGCCGGCGTTTCTGTTTTCTGTAACCAGAAAACAAGAAACGCCGGGTTGGAGTTCCGATGCGATCGGCGCAATTGAATTTCGCCATCGCATCGCAACTTTAATTTAAAAATGGCGCCGGGGGCGTTCCCGCTGATTTACGATGAAAAAATATGTTAATCAGCGGGAATCGGCAATTCACGATCGTATTCGGGCGCGACGCAGTGACTTTCCGACGTTTCCGTAAGAGATACGCGGCGTAAAGATAAAGCAGCCCCCTAGTGGAGTATCCTATGTTAAGTATAGGCGTCGTCATCGCGTCGAAAAAAAAAAATCGCGTCGCTTGCGTAAAACGTTCATGAATGGGGATGTGACGTCATTGACGTTCACTGACAGAATTTGGAGCATGCGCACTGGGATGCATTGACACTCGACGCATGCGCAGTACTTTTCGCCGCGGGATCGCGCTTAGTTTAAATAATACACGCCCCGTACCCGCCCAATTTGAATTCCGCCGGCTCATTTGCGATGCGCTGCCGCAACTTTAGGAGCAAGTGCTTCATGTATAACAGCACTTGCTCCTAAAATTTCGGCAGAGTAACGTAAATGAGAAGCGTTACTCCAGAGCAAAGATGCTCCCATCTACCTGAATCTGGCCCAATGTATTTTTGTGCCTCTGAGTTTTTGGAAAGGGTCGGGGACTTTTTTCTCCACGAAATGCAGCGTTTTGCATGTAATAGACTTCAATGGACCCGAATCCAAAACGCAAGTACCACGTTTTTACCACAATTTGCATTTTGCTTCTTTTTTTTTTTTACACTATATAAAGCTGGTTGCTAAGGAGGGGGCCGGGAAGCCAGCCGCTGCGTCCTTAACAACTAATGAGTCATCAGCTGTCAGCAGGCTTCCTGCAAAAAAAAGAAACTGCTGGCTAAAAAAAAAAAAAAAATACAGGAAAAAAAAAACAGCTTGCCCCCCCCCCCCCCCCAGTCCCATACCAGGCACTTGGGTCTAGTATAGATTCGGAGGGGACCCGCATGCCAAATCTCTTTTTTTAAATGGCATGGGACCCCCCAAATCCATACCAGACCCTTATCAGGGCAAGGGTTGTTGGGAAGAGGCCCTTGTCCCATCAACATGGGGGTAAGTTGCTTTAAGGAGTCGAGGCGCAGCGCCCCCCCCCCCTGTCCCAAAGCACCCATTTCCCCCATGTTGAGGGCATATGGCCTGGTATGGTTCAGGAGAGGGGGGCGCTTGCTCGTCCCCTCCCTTTCCTGACCTGCCGGGCTGCATGCTCGGATAAGGGTCTGGTATGGATTTTGGGGGGGGGAGACCTACGCCATTTTTATTTTACATTTTGTCATGGGGGGTCCCTTCCGAATCCATACTAGACCCAAGGACCGGGGGGGGGGCACACAGTTTTTTTTTTACAATTTATTTTTCATCTGGCGATTCTTTTTTTTACATTCAGCGGGAAGCCCACTGACAGCTGATGACTCTTCGGTTGTTAAGGACGTGGCAGCCGGCTTCTCCTGGCCCCCTCCTTAGCAACCAGCTATATACAGTGTAAAAAAAATCTCAAAATGCAAATCACGGCAAAATCGTGGTAAAGACACGGCAAGCACCGCAAAAAGCACGGCAGATCCTAATCGGATATCATTCAGACGATCAGCTGCACAAACATTCTCTCGTCTTACCTGCTGTCGGAAAATGTCGTATTCCGGAATGTTCTGTCAGGTCCACTCCGAAGACAGCTGGAGGAGAAGATACATGACAGGCAGGGCCGGACTTACCATTGGGCTTGACTGGGCTCAAGCCCATGGGCCCCACCCAATAGGGGGCCCCTCTAAAAAAAAAAAAAATTTTTTTTTTTTTTTTTTTTTTTAGGGGGTCCGGAGGTCCCCAGGGCCCCGGACAGCAACCCTTCCTTTTTTTATTTATTTTTATAAAAAAATATGTTTTTTTTATATATATATATATATATATATATATATATATATATATATATATATATATATATATATATTATTATTATTATTATTATTAAAGGGCCCAGAGGTCTCCAGGGCCCCTGGAAGGCCACCCCCCCTTTTTTTTATAAAACAATTTACATTTTTTTTATATATATATATATATATTTTTTATTAAAGGGCTCAGAGGTCCCCAGGGCCCCATGTGACAACCCCCCCCTTTTTTCTTTTTTTATAAATGTTTATTTTTTTATTTTTGTTTATATATTTTTTTTTATTAAAAGGCCCAGAGGTCCCCAGGGTCCCCGGATGGAAACCTCCCTTTTTTATGTATTTTTTATAAATGTTTATTTTTTTTTTTTTTTTAGGGGTCTGGAGGCCCCCAGGGCCCCGGACAGCAACCCCCACCTTTTTTTTTTTTATAAAAAAATATGTTATATATATTTATATATATATATATATATATATATATATATATATATATATATATATATATATATATATATATATATTAGAGCTGCACGATTCTGGCCAAAATGAGAATCACAATTTTTTTGCCTAGAATGAAGATCACGATTCTCTCACGATTCTCACGGCGTAAAATCTTTTACACTTATACAAAAAAAAATGGGCTAACTTTACTGCCTTTTTTTTTTTTAATTCATTAAAGTATTTCCAAAAAAATGCATTTAAAAAGACTGCTGCGCAAATACAGTGCAACATAAAATATTGCAACAACCGCCATTTTATTCTCTAGGCCAGGGTCTTTACTAAAAATGTATATAATCTTTGGGGGTTCTAAGTAATTTTCTAGCAAAAAAAAATAATGATTTTAACTTGAAAAGAGCTGTCAGAAAAAGGTTTGGTGTTTAAGTGGTTAAAAATTCCTAATTTACATACAGAAGAAGTTAATTCCTTTGAAGAGATACAGGGCCAGATTCTCATATATATTCGGCGGCGTAGCGTAAGCCATTTACACTACGCCGCCGCTGCGTACTAGAGCAAGTGCTTTATTCTCAAATCACTTGCTCCTTAGTTTTCGCCGGCGTCTCGTAAATCGCCAAGCGTAAACCCGCGCAATTCAAATGGGGCGGCTTGTATTTCAATTAAGCGCGCCCCCGCGTCGAACGAACTGCGAATGCGCCGGCCGGGGAAAAAGCCCAGTGCGCATGCTCCAAAGGACGTCACATTTTCTCAATGTAAACGACGTAATCGCAGCGTACGCCAGCCCCATTGAGAATCGACGTACGCAAACGACGTAAACGACGCACAACACGACGCGGTCCCGAGGCCATACTTAACATGGCATCCGACGGGACACGACGGCATCCGACGGGACCTCGTAAGGTTACTCCACATAGAAGCTGGGGTAACCTTACGCGAACGAAAACGACGTACGCGACGACGGGGCGCCGTAAAAGCGATCGAGAATCGGCGTATTACTTCATTTGCATATGCAAATGAAAAAACAATGTAAAGGCCACCTAGTGGCCAGAGTTGTCATTACACCTACGATCCGAAAGTGTAATGCTTTTACACTTGTCGGATGTAGAAGCGTATCTATGCAAAAGTGATGCTAAGCATCACGCGCATAGATACGAGGACAAAAAAAAGGCGTTACGACGGGGTATCTGAGATACTCCGTCGTAACGCCTCTGAGAATCTGGCCCCTTATGTTTAGGCTCCTTACACACGGAGCGGTCCGTTTTTCGGTCCGCTCCGTGTGTCCGTCAGCTCAGCGGGGGGTCTCCGCTGAGCTGTCGGGCGGACAGGGCGGTCCCCGCACACTGTGCAGGGACTGCCCCGTCTCTCCTCCGCTCTCCCCTATGGGGAGTCGGATGGAAACGGACCGTCTGTCCGTTTGCATCCGATCCGTTTGGCCGGACGGAAGAAAAATAGGACATTCTTCCGTCCGCAAAAACGGATGCGGATCGAGCGGACGTTAGCGGATGCATCATCCGCTAACGGATCCGCTCCCATAGGGAAGCATTACAAGTCCGTAAACTGACTTGTAATGAGCGGACCGTTCGTCCGCTAGTGTGAAAGGGCCCTAAGACTTAACTTTCCACTGATAAAGAATGTTTCCAAAACTTGGCAGATTGCCCAGACTGACTTTTGGCTGAGAGCAGACAGGAAATTCTTTGCACACCAAAGTGCAGAGAGAAAATTATTTTCATGTGAAAGATCGTGAAACCCTGTATCAAGAATTGCAATGGGAAAAAGATCGCGATAACGATTCTTGACGATTAATCGTGCAGCTCTAATATATATATATATATTTATTATTATTATTATTATTATTATTATTAAAGGGCCCAGAGGTCTCCAGGGCCCCTGGATGGCAACCCCCCTTTTGTTTTTATAAAAACATTTACATTTTTTTATAAATGTTTATTTGTTTTTATTTATTTTTTTATTAAAGGGCCCAGAGATTTATTTTTTATTTTTTTTATTATAGAGATCCCCAGGGCCCTGGATGGCTACCCCCCTTTATATATATATATATGTGTATGTATATATATATATATTATTTCTTTATTTTTATTCTGTGCACAGATGAGAGTCACCCCCCCCCCCCGCTCAACAACTTTAAAGTGCACCCCCCGCTCTCAGCAACTTTAATGCCCCCCCGCTCAACAACTTCAATTCGCCCCCCCCCCCCCCTCAACAGCTATGATCCCCCCCTCGCTCAAGGGGGCCCCGTCAACACTCAAGCCCAGGGGCCCCCACCACCCTAAGTCCTGCCCTGATGACAGGTCATCTTAGAAATGGTCCCAATTATATCAAATAATCGATATCAATCAATGAAGATCTTTTTATATAAAATATTAGATACCTTTCAGAATAACCGACCTCCGTGTGTCTTCTTTGTCTCTCGGAAGAGATGTTTCTGGTTTCACTTTCCAGAAATCATGGAAGTCGTCCTTCTCCCACCTGCCAGAAGGCTTCCCCCCCCCTCCCCCGTCCTGTCCTGACTTGCTGTAGGAACTCCGTCTGGATCAAACGCTATAAGGGGAGTTTTGGTCTCCTAAAGACCTAATAATAGGGAAAGATCATTCTACAAACTCTACAGAGATCAGCGACTTTCTCTGCTGAAATGAACATTTGTTGCAAATAAAAAAAAAAGAAGCACAACGATGCATCAAAGTAGCGGAAATATTTTTGTACGTTCAACATTTAACCACTTCCCCTTTCACCCCAGCGTGCCCCCTATGTATCAAATTCGATTTTACATTTCTTCTATGGGCCTGTTAACCACTTCAGCCCCGGAATATTTACCCCCTTCCTGACCAGGGTATTTATTTATTTTTTGGGATTCGGCACTGCGTTGCTTTAACTGACAATTGCGCGGTTGTGCAACGTCGTAACCAAATAAAATGTATGTCCTTTTTCTTTTACCACAAATAGAGCTTTCTTTTGGTGGTATTTGATCACCTCTGCGTTTTTTTTTTTTACACTATATACAATAAAAGAGCGAACATTAAAAAAAAAAAAAAAACACAATATTTTGTATTATTTGTTGTAACAAATAGCCCCAATTTTTTTTTTGCAAAAAGGAATTGTTTTCGCAGTTTAGGTAGATATGTATTCCTGTACATATTTTTGGTAAAAAAAAATTAAAAAAATACGCAAAAAGCGTATATTGATATAAACAAAAAAGGAGCAACAATTTTGAGGTAAAGCACAATATTGTTTGTTTTTTTCTATAATAAAAATGTAACAGAATGGCCTGTGACACCCAGAGACGTTGGAAGGATGAGAGATAATCTTGTGCCAGCAGCACCAAAAACTCTTGGCTCAAAATCCACCCTGTGCCCTTTTGGGTATAGGGTGGCTAATAGTGAATCATAATTCATATTACATGAGATGGGACATTAATAATACTTCATATTGCAGGACTGAGATATCACAAGGAGTCATGATGACATGACCAGGTCAGCCAGTGAGTCATACCTTTTGTATAATAGGCTATTGAAATATCCTAAGGTGTTGGCTATTCAATGTAAAGACACCCACTCTCACTGCCATTGTGTGACAAAGCTGTATAGAGAACTTATTCAACTAGATGTCTGTGTTACTATTCAAGGTTAATTGAACCCTATTGATAATACGGTGCCGTCATGTCTAGCTACCAATTAAAGAATTATCCTCAGTGAGTGAATAGGGGGGGTGGAGATTACATTGTCCTGTGATTAACTGCATTATGTTGTACTGGATATAAGCAAGCTAAGAACCAATAAAGTTATTTATACATTTTGGAAACTAGAGAACGGAGCGCTGTCTCGTTTATTCTGGGAAATGGAATGGATCATGTCTGCCTGGTTGTTGGTGTGTCGGATAAGCTTGTCGTGGATGGATGGAAGGTTGTAAGCGGTGGTAACCGTTACATTGGTGGCACAGCAGTGGGATGATTCCATCTTCAGAAGGACGGCTACAAGGACACAGGACAATGGAGACGGTGTATGAACGGATGAAGCTCTCTTCCCTCATGGACTTACTGGAGAGCCGGGGCAGACCGGCCAGCATCCGTAAGAAAAGGGACATTATCGCAGAACTGGTCGAAATGGATAGAGCTAAAAGGCCCGCCGTAGCAGACAGGACACCCGAAGAAGCAAGTTTTGATCGGGCTGTTAACCTAAGACTGGCACATTATGGTCCTAACCCTCCACCGGAGATCAGGGACCGAGTTATTGCGGCTCTGAATGCCACCTTGCTACAGCGAAGAAGTGCTGCAGCAGCTGAAGTCACAGCAGCACCAGCTAAAGGGAGAGGAGAGGTGCAGATACCAGTCTCAATGGAAGAGGAATTCCAAAGAAGGTTACAAGAGATGCGGATACAGCATAGAGGACCAGTATCAGAGGAGGTCCTGTTGGGATGGTCGGATGTGATTCGGTGCCAACTCTGGAAGGAAGCACTAGCTCGGGAGCAGCAAAACCAAGGAAAGGTCCTGCCCTCCATCTATGCAAGGTACTGGCCGCAGTATGATGTACGAATGCTGTTGTTGGGGAAACAACCGAAGCAGGAGTGGACAGCTGAGTTAAGCAGGCTGATCCGGGCAGAGATGCAGCTGGATGAGAGCTACAGAGCCCTCCGGTGGTATGTAGCCCAAGAGTGCCCGTGGTCAGCGGATGACAGCCCCACAGAAGGCTATGACTATGATGGCCTGGGGTTGTTGTATTGGAGGATGTCCAGTGATCCCGACTTTGGGGATGATCGGGAGTGGCGCTTGGAGGACATAATGGAGCACAGAGAGGAAAAATTAAATATCTCGGGAGGCCACTGGTCACAGGAAGATTTGGAATTTCTGGCCATTCGGGAATGGGAGCTGGAGGTCCCCTACAGACAGCTGCTAGACTCGGCTCAGCAGCAGGGTGGGGCTCCCATTGCCAGGGACTATGAGGAAAGTTCAGATGACAACTGTGAACTCCTGGCTGATGAATCGGCAGTGGAAAATATGGAGATTTTCATCCCTAAAGCCGAAGCGGATGGTGTGGAGTTCCAGGGACCCGGGGCGGTTGGCCCCCCTCTCCAGCAACAAGCTGAGGTGGTAAAGCTTTTACCCCCAGCTGAATCACTGGCAACAGAGCAGAGTATCCCAAGCCTCTGCTCCCAACTAGCAGAAGAGGGGGACCCTGTGGTAGTGGATGGGACTGTGGTCTCCACTCACAGCAACACAGCGGAAGAGCTGGCAACAGAACAGAGGGTCACGGACCTCTGCTCTCCACTAACAGAAGAGGGGGTCCCTGTGGTAGTGGATGGGACTGTGGTCTCCACTCACAGCAACCCAGCGGAAGAGCTGGCAACAGAGCAGAGTGTCATAGGCCTCTGCTCCTCACTAACAGAAGAGGGGGTTCCTGGGGTAGTGGATGGGACTTCAGTCTCCACTGGCACAACCCCAGAAAATGGTACAGGACTGGGACAGGAGGATGTCTGCTTTGCTTTGCAAGCACCGGGGGGTTTTCACCAAGCACCAGTGGATGGGACTTCAGTCTCCACTGGTATACCCCAGGAAGGGGGGGCAGTTGGCCCAGACCCCCAACAGCATGATGGACTGAGCCCAGCTACCCTGCCTTCTCCCCAGCGGCAGGCGTGTTCTCTGAGAGAGGCAGAGTTTGGCGGGGTGAGTAATGCTCAGTTTGGAGCCATTTATTTGGGGTACAGTATGGATACCAGCATTGGAGGACGTGAACTACTGACGAACTTCGGAGTCAACCCGTTTGGGGTTCCCTCCTGTGTCCGTCTCCCACCGAAAGGGGAGAGATGTAACAGAATGGCCCGTGACACCCAGAGACGTTGGAAGGATGAGAGATACTCTTGTGCCAGCAGCACCAAAAACTCTTGGGTCGAAATCCACCCTGTGCCCTTTTGGGTATAGGGTGGCTAATAGTGAATCATAATTCATATTACATGAGATGGGACATTAATAATACTTCATATTGCAGGACTGAGATATCACAAGGAGTCATGATGACATGACCAGGTCAGCCAGTGAGTCATACCTTTTGTATAATAAGGTAAAAAGAGATGAATCTGCGCCACAGATAACTTAAATAAAAAGTGGTGTAATAAAATGTGGTGTAATAAAAAGTGATAAAGTTTGAAGTGGCTGCCCCTACATAAAAACCCACCTATGTGGGAGTGAATATTAAGTAAAAAATAGCAGGTAATGGCGCCTACTAGAAATAAAGTGCATAAAGAAATGTGCAAATATAAATATAAATATAAGTGGTGTCTGTCCAAAAAAGTGCTGGTCCTAGTCAAAGTATAACATATATGTAACACAAAATAAATTGAATATTAATTGATAATTATGTGATTGAATTAATAAGTATAATAAAAAATATATAATAAAAAATATTTCATAAAAGTCCAATTCCTAGTGATAAAAATTTCCAAAGTAGGTGTTGCAAGATTAGATGATGATAATAATAATAATCCAAAAAAAGTCCAGTTTTATGATATAAAGTGATATGTGCTTCATGCAGGTATAGCCTTCAGTGGATCACTCAGTGCTCTCCCCCAATGGTCCCGCACTCACCGGATCCAACTACCCCTGCAGGGGTAATAGGCTTTTCTTAATAAGTCTCCACACTTCAATAAAGTCTGCCTGGTTTCCTCACATGGGGTCTATCCAACCATTTAGCCGCTCATAGAGAAGATAGGGTGAAACGAAAATGCCCAATAGCGTGATACCGTTTTGTAACAAGCAAAATTTATTCTTGACAAACAATGGGTACTCACAATTTACATGCAGTTAAAAAGCCTTTAGAAAATATGTGCTGTAGCTCTAAGGGACGTTCGCTCGACCGGTTTCGTCGTTCTGACGTCATCTGGAGCGTGCCTCTGAGCCTACAGCACTAGCTATTTATAATTGACGTTATGTCGGAAAATGCGGACGTTGTGTCGAAAAATGCGGACGTTGTGTCGACAAAATGTCGAAAAAACGGGTCCGACGTTACGTCGTAAGAACTCCGTTGTTCCGGTTTCCTCCATGTTGGAGATTCCTACAGACCGTAGTCCTAACACTAGAGGCTCAGTGTTATAGTCGGTACTACGACGGACGTTCTGTCGGGAAAGCAAACCTCCGATCTTACGTCGAAAAAGTTCCTAACTTTCGAGCGTCCTCCATGTTAGAGATTCTTGCAGACCGGAATCCGGTCTCAAGAGGCTCTGTATTAAAAAGGAGAAAAAACGTTCGTTTTCATATCGGGAAAACCCGGAAGTAAGATCGAAATATAGTAAAAACTGGTTATTAAGCTGATCTCATTATTACAGCAAGGTGATATTAATAACATAATCAGATATATATAGGATTGCAGATAAGTGAAAAATATATATATAAAAATTATTATATAAAATTATATACATATGTAAATAGACATCATGGGAAAAAACATTAGTTAGTAGAATACAATTAAAATTATAATTAAATTTATATGAGGAGTAGTTGGTAGGAAAAGAAGGGAGGTAGATGTGTATATGTCGTTGAGGCACTCCGATGTATTATTATAATTAGATATATGAAAAAATTCCCGTAATAAAAATATAAAATTAAAATGAATTAAAATATAAAAATATGGAATATGAAATTTAGTGTAAAATTATTAAAAATTGTTAAAAATTAGTTAAAAAACAATTTAGATCCACATCAATATTCATACCAGACGGTTGGAGGGTGTCTAACGTGTAGATCCACCGGGTTTCATTTTGGGATACTTTTATAGTTTTATTTTCCCCCCTCCAGTGTTCTTTAATTCTGTCTATTCCATAGAAAGTCATGCATCCCGGATCTTTATGATGGTAATCTCTAAAATGTCGAGACACACTATGTTTATGGAACCCTTTTTTAATGTTAGCTATGTGTTCTCTAATCCTGATATGTAGTTCTCTTGTTGTTCTGCCTACATATTGTTTTTGGCATGGGCATTCCAGGACATACGTAACATGTGTACTACTACATGTTATCAGCTCTCTTATTTTATGTGTGGTTCCATTAGTTGTAGATGTGAACTCAGTTTTTTTCTTATTTGTCTTTTTGCTAACTCGGCAGGGTAGGCATTTACCACATTTGTGGAAGCCTTTGAGATTTTTGAAAATTTGAATCTGTTTTGGGGGGTCTATCGCGTTGTGGACTAAACGATTTCTTAGATTGGGGGCTTTACGATATATGAAACTCGGTTTGTTCGGTAATAGATTTTTCAGGCTTTTATCAGATTGCAGAATGGGCCAGTATTTTTTGAATATTTTTTCAACGTCTCTATGTTGTATGTTGTATCCAGTCAGGAAAGCTGCTTCTGTGGTTTTCCTGTTTGTTTTCTTCCTTTGTGTTCCTGCTATGATGTTGTCTCTGTTCATTTCTTTAACTTTATTTTTCAGAGTTTCTAGATCTCTGCGTTGGTAACCTTTCTCCACAAATTTGTTAATAATTTGTGTGGCTTGTAGTTCGAAATCCTCCTCATTGCTACAATTTCTGCATATTCTCATAAGTTGTCCTTTAGGGATATTTTGAATCCATTTTTTGTGGTGACAACTGGTTACTGGAATGTAGCTGTTCCTATCTGTTTTTTTGAAAAACGTTCTGGTGTGTATTCTGTTTTCTGCTTTGAATAATTGTAAGTCCAGGTAATCAATGGATTCTGCATTCCAAATGCCTGTAAAAGTAATCCCATATATATTGTGGTTAATTTCATCAAAAAACTTCTGTAATTCCGTTTCTGTGCCTCCCCATACTATTAGTATGTCATCTATATATCTTCTGTAGAGTTTCAAAGATGGTCTTTCTGTTCCTTGAATCTGTTCTGCCTCCCAATGATTCAAAAAGACAACAATTGGGAAGAGAGAAGAGAACGGATATACAGACCCCAAAGAGGGGAAAGAGGATACGCAAACGAGGCAAACGAGGGGGGCGCAAGAAAAAGAAGGAGAGAATACTAGGAGGAGGAATTTTTAATCTAAGTGACGAAATCTTTACAGAGGAGGAGATGAGAGTTTTAGACTTAGGGCTTAAATATGCACCAGATAAAGAATTAGATAAATTCGAAGCCTATATAGATCTGCACAAATTTGTACGGAAGTTAAATATTAAAAAGTTCTTTGCAAACAAGAAGCACAAAGAAGATGAAAATACCACCCAGTACCAACACTCTAATCTAAGAAACAATTCAACGTTCAACCCCAAAAATCAGCAAAATGAGAGTTTGACGGTATTCAGAAAATTGGTAGAGGAAGATATAAGAAATCTAAAGATAAACAAATCAAAACGCAATAAAATATGGAAAACAATTAGGGACCTTGAAAAGAAGAAGAACATTGTCATCCGACCCGCGGACAAAGGGGGAGGTCTAGTCATTCTCAGAAAAACAGATTACGAATCTGAAATGACAAAACTACTCAACATACCAGACACCTACAAAAAATGAAAGTCAAACCCCAAAAAAGAATACAAAAAGAAACTAAATGTATATATAGAAAAAGGCAAAAAGTTGGGCATTCTTACAAAAAAAGAAGCCAAATACCTAAACCCAGAAACGGCAAAAACACCTATTATCTACTATGTGCCAAAAATACACAAGAACCAATCAAACCCACCAGGAAGACCAATTATAAGTGGCATAGATTCCCTCTTCTCAAGGCTTGGAGCCTATATTGATGGATTCCTACAACCATTAGTAAAGGAAGGACCATCATATCTCAAGGATAGCAGACAACTTATAATGGAACTTGTGGACTTGGAAATAGAACCCACGGACCTTCTCGTCACCATAGATGTCAACGCATTATATACGAATATAGTACAAGAAGACGGCACTAAAGGGGTAAAATGGGCTTTACTGAAAGACTCAAAATTAAAACAGGAACAAATAAACTATATTTTGGAGGGGCTAACATTAGCTATGAGCCACAACTACTTTTGGAATAAAGGAAAAATTTTTGTCCAGACTAAAGGAGTAGCCATGGGGGCCAAGTATGCCCCCAGTGTAGCTAACATCTTTTTGAATCATTGGGAGGCAGAACAGATTCAAGGAACAGAAAGACCATCTTTGAAACTCTACAGAAGATATATAGATGACATACTAATAGTATGGGGAGGCACAGAAACGGAATTACAGAAGTTTTTTGATGAAATTAACCACAATATATATGGGATTACTTTTACAGGCATTTGGAATGCAGAATCCATTGATTACCTGGACTTACAATTATTCAAAGCAGAAAACAGAATACACACCAGAACGTTTTTCAAAAAAACAGATAGGAACAGCTACATTCCAGTAACCAGTTGTCACCACAAAAAATGGATTCAAAATATCCCTAAAAAACAACTTATGAGAATATGCAGAAATTGTAGCAATGAGGAGGATTTCGAACTACAAGCCACACAAATTATTAACAAATTTGTGGAGAAAGGTTACCAACGCAGAGATCTAGAAACTCTGAAAAATAAAGTTAAAGAAATGAACAGAGACAACATCATAGCAGGAACACAAAGGAAGAAAACAAACAGGAAAACCACAGAAGCAGCTTTCCTGACTGGATACAACATACAACATAGAGACGTTGAAAAAATATTCAAAAAATACTGGCCCATTCTGCAATCTGATAAAAGCCTGAAAAATCTATTACCGAACAAACCGAGTTTCATATATCGTAAAGCCCCCAATCTAAGAAATCGTTTAGTCCACAACGCGATAGACCCCCCAAAACAGATTCAAATTTTCAAAAATCTCAAAGGCTTCCACAAATGTGGTAAATGCCTACCCTGCCGAGTTAGCAAAAAGACAAATAAGAAAAAAACTGAGTTCACATCTACAACTAATGGAACCACACATAAAATAAGAGAGCTGATAACATGTAGTAGTACACATGTTACGTATGTCCTGGAATGCCCATGCCAAAAACAATATGTAGGCAGAACAACAAGAGAACTACATATCAGGATTAGAGAACACATAGCTAACATTAAAAAAGGGTTCCATAAACATAGTGTGTCTCGACATTTTAGAGATTACCATCATAAAGATCCGGGATGCATGACTTTCTATGGAATAGACAGAATTAAAGAACACTGGAGGGGGGAAAATAAGACTATAAAAGTATCCCAAAATGAAACCCGGTGGATCTACACGTTAGACACCCTCCAACCGTCTGGTATGAATATTGATGTGGATCTAAATTGTTTTTTAACTAATTTTTAACAATTTTTAATAATTTTACACTAAATTTCATATTCCATATTTTTATATTTTAATTCATTTTAATTTTATATTTTTATTACGGGAATTTTTTCATATATCTAATTATAATAATACATCGGAGTGCCTCAACGACATATACACATCTACCTCCCTTCTTTTCCTACCAACTACTCCTCATATAAATTTAATTATAATTTTAATTGTATTCTACTAACTAATGTTTTTTCCCATGATGTCTATTTACATATGTATATAATTTTATATAATAATTTTTATATATATATTTTTCACTTATCTGCAATCCTATATATATCTGATTATGTTATTAATATCACCTTGCTGTAATAATGAGATCAGCTTAATAACCAGTTTTTACTATATTTCGATCTTACTTCCGGGTTTTCCCGATATGAAAACGAACGTTTTTTCTCCTTTTTAATACAGAGCCTCTTGAGACCGGATTCCGGTCTGCAAGAATCTCTAACATGGAGGACGCTCGAAAGTTAGGAACTTTTTCGACGTAAGATCGGAGGTTTGCTTTCCCGACACAGAACGTCCGTCGTAGTACCGACTATAACACTGAGCCTCTAGTGTTAGGACTACGGTCTGTAGGAATCTCCAACATGGAGGATACCGGAACAACGGAGTTCTTACGACGTAACGTCGGACCCGTTTTTTCGACATTTTGTCGACACAACGTCCGCATTTTTCGACACAACGTCCGCATTTTCCGACATAACGTCAATTATAAATAGCTAGTGCTGTAGGCTCAGAGGCACGCTCCAGATGACGTCAGAACGACGAAACCGGTCGAGCGAACGTCCCTTAGAGCTACAGCACATATTTTCTAAAGGCTTTTTAACTGCATGTAAATTGTGAGTACCCATTGTTTGTCAAGAATAAATTTTGCTTGTTACAAAACGGTATCACGCTATTGGGCATTTTCGTTTCACCCTATCTTCTCTATGAGCGGCTGAATGGTTGGATAGACCCCATGTGAGGAAACCAGGCAGACTTTATTGAAGTGTGGAGACTTATTAAGAAAAGCCTATTACCCCTGCAGGGGTAGTTGGATCCGGTGAGTGCGGGACCATTGGGGGAGAGCACTGAGTGATCCACTGAAGGCTATACCTGCATGAAGCACATATCACTTTATATCATAAAACTGGACTTTTTTTGGATTATTATTATTATCATCATCTAATCTTGCAACACCTATTTTGGAAATTTTTATCACTAGGAATTGGACTTTTATGAAATATTTTTTATTATATATTTTTTATTATACTTATTAATTCAATCACATAATTATCAATTAATATTCAATTTATTTTGTGTTACATATATGTTATACTTTGACTAGGACCAGCACTTTTTTGGACAGACACCACTTATATTTATATTTATATTTGCACATTTCTTTATGCACTTTATTTCTAGTAGGCGCCATTACCTGCTTTTGTATAATAGGCTATTGAAATATCCTAAGGTGTTGGCTATTCAATGTAAAGACACCCACTCTCACTGCCATTGTGTGACAAAGCTGTATAGAGAACTTATTCAACTAGATGTCTGTGTTACTATTCAAGGTTAATTGAACCCTATTGTAACGCCATCTGCGTTACTCTTGGTAGAACGAGCGCAGCTGTACATTGTATTGACAGCCGCGCTCCGTTCTACATCTCGTCCGCGTCACTTCCGGTGCGCGGACGTCTGCGCTCCACGCTGGAACGCGGAAGTGCGACCCGCACAATCTCGCGTTCCAGGCGCCCTATTTAAATCCCCTGATGTGGCGGCAGGGTGTTCGTTTATTCCTGTTGGACGCCTGCCGCCACCAGGGACCCGGACACCAACCCCCAGAGACCCAGGTCTCCCAGTACCTGCTCCTCAGCAATCTGCCACAACCGCAGCACCAGCCAGCCTGTACCCACATCACCTGTTCCAACCTGCCTGGACCCACATATGCTTATCCGGACCTCAACACCCTGAAGGAAGGATTCCAACGATCTACACTTCAGTACCGCAAGTACCCCATGTGGCTAATACTGCCTTGCTAAGCTTTACCTATTATGCAGTATCTTTAGGACTGTGATCTTTCTGTGTGTACTGTATCTATTGGTGTAAGGTGTATCACCATAAGGACTGCAGGGTGCCCCTACTGTTTATGTAGATCTATTCCTGTAGCAATCCACACACCATCCTAGCCTCCTTCAGACCATACATTATATTGCTTCGCTCCCTATATCTACATGTTGCTTATATAAGTACCCCAGTATAAAGGTTGTATCTCTTTGGAGGCTGTGATGACCAAGACCCCATGATCTCTGTGTTTCTATAGAGTAACTGGTGGCTCTGACCTGAGTAACCTCCGCAGCTGAGATCCAGACCACTATCCAGTGTCCCAATATCTCGCAGGGTCATAACATAATAAACGAACCACTAAAAGGAAAATGGATCCAGCGGAGCTTGCAAACCATTTGGTTGGACTTTCACAAAGGGTAGATACCCTTACCAACTCCTTAGCTGAGTTACGATTAGAGAATGACGCTCTTCGCGAGCAAAATTTAGCCAGAGAGAGACCTGAACCCAAAGTATGCCCTCCAGAAACTTTCTCTGGGGATAGAAAACGTTATCGACAGTTCGTAAGTTCGTGTCGACTAATGTTTGAGTTACGGCCCCGCACCTACTTCTCCGATAGGGTCAAAATCCTCACGCTAGTCTCTTACCTTAGGGGTGAACCTAGAGTCTGGGCTGACTCTTACCTAGAAGAACATGGAGAGCTCCTGGGTGCTTTTGAAACCTTTCTGGAGGAGATGTCCCAGCTTTATGAGGATTCAAACAAACAGCTAACTGCTGAGAACTCAATTAGGAATCTCAAGCAGGGAAGAAGACCCGTCGAAGACTACATAACAGAATTTAAATGTTGGTGCAGAGAGACCCAGTGGTCAGATGTTGCCCTACGGAACCAATTCCGGTTAGGCCTAACGGAAGCAATGAAAGATGAAATTGCCCGTGTCGAGCTTCCTCCTTCTCTAGAGGATCTTATGCAACTTTCTGTTGCTATTGACCGACGCATTCGTGAAAGGAAAGCGGAACGTGCTGTCACTTTTCCACCTACTCCGTTCAAGAGAGCCAGGTCTCCACCCAAAGATGTTCCAATGGAGCTTGGAGCAATCAAGGGACCTTTATCTTCTGCTGAAAAACAGCGCCGCAGAGCTCAAAACCTATGCCTGTATTGCTCAGCTCCTGATCATATTGTCTCCAACTGTCCCCTTCTAAAGAGAAATTCTGAAGGTAAAGATGTCCACATTAATAAGCTCAATACCTCTGGTTCTATCTCTAACCAATACATCTTTATTACCCTTACATTACAGTGGGAACAAAGAAGGATTACCCTTGACGCTATGGTCGACAGCGGAGCCTGTGGGAATTTCATAGACTCAAAAATTGTAGATTCCAATAAAATCCCCTGTGTGTTAAAGCAATTTCCTGTGTCACTCACTTTTATTGATGGCTCTTCATCCCTTTCTGGTCCGGTTTCTCTTCAAACCTCCCCCCTTTTGGTTACTAATAATTCAGGTCATACGGAGACCCTTGTTTTTGACATAATCTCGTCACCTATATTCCCAATTGTTCTAGGTCTACCATGGCTTTGTCTACACCAGCCCACTTTTCAATGGGCAACCAGTTCGCTAACACTGCAGTCCAAATTTTGTAAGGAGACTTGTTACTCCAATTACTATATCTCTTTCACGGACTCTCACCAGGCTCAACTCCCAGTACACCTACTTGACTTCACGGATGTCTTCAGTAAGACTAACGCAGATAGACTTCCTCCAAACCGCATTTATGACTGTCCAATAGACCTCATTCCCGACAAACCCATCCCGACTGCGCGTATTTATCCGTTGTCGCAACCGGAGCTTGCACATCTCAAGATTTACCTGGACGAAAATCTCAAGAAAGGTTTTATTAGACCTTCCACCTCTCCAGCAAGTGCTGCAATGTTTTTTGTTAAAAATAAAGATGGTTCACTCCGACCAATAATAGATTACAGATCTCTTAACAATATCACTGTGAAGAATAGATATCCCTTACCACTAATCCCAGAGCTAATTGAGCGTCTCCAGACATCCAAAATTTTCACTAAGTTAGATCTTAGAGGTGCCTATAATTTGATAAGAATTCGCCCAGGTGATGAATGGAAGACTGCCTTCAAAACTCGCTATGGACTATTCGAATATACTGTGATGCCATTTGGCTTATGTAACGCCCCAGCCACGTTCCAGGGGTTCATTAATGATATCTTCCGAGATTTACTTGACATTTGTGTCGTAATCTATTTGGATGACATCTTAATCTATTCTGACACTCCTGAGGAACACGCCAAACACGTGCGCTGGGTTCTGACTAGGCTCAGAACACACTCCCTGTATGCAAAACTTGAGAAGTGTGTTTTCAGTCAATCCAGCATCTCTTTTCTCGGGTATCTAATTACCCCAAAGGGCATTCAAATGGACTCTTCCAAGGTAGACTGCATTCTTTCCTGGCCGATACCGCATACAAGGAAGGCTTTACAAAGATTCCTTGGGTTTTCAAATTATTACAGAAAGTTCATTAAGTACTTTTCCGCTATTGTGAAACCACTCAGTAGTTTAACTAGCACAAAGACTCCTTTCTCCTGGTCAAGAGATGCTCAGAAATCTTTTGAGATGCTCAAGGAAAGTTACACCTCTGCTCCCATCCTCCAACTTCCCAATCCACTTTTCCACTTCACACTCGAAGTGGATGCCTCACATTACGCTCTAGGTGCTGTTCTCTCCCAGCAACCAACCCTATCCGAGCCTCTGCATCCTGTAGCTTTCTATTCCAGGACTCTATCTACAGCAGAAAAGAATTATCCCATTGGAGAAAAAGAGCTCCTTGCAATCAAGGATGCCCTCAGTAATTGGAGACATCTATTGGAAGGTTCCACCCACCCAATCACCATCCTAACAGACCATCGCAATCTGCAACACCTGAGGGCCTGTAAGACACTGTCTGCTCGTCAAGTTAGGTGGAGTTTGTTCTTCGACAGATTCGACTTTGTCATCTCCTACCGTCCCGGTTCTCAAAACCTTAAGGCGGACTCCCTTTCACGTATCTATGAAGACCAGACTACGGAAGATCCTCCCCAATCTATTATCCCTTCCAACCGCTTTGTTGGAGTTTCTGCTTCTTTTAAGCATTTACTTACCCAGAGCTATGTTGAAGAGAGTACGCAATTACCTAAAGGTCTCACCAGACACTCTGACGGTCTTTATACCTTCAATAACAAGATTTATGTACCACCTCAATTACAACTCGTGCTTCTTAAACAACTACATGATGCCCCTTTAGCAGGTCACCTTGGCATCAGTAAGACCATCCACCTAGTTAAACGTGATTACTGGTGGCCCCACTTGTCAAAGACAATCCATGATTACATTAATTCCTGTGTTACTTGTGCTACTAACAAACACTCAAGAAAACCTCCCTACGGCCTCCTGTCTTCGATTCCAATTCCTAACAGACCATGGGATGTCATTTCAATGGACTTCATAGTCGATCTTCCCCGTTCCGAGGGGGCTAACACCATCATGGTCACAGTTGACGTCTTAACGAAGATGGCCCACTTCATCCCTTTAAAGAAATTACCCACATCTCTTGAAACAGCAAAAGCTTTCATACTTCACGTTCTTAAGCTCCATGGCTTACCCTCTCAGATCATCACTGACCGTGGTTCTCAATTTGTATCCAGGTTCTGGAAAGCCCTATGTCAAAACTTAAAGATTAATCATAAAATGTCCACCGCTTACCACCCACAAACAAATGGACAAACTGAACGTGTCAACCAGACACTTGAACAATATCTTCGTTGTTACTGTACCCATCTACAGGATGACTGGTTCCATCTACTTCCCTACGCCGAATTCGCATATAATAATGCCAGGAGTTCTTCCTCTCATCTCTCACCATTTTACGCCAACTATGGATTTCATCCTAACAGCTTACCATCCTCTTTTCCCACAAATAATGTTCCCTCTGTGGATAATTACCTGACCAACTTGAAAAAGAACCTGAGTATTCTTCGTTCCAACCTTGAAACTGCCCAGCAGAAACAAAAAAAATATTATGATTCTCATAGGACAAAACCTCCTATTTACAAAGTTGGCGATATGGTTTGGCTTTCCACTCGGAACTTACGCCTTAAGATTCCTTCAAAAAAACTTGGTCGTCAATTTGCTGGACCCTTCCCAATCTCTCATGTAATTAACAAAAATGCTGTTAGGTTACTCCTGCCTCCTGATTGGAAGATACATCCCTCTTTTCATGTCTCACTTGTCAAACCTTTCACACCAAACCCGTTCCCTAATAGAGATCCTCACCCCCCTCCTCCTATAGAGGTTTTGGGTGAGACAGAGTATGAGGTTGAGAGAATTCTGGATTCCAAAAAGAGAGGTTCTACCATTCAATATTTAATTCGCTGGAAAGGATATAGTCATCTTGATGATTCCTGGGAAGATTCCTCACACATTCATGCTCCCCGACTCATTAAACAGTTTCATCACAAACATCCTGATCGACCAGCTCCTATTGGGTACTCTGTTGGTACCCCCTTGAGGAGGGGAGTATGTAACGCCATCTGCGTTACTCTTGGTAGAACGAGCGCAGCTGTACATTGTATTGACAGCCGCGCTCCGTTCTACATCTCGTCCGCGTCACTTCCGGTGCGCGGACGTCTGCGCTCCACGCTGGAACGCGGAAGTGCGACCCGCACAATCTCGCGTTCCAGGCGCCCTATTTAAATCCCCTGATGTGGCGGCAGGGTGTTCGTTTATTCCTGTTGGACGCCTGCCGCCACCAGGGACCCGGACACCAACCCCCAGAGACCCAGGTCTCCCAGTACCTGCTCCTCAGCAATCTGCCACAACCGCAGCACCAGCCAGCCTGTACCCACATCACCTGTTCCAACCTGCCTGGACCCACATATGCTTATCCGGACCTCAACACCCTGAAGGAAGGATTCCAACTATCTACACTTCAGTACCGCAAGTACCCCATGTGGCTAATACTGCCTTGCTAAGCTTTACCTATAATGCAGTATCTTTAGGACTGTGATCTTTCTGTGTGTACTGTATCTATTGGTGTAAGGTGTATCACCATAAGGACTGCAGGGTGCCCCTACTGTTTATGTAGATCTATTCCTGTAGCAATCCACACACCATCCTAGCCTCCTTCAGACCATACATTATATTGCTTCGCTCCCTATATCTACATGTTGCTTATATAAGTACCCCAGTATAAAGGTTGTATCTCTTTGGAGGCTGTGATGACCAAGACCCCATGATCTCTGTGTTTCTATAGAGTAACTGGTGGCTCTGACCTGAGTAACCTCCGCAGCTGAGATCCAGACCACTATCCAGTGTCCCAATATCTCGCAGGGTCATAACACCTATTGATAATGCGGTGCCGTCATGTCTAGCTACCAATTAAAGAATTATCCTCAGTGAGTGAATAGGGGGGTGGAGATTACATTGTCCTGTGATTAACTGCATTATGTTGTACTGGATATAAGCAAGCTAAGAACCAATAAAGATATTCATACATTTTGGAAACTAGAGAACAGAGCGCTGTCTCGTTTATTCTGGGAAATGGAATGGATCATGTCTGCCTGGTTGTTGGTGTGTCGGATAAGCTTGTCGTGGATGGATGGAAGGTTGTAAGCGGTGGTAACCGTTACAAAAAATATCCCCAAAAAATAAAAAAAAACAAAAACAAAATTCTTCCTTAATTTAGGCCGATACGTATTCTTCTACACATTTTTGGTAAATTTGGTATATTGATTGGTTTTCGCAAAAGTTATAGGCCCAGATTCAGGTACATCTGCGCATTATTGGACCGGCGTAGCGCACCGCCTTTACGTTAGACTTGCGCAATGTAGCCGCGAAATCACCCTATTCTCGTAGCTTTTGTGCGGAAAATTGCGCATGCGTAACGTTATTTCAGAGGCGTAAGGCGGAGTAATACAAATTGGGAAGTTACATTGAAATGAGCCGTGACCCCATGCAAATGAAGGGCCGGCCGGCTCGCGCATGCGCGCTTGAAGCAGACCATGTCAGCTCCGTTGTGCGCATGCTCACAACTCGGGAACGGCGCAATCAGTGAAATTGGAAATGGACTAAGGACTACGCAGACAGCATAAATAGACAGACACAAACGCACTTGCATTGCAAAAGTACATCCCTTTGTCCCTTCCCATTTAACCAAGTGCTTTTGTCCTGTTGTTCGTTGCGTTGTGTTTTGTAGTTGTCAGATTAGTGTTCTGTGTGTTCAAGTGTTTGTTAGTAGATCTTTGAAAGTGTTTTTTGATAAGTGTTTGAGTGACTGTTTGTTTGATATATTTCTGTTTGTTTGTTTTCTTGCTGATTTTTTGCTGTTTGTTTTTGTGACTGTTTCTTGCTGAGTGCTAGTGTGATTTTTTGGGTGTTAGTTTTCTCTTTGTGTGTGTTCTTGCTTGATTGGTTGTGCTTGTTTTTGTGACTGATTTTTGTTGACTGGGAGTAAGTTTTTTTTGCAGTATGACAGAGAGAAAGCGAAAACTCAATTTTACTTTGGGGGAAAAAAGAATTCTTGCCCGGGCCATTAGCGATTATGGGCGTTTCCTCCACGGCCCAGAAAGTGCCAACACCACCCCGGCCAGGAGGAGGGAGATTTTGGACCTCATCACTGAGCAGGTCAATTCAGCGGGGGAGGGGGAGACACGGACCCGGTCTGGGATTGACAAAAAGATTAATGACCTCCGGCGTCTGGTCAAACAGAAGCTGGCCAAAATGCTTTTCCCATCCCAGGGGCACAGGAGGGGGCCCACCATGCCGTATTAGGCTGACAGCGGAGGAGCGTGCGGTGGCCCTGACCTTTCATCGGCATGAAGTGGAGGGCCTGCCCGGCTTTGACTCAAGTCCGGAGCCCGTGGTGCCAGGTAAGTATTTTTTTTAATATCAGGTGTGTAGCATGTGTGGGGGAGGGGGGGAAAGGGAATATGTGGCAAGTGTGTGGATCCTCCAACCTGTGAATGTTTTGTATCATCCACAGATGTGCAGGAGGGTGCAGGGCCATCTGGCCTGACCGCACCATCCCCAGGACAGCAGCCTAATGAGGCCCCCCCGACAAGGCCGGAGTCAGCGGAGGAGGTTGAACAGGAGGAGGAGGAGGTTGAGGAGGAGGAGATTCATGAGGAGGAGGAGTCCATGTCAGGCACTGGACTTTTGGTTTTTGAGGACTCTTCCCCTCTGGCTGGCAGCAGGCAGCCCTCCCTAAGAGGGAGCCCCCCCTCCTCCCCCAACATGGCTCCCCTCCCAAGGGCCTCCCCTTCTCCCCGGCCACAAGCATCAGCTGGAGGCAGGAAGTCATCCCAGAAGACCAGGGGGGTGGCCGATCTCCTGCCCGCCACTCTGAGAAGGGACCAGTTCCTCCAGACCCGCCATCTGGGACAGGTCAGCCAGACATTGGTGCGGATGGAGGAGAGCCTGTCCTCCATCAAGGATACGCTGGGGAACCTGGACTCCCACTCCCGGGCTTTCACAACCTGCCTAAACGAACTGCAGACGACATCCGCAGGCGTTGGGCTGGATGTGAGGGCCCTCACCCAGGTTATCCAGGCCAACACGGCAACACTTGGTGCTGCCCTGGACAGAATAGCCGTGGCCTTGGAGGGCAGGCCGCCAGGTGGGCAGAGATCAGGGGCTGCTCCTCCTTCCCCGGTTTTCCCCCTCCCCCATGAGTCTCCCCTGAGGAGCCGGGGCCGCCCCAGGCGTGGCTCACGTCAAGGGCAATAATTATTTTTTCCCCTCTTTTTTTATTTTTTTGGCTGGAAATTTTTTGATTTTGCTGGTCTTTTTTTTTTTTTTGGGTTGTGAATGCTGTTTGAATGTGGGGGTGACATTCCTGCTGGAAAAGGGGTGTCACCCTCAATTTTGGTGGAGAAGGGTTCCCCAGAACCAGGGAGAAGTGATCCCCAGGTCCGTGTGAATGGTGTATGAATGTACAGTGACATAATTGGAGCCTTGGCGTGGCGTTGCTGCTCACAAGTCCAGCATGGTGGACTGGTGCCAATCCAATTTGATGAGGATGTGGGGTGTGTGTGCTAGGGACCACAGTCGTGTGCATGCATGCATTCTCATTGTGCCATGATTAATGTGTGTGTTTAACGTGCAAAGATGCCCAATGTGAGCTGTCTCCTGGCTGCTCTTCCCTACCCCTAACCGGGGTAGCCTCGGTTAGGGGGGGATTGTCTGGTTCAGGGGTCAGGTCATCACGTAGGTCAATCTGCAGGCCCTTTCTCACTGCGAAGTTGTGCAGCATGCAACATGCACCGATAATATGGCACACGAAGTTTGGGGAATACCAGAGGGTACCCCCAGACTTATCCAGGCATCGGAAACGTGACTTCAGGAGGCCAAAGGTGCGCTCCACCACTGCTCGTGTTTGGGCATGTGCTTGATTGTATCTTTCCTCTCCTGGGGTTTGGGGGTTCCGGAAAGGAGTCATGAGATGGGGTCTCAGTGGATATGCAGAGTCACCTGTAAGGGAAAAGACAGGAGGATGTTAGTCATGCATGTGCCCCTTGTGATGTGTGCATCATGGGGGGGGTACAGTCATGCCTGCCACCCATGTCACTCACCAACCAGCCAGGTGTCCCCATACATGTTCTGATCGAATTCCATTCGGATGTGGCATTGATTGTATATGTAGCTATCATGGCTGGACCCTGGGTGTTTGGCACGGACGTGCCATATGAAGCCTTGGGCATCGACTATCACCTGTACGTTGATGGAATGCCAATGCTTCCGATTGCGGTACATGTGCTCTGTCTCCTGGGGGGGCTGGAGTGCCACATGTGTGCAATCAATGGCCCCCACGGTGCGTGGGAATCTGGCAATTCTGTAGAAATCTGTCATTGCCTTCAGCCGCAGCTCCTCAGTGGTGGGTTTGATGATTTGGTTGGCCATGCGTCTGAGGATTGCAGGGACAACCTGGTGCACACATCTGCTCATGGAGGATTGTGACATCCCAGCCACCACTAGTGTTGAGCGGAATAAGCCATATTCGATTTCGCGATATTGCGCGAATATATAGAAGAATATTCGCGAATATTCGCTAATATCGAATATTCGTGATATTTTATCCAAAAAATTTTTTGCGAAATTTCGCTAATGCGAAAATGATTGCGAAATTCTCATAAACGGAGATCATTTCCTGTATAACTAAACTAATATGCACTAAACACTAACTCTACACTAACTCTACTTAAAAGAAAGGAGAATAAGGGGGCAAAAGAAGGGCGGAGAAGATAATCGCGCAATATTCCTATTGCGCGATTATCTTCTCCGCCCTTCTTTTGCATCAGAGCCAATCAGAATAACTCGAATATTTGGCAAAAGGAATATCGCGCAATATTCCTTTTGCCGAATATTCGAGTTATTCTGATTGGCTCTGATGCAAAAGAAGGGCGGAGAAGATAATCGCGCAATATTCCGTTTGCCGAATATTCGAGTTGTTCTGATTGGCTCTGATGCAAAAGAAGGGCGCATCAGAGCCAATCAGAATAACTCGAATATTCGGCAAAAGGAATATTGCGCGATTATCTTCTCCGCCCTTCTTTTGCATCAGAGCCATTCAGAATAACTCGAATATTCGGCAAAAGGAATATCGCGCAATATTCCTTTTGCCGAATATTCAAGCTATTCTGATTGGCTCTGATGCAAAAGAAGGGCCGAGTAGCTGATGCGATTCTTTTATGTTGCCGAAAATTCGCAATGCGAATTTTCGGCAACATAAAAGAATCGCATCAGCTACTCGGCCCAGGGTCTCTCTCTAATCATACCAGCAATGCTTTTAGACGTCGATGGAGATCACTAGGATGTGATCTGTTTTAAAAATAAATTTAAAAAAAATACGTATATTCGCCATAGCGAATATTCGCCGCAATATTCGAGTTATTCGCGAATACTCGAATATGCAACACTAGCCACCACTCCACTTGTACGCTGAAAAGAGCCACTGGCAAGGAAATGGAGTGTTGCCAGGACCTTCACCAGTGGCTGCACTGCATGTGAGCGTTGTGTTGGGCTGGTGATGTCATCCTGCAGGGTTGTGGTTAATTCCTGGATGACATGAGGGGTGAATCTGAAGATGCGAAACACCTCAGAATCACTCATGCCAAACAGGTCTATGCGGGTGCGGTATATCCTCTCCTGTGCCCTCCTCAGTGCCCTCCTCCGTGCCCTCCTCCTCCTTCTTTGTTCATCTAAAGTCAGTAGTATAGCTATGTGCGACGATGCCCCTGGCATGTTGGCATACAGATTGTTGTTCAACACGTGTGACTGCTGAGCTCCTCACTAACAGTGTTGCTTTATCTAAGAAGTAGACTTTTTTTCTCTTTTTAGAGCAGCTTTTATATGGTCTAATTTTAGACAGGACATTTTGCTGTTGCGCACACTGCGTCTCCTGCGCTGCCCCAACGTTCTTTTGTGGATCCCCGTAAGTCCCTCATTAGCATATTTGAAAAATGGTCTGTCTAGCGCAGTTTTGCGCGGACGGATGCGCCAGTCTAACGAAATTACGCTGGACAAAAAAAAAGTAGATTTTTTGCGTATCTCAGTCTGGGAATGCCGTGCATCGAAACGCACGCGCACATTTAGACTTACGCCGCGCATCTCCTGTTGCGCAGGCGTAATCGCTCTGTGAATCTGGGCCATAGCGTCTACAAAATAGGGGATAGTTTTATGGCATTTTTATTTTTTTTATTTTTTTTACTAGTAGTAATGGTGGTGATCTGTGATTTTTAGCGGTACTGCGACATTGCGGCAGACACATCGGACACGTTTGACACTTTTTTGGGACTATTGACATCTACACAGCAATCAGAGCTAAAAATAGCCATTGATTACTGTGTAAATTACACTGGCAGGGAAGGGGTTAACACCAGGGGGCGATCAAGTGGTTAAGTGTTCCCTAGGGAGGTGTTTTTAACTGTGGGGGGAGGAGACTGACTGGAGGAGGAGAGAGATTGCTGTTCCTGATCACTGACTGGAGGAGGAGAGAGATTGCTGTTCCTGATCACTAGAAACAGCAGATCTCTCTCTACTTCCCTGACAGATCGGGGATCTGTCTGTTTACATTGACAGATCCCCGTTCTGGACTTCTGAGGAGTGATCGCGGGTCACCGACGGACATCGCGGCTGCCAGACACGCGCATTGACTCTGGCATTGGCATGGCTGCACAAACCTCCGTAGGTGTACCTTGGCCGCTTAAAGCGATATAAAGGGTGCAAGCGTTTTTCCCCCTTCATGACCAGGCCAACTTTTTGCTATTCAACATTACGATACTTTAACTGGTAATTGGGCAGTCATGCAACGCTGTACCCAAATGAAATTCATATAATTTATTTCACACAAATAGAGCTTTCTTTTGGTTGTATTTGATCACCTCTGTTTTTTATTTTATTATATAAACAATGGGCCAGATTCCCAGAGCGATTACGCCTGCGTAACAGGAGATGCGCGGCGTAAGTCTAAATGTGCGCGTGCGTTTCGATGCACGGCATCCCCAGAACTAGATACGCAAGAAATCTACTTTTTTTTTGTCCAGCGTAATTTCGTTAGACAGGCGCATCCGTCCGCGCAAAACTGCGCTAGACAGACCATTGATTTGCTAGTCAAATATGCTAATGAGGGAGTTACAGGGATCCACAAAAGAACGTTGGGGCAGCGCAGGCTACGCAGTGTGCGCAACAGCAAAATGTCCTGTCTAAAATTAGACCATATAAAAGCAAATTTCTGTGTAAAAGCGACGAGAATAGGGTGATTGCGCGGCTACATTGCGCAAGTCTAACGTAAAGGCGGTGCGCTACGCCGGTCCAATAATGCGCAGATGTACCTGAATCTGGCCCAATGTTACTTTGTATCTCTCTATCTCCCATCTGATAAATGTTTATAAACAATGGGCTAGATTCACGTTTCCTGGCGTATTTTTGTGCGGGCGTAGCATATCCAATTTTCGCTGCGCCTCCGCAACTTTTACGGGCAAGTGCTGTATTCACAAAGCACTTGCTCCGTAAGTTGCGGCGGCGTAATTTGACCGGCCTAATTAAAATTTGTAAGAGGTGGGCATGTTTTTATGTAAAATAGCCGTGACCCCACGTAATTCACGCTTTTTTCTAACTGCGCATGCGCCGTCCGTGGACGTATCCCAGTGTGCGTGCTCCAAATCACGTTGAAATTTGTCAATGATTTAGAGGTGAACGTAACTTAAGCCCAGCCCAGCTTATGCGAACGACGTAAACGACGTCCTATTCAACACTGTCCGTCGTCCATACTTAACTTTGGCTTCACCTCATAGAGCAGGGGTAACTTTATGACGGGCGCAAGCCTAACGTAAACGACGCAAGTAGATACACCGGCCTCAACTACGTTCGGGAATCGGCGTATCTACTTCATTTGCATATTTGACGCATAAACGCCACCTAGCGGCCAGTGTAAATATGCAACTTAGATACGACGGCGTTAGTGACTTACGCCAGTCGGATCTAATGCAAATCTATGCGTAACTGATTCTATGAATCAGCCGCATAGATAGGAGGGCTCAGAAACAGAGATACAACGGCGTATCTCCTACATGAATCTGGCCCAATGTTTCATTGTCCTGACCTGCACTGTGAAGCACACAGAAAAGCAACTGTGCACTGTGACATCATATACAGATAGAAGATCATGCCTTTGATCTGCAGTTGAATAATACAAAGTAGACACAAAAAAATAATATTTACTTTGTATCTTTATTTCTTTATGCTCTGACCCAATCAATAAAAGACCGGAGGCCAGATTCAGGTAGATTGGCGCATCTTTCTGCCGGCGTAGCGCATAGGGTTGCCACCTTTTCCTCAAGCCAAACCCGAACACGCCACTACATATGGTGGGTGTGGCCATATTGAGGGAGGGGCTTCATGAGGCATGATTAAATTAAACAAAATAATTATTTTACCTATAAAATATGCTTACTTTGCTGTGCCACAAGTAAGAGTCTCACTGACATGAATAAACCTCAGCACAATCATTTAAAAAAAATAAAACTCTTCCATTACTACAGAGGTAAGTGCAGTGGAGATCAGGGGCATTAGTTCACCTTTTAATTTTCATTAAGTACAGAGGGTATTACAGTATGTGCAGGGAGGGAGTGCAGGATTTACAACAGTATATACAAGAGTGTGGCGCGTATGTTGGTATGTGTAGGAAAGGAGTGCAAAGTGTAAGACATTATGTACAGGAAATGAGTGCAGAGGGTAGGTATTACTTGCAGGAAAGGAGTGAAGAGGGTGTAACAGTGACCAGTATATGCAGTAGAGGGGTGTGGAGGGTATGATGGGAGCACTATGTACAGGAGAGGAGTGCGAGGGTATGATGGGAGCACTATGTACAGGAGAGGAGTGCGAGGGTATGATGGGGGCAGTATGTACAGGAGAGGAGTGTGGAGGGTATGACAGTGGGCACTATGTACAGGAGAGGAGTGTGGAGGGTATGATAGTGGGCACTATGTACAGGAGAGGAGTGTGGAGGGTATGATAGTGGGCAGTATGTACAGGAGAGGAGTGTGGAGGGTATGACAGTGGGCAGTATGTACAGGAGAGGAGTGTGGAGGGTATGACAGTGGGCAGTATGTACAGGAGAGGAGTGTGGAGGGTATGACAGTGGGCAGTATGTACAGGAGAGGAGTGTGGAGGGTATGATGGGGGCAGTATGAACAGGAGAGGAGTGTGGAGGGTATGACAGTGGGCACTATGTACAGGAGAGGAGTGTGGAGGGTATGACAGTGGGCACTATGTACAGGAGAGGAGTGTGGAGGGTATGACAGTGGGCACAATGTATAGGAGTGGAAGGATGTTTAGGGACTGCGTAGTGGTTAAGCGGGTTATACATGAATTGAAATTACACCAATTATGCAGAGACCAGCCATAGTCGATCTATGTATGGGCTAGCTGGTTTTACACAAGTCAATCTATTAATTGACTTGAGTACAACCAGCCTGTTTTTCCAAAAACAATCAGTGCTGCCAGCTATAGATAGCAACACTGATCATTGTACTCACTGGCAGAACACAACAACACTACAGGAGTGATTCCCCCATCTACAGGTCAGCAGGTGAGAGGGTGTGTGGGGACAGGCTAGGGAGAGATACCAGTCAGTGGCTGGGTAGGCACTGGCTAGTATCAGAGCCAGATACACACAGGTTACATACGTCACGATCGTTAGAGCGAGAGCAATAATTCTAGCACTAGATCTCCTCTGTAGCTCTAAACATGTAACCTAAAAAAATTTAAAGCATCGCTTATAATACCAAAAAAAATCGTGCTAACTTTAGTGTTTTTTTAATGAATGAAACAGTTTATTTCCAAAAAAAAAACACGTTTGAAAAATTGCTGCGCAAATACAGTACCGTGCTAGAGCTGCACAATTAATCGTTAAAAAATTGTGATCTTGATTCAACCCCCCAACATCTCCAATGCAGAGTTTGCTGATTCTTTCATATAACAAGTGGAGAGACTTTCAGCTGTCAAAAGAAAATATCTGGACAGTCTGCCAAGTTCTTATCAGGAAACATTGTAACTAACACTTTCTTCATAGAACAAAGGGATAAACTTCTGTATGTAAAGAAAATATCCAGGCAGTCTGCCAAGTTTGTAAACAACATGAAACATTGTAACCAACTTCCTTTTTAGATTAAACTCCTGTGTGTAAATGCAAGAAATGTAACCACTTAAAGCGGATCTCCACCCTAAAGTGAAGATCCGCTAATCGGAACCCTCCCCCCCTCCGGTGTCACAATTGACACCTTTCAGGGGGGAGGGGGGTGCAGATACCTGTCTAAAGACAGGTATCTGCAACCACTTCCAGCCCGCAGTCTCGGGCAAAAGACGGGTTTTTTGGCGACATCCCGTCGCCCCCCCGTTGTGTGCTGGGAACTCTCAGCTCCCAGCACACAGCGGGAGCCAATCGCCGGGCGCAGCGCGACTCGCGCATGCGCCGTAGGGAAACGGGCAGTGAAGCCGCAGCGCTTCGCTTCCTGGTTCCATCACCGTGGATAAAGGGGGGAGCAGCAGGGTGACGAGCGATCGCTCATCCTCTGCTGCGGACGCCGCTGGACTCCAAGACAGGTAAGTGTCCTAATATTAAAAGTCAGCAGCTGCAGTATTTGTTGCTGCTGGCTTTTAATATTTTTTTTATAGTGGGCCATCCGCTTTAAAGTCCAACACTTGTTAAAAAGCAATATTTTTTGCTAGAAAATTACTTGGATCCGCCAAACATTATGGGCCAGATTCAGGAACAGTTACGCTGGCGGATCGAGTGATCCGCCAGCCTAACTGTGACTTTGAGCCGGCGTTTCTGTTTTCTGTAACCAGAAAACAAGAAACGCCGGGTTGAAGTTCCGATGCGAGCAGCGTAACTGAGTTTCGCCATCGCATCGTTACTTCAACTTAAAAATGGCGACGGGGGCGTTCCCGCCGATTTACGCTCAAAAAATATGTTAATGAGCGGAAATCGGCAATTCACGATCGAATTCCGGCGCGACGCAATGACGATACGACGTTTCCGGACGGGATACGCGGCGCATAGATATACCTACATGGGGTTGGAGTATCCTATGTTAGGTATAGGCGTCGTCATCGCGTCGGGAAAAAAAAAAAAAACGTCGCTTGCGTAAAACGGTCATGAATGGGAATGTGACGTCATTGACGTTCATTCACAGATTTTGGAGCATGCGCACGGGGATGTTTTGACACTCGACGCATGCGCAGTACGTTGGCGGCGGGATCGCGCTTAGTTAGCATACTACACGCCCCGTACCCGCCCAATTTGAATTCCGCCGGCTCATTTGCGATGCGCTGCCACAACTTTAGGAGCAAGTGCTTCGTGAATGACAGCACTTGCTCCTAAAATTTCTGCAGCGCAACGCAAATGAGAAGCGTTACTCCAGAGCAAAGATGCTCTGGACTACCTGAATCTGGCCCTATATATATATTAGCAGAGACAAAAATGGCAATTGCTGCAATATTTTATGTCACGCTGCATTTGCCCACTTCATTGAATAATAAAAACCATAAAAACAAAACAGTAAAGTTAGTCCATTTTATTTTATTTTTTCATTTTAATGTGAAAGATGATGTTATGCCGTACGAATCGTGAGAGAATCGTCATCTATCTTCTAAGCAAAAAAATTGCAGTTGTCGTTTTAGCCAGAATCGTGCAGCTCTATACCGTGCAACATAAAAAGTTGCAAAGACCACCATAGAGTAATTTTCTAGCAAAAAATTAATGATGATTTTTTTTCTCAGTGTGCTGCAGTGTGTCAGCTTGTATTTATAATGGCCGCTCTGTATGTAGCTTCTGACAGGCTGTGCAAGCAGGCCCGTATCTCCAGAACCATAAATGATAGCCATCCCATATTTTGACCAGTTGTGGGGTAGGTCTTCAACTGACTACCCCCCAAATGTGGGGTTTCTGTGACCTCTGGTCATCGAGCTACAACCCCCGCTCCATCAGCCCCTCTGTTAATCCGGCCCTGTATGGAGGGGGGGGCAGGACTGTATGTATGGCTGTGGATGGTATATGGAGGGGGGGCAGGACTGTATGTATGGCTGTGGATGGTATATGGAGGGGGGGGCAGGACTGTATGTATGGCTGTGGATGGTATATGGAGGGGGGGGGCAGGACTGTATGTATGGCTGTGGATGGTATGGAGGGGGGGCAGAACTGTATATACGGCTGTGGATGGTAATGGTATATGCAGGGGGGGGCAGAACTGTATGTTTAGTGTATGGTGGGGGTAGTGTATGGTCCGCCCATCCACCCACCTCCATGTGTATTCTGTAGCCAGTCAGAGAAGAGCTGAGCACTCTGTGTCCCATGTGTCCTCTTCCACTCTGCAGCACACAATGCAGACGGAGGCGCGCCGGAGGGAGGGAGGGGGAGGGGCTAGCACAGTGAGAAGTTGCACACATGTTTACAGCCCGGATGCACACATGTTTACAGGGGGCTAACAGAGAGCACTGCTGCGGGTGGCACACCTTCTACTAACACTCAGGCAAGCTGTTTTTTTTTAAATGTGCCCGGGTCTCAGGAGGCTTCAAAACCAGGCACATGTGTCCAAACCCGGACTGTCCGGGTCAAAACCGGACAGGTGGCAACCCTAGTAGCGCATCTCATATGCACTACGCCAATGTAAATGAGAGAGGCGAGAACAGTATTCACAAAGCACTCGCCCCCAACGTTGTGCCGGCGTAATGTAAATTGGCCGGCGTAAGCCCGCCTAATTCAAAGTAGGTGGAAGGTGGGCGTGATCCATGTAAATGAACAGTGACCCCATGTAAATGAATGGCCGAACGAAAGGACGCATGCGTGCGCATGCTCAGAATCACGTCGCATATGCTCCCTAAGATTCGACGGCTCAATGCCTACGACGTGAACGTAACCTACGCCCAGCCCCATTCACGTACGACTTACGTAAACGACGTAAAATTCAACGGCTGTTCAGACGTCCATACCTTTGCATGAGCTGCGCCTCATATAGCAGGGGTAACGTTACGCCGGACGTACGCCTTACGTAAACGGCGTAGATTACAGCGACGGGCGCAAGTAAGTTTGTGAATAGGCGTATCTTGCTCATTTACATATTCGATGCGTAAATCTATGGAAGTGCCACTTGCGGTCAGCGTAAATATGCGCCCAAGATCCGACGGCGTAGAAGACTTACGTCGGTCGGATGAAGCAAAAATTCAGGCGTTTCTTCTTTTAAGAATAAGGAGCATAGATACGACGGTGTAAGTCCTTTCTGAATCCGGCCCCTTATGTGCAAGTTTCACCTGTATGGGCTTTTCAGGGAAGGAGGCGCATTGTGACACCTTCACCTTGGGTGCCACCGGACCTTATCCCAGCCCTATTGGTGAGAACTGTCATAAGGACACATAGGGCCAGATTCAGGTAGATCAGAGCATCTTTGCTCCAGAGTAACGCTTCTCATTTGCGTTACTCTGCCGAAATTTTAGGAGCAAGTGCTGTTATTCAGGAAGCACTTGCTCCTAAAGTTGCGGCAGCGCATCGCAAATGAGCCGGCGGAATTCAAATTGGGCGGGTACGGGGCGTGTAGTATTCTAACTATGCGCGATCCCGCGGCGAACGTACTGCGCATGCGTCGAGTGTCAATGCATCCCAGTGCGCATGCTCCAAGTTCTGTCAGTGAACATCAATGACGTCACGTCCCCATTCATGAATGTTTTACGCAAACGACGCAAATTGTTTTTTTTCCGACGCGATGACGACGGCTATACCTAACATAGGATACTCCACTAGGGGGCTGCTTTATCTATACGCCGCGTATCGCTTCCGGAAACGTCGTAAAGTCACTGCGTCGCGCCCGAAAAAGATCGTGAATTGCCGATTTCCGCTCATTAACATATTTTTTGAGCGTAAATCGGCGGGGAACGCCCCCTGCGCCATTTTTAAGTTGAAGTAACGATGCGATGGCGAAATTCAATTACGCCGATCGCATCGGAACTCCAACCCGGCGTTTCTTGTTTTCTTGTTACAGAAAACAAAAACGCCGGCTTAAAGTGACAGTTAGGCCTCGTACACACGATCGGACATATCCGATGAAAACGGTCCGCGGACCATTTCCATCGGATATGTCCGATCTGGAGTTTGATCCGATGGCGTGTACACACCATCGGATCAAATTCCCCGCCGGCGGACGGCGCGGTGACTTGGCGGTGACGTTGACGCCGCCACGTCACCGCACCAGGAAGTAAAACACTTCCACGCATGCGCCGAATCCATTCGGCGGCGGCGCGGCGGCGGTGCGGGACGACATGTCTGCTGGTAAGTGTACTAACCAGCAGACATGTCGGGCGGACGGATTCCACCCGATAGATTTCAAAGCATGCTTTGAAATCTGTCGGGTGGACAAATCTGTCCGCTAGCCCATACACACGAGCGGAGATGTCTGCTGAAACGGTCCATCGGACCGTTTTCAGCGGACATATCCCCTCGTGTGTACATGGCCTTAGGCTGGCGGATCCATTGATCCGCCAGCCTAACTCTACCTGAATCTGGCCCATAGAGGTGCTGAACCTCACCAGCAGGGATATAATTAAAACCTGACAGAGGATCTGAAGGACTGTTAGGCCGGGTTCACACCTATGCGAATTGAGTGCGGCTTAAACCGCATTCAATTCGCATTACATTATAAAATATATTGATTTTAATGAGGCTGGTTCACATATGTGCGATGCATTCGCACTGCGCATTGCCCAAAAAACGCGTACGTTTTCTAGGCATTGCGGTTCGGCTCAGGAGCAAATTCAGGTCCATCATCTTCTATGGGTACGCATCTGATTCGCAGATTTGTTAATTTCTCATCAGGATTTCTCTCCTTTTCCTCAATACACTTCTCCCCTCTCCTAGGTCTCAAAATTTGCAACTCCCAAATTTGAACAGCTCTCTTATCTCTTTGCAGAGATAAGAGAGCTGGTATTCGCACTGCACAAGTGTGAATCCAGCCTAAACTGGCTATTGGTTTAGAAAGTTTGAAGACCCCGGGTCCAACAAAAAAAGTAAAAAAAATCAGGCTTTAGATATACTTTATAGTTACATAGTTGGCAGTGGCAGTGCATCCATAGAGGGTGCCGGAGCGCCACCCCCTCTCGCTCCCGCACCGCCACTGAAAAAAATACATAGATTCATGCCGGCGTATAGTGGGCACATATGCTTGCGCTGGAGGCATGTGGCGCTCCCATTGATTTTCGATGCAAATATGCAAATGAGTCAAATACGGCGATTCACGAACATACTTGCGCCCGACGCATAATACAGGCGGTTTGCGTAATTCGTTCGTCCGGCGTAAAGTTATTCCCCATGCAAAGGTATGGACCAGGGAACGAATACTGTCTAATTTTACGTAGTTTACGTTGTACGTGAATAGGGCTGGGCGTAGGTTACGTTCACGTCGCAGGCAGTGTTCGGCGTATCTTAGGCAGTTGTTTCAACGTGATTGTGATCATGCGCACTGGGATGCGTCCATGTCTGACGCTCGGCCCATCATTTGCATGGGGTCACGCTTCATTTAAATCTTACACGCCCACTTCCACCTACTTTGACTTAAGCCAGCTTACGGCAATGGATTTACGCTACGCCAGCGCAACGTTGGGAGCATTTGCTTTGTTAATTTCCGTGCTTCCCTCTCCGCGCTGCACCGGCTTAGCGTAAAAGACATACGCTACGGCGGCATATATATGCACCGATGTATGTGAATCCGGGCCCTAGTGTTAGAATTACTGCCCATGATCTGACATTCGCTATACCTTACATGTGGGACGATTGCTGTTTTGCGTGCGTGCAGGACTGACGCAAGCGTTCGCCTTTGGAGGCTAGGAAGGGGTGGGGGAGGGGAGGGGCGAGGGTACTTTACTTTCTTTCTTTTTTTTTTAATTATTCATTTATTTTAGTTTTACACTGTTACTTAAAAAAAAAAAAAGAAAGAAAAGTTTTATCAATTTTATTGTTGTCACATGAAATGTAAATATCCTTGTGACAGCAATAGGCATGTGACAGGTCCTCTTTTTGGAGAGATCAGGGGCCTATAAGACCCCAAATCTCTCCTTTGCCCTTAAAAGCATTCGGAAACGCTAAGATCTGCGTTTTTTTAATACTTTCAATTTCCACAAAATGGCGCAGTTGACAGCCAGGTAAACCGGAAGTGATGTCATGCCATCGCTTCCAGATTACCATAGCAGAGACCCGATCAAGGCCGATTCCGGTTGCATGACATGTTGGGTATCAATTTACTCAGCGTAACATTATCTTTTCCAATATAAAAAAACAATTATTGCGTTTGTAAGACCGCTGCGCAAATACGGTGTGACAAAAGGTATTGCAACAACTGTCATTTTATTCTCTAGGATGTCTGAAAAACAGTATTTATATAGAATGTTAGGGGGTTCTAAGTGATTTTCTAGCAAAAAAAATATTTCAACACGTAAAAAAGTTTGAAAAATAAGCCTGGTGTTCTGTCAAAGACGTTCTCGTGGATGCGCTCGCGCATGCTCAGTACACCGGTCCTTAAGTGGTTAACACAGGCGAAGGAGGCAACATATCTCATCCCTGCCGCCTGTCAAAGGCTGTAGATCACTTTTCGGAGGGGTGGCGATGGCTGTAATGGAGTACTAGGTGCTGCGTGGCTGATCAGTGTCTGCAGCAATTTTATTTTATTTGTGATTCTGATGAATAGAAAGTCACAGGACTTTTCATAGCACAACATAGATCTACAGGCGCCATTCCCGGGTAGAGGTAGAATATCTCGGTCTTGCGTCTTCCATGGGGGTTTCATCTCTTATTTAAACTTCTTCTCCTTTCCCACCTCTTCCTCCGCACTCCCCGACTTCCTCTTCAGACGGCTACATTTTTCATGGCTGCTCTCCCGGGACAATGTAACACATTTCTCTGTTTCACTGTTCACTGCAAAGAAAGAAATGAATCTGAATTCACCAAAAAATTTAAATCTGCCTAATACACAGATGATACAAGGACCCGGGGCTTTTTGGGGACCTATTCGTGCTCTAGCCCCCCCCCCCCCCCTTCCCAACGCCAATGGTGCAAACACCTGATCCACATGACCAATGTGATTCAGTTGATGGTGTGGCCAGCTTAGGCCCCTTTCACATGTCCGCCTCCGTTCGTCCGTTTTTACAAGTCCGTTGACGGACTTGCAATGGACGCCTATGGGGTCGTGTCCGTTAGCGGATGATGCATCCGCTAACGTCCGCAAAGATCCGCGTCCGTCTGAGTCCGGTTTTTCGGACGGAAGAAAACCCTATTTTTCTTCCGTCTGGCGGAACGGATCGGATGAAGACGGACAAACGGTCCGTTTTCATCCGATTCCCCATAGGGGAGAGCGGAGGAGAGACAGGGCGGTCCCTGCACACACGGACACACACAGAGCCGACGGACACACACAGAGCGGACCGAAAAACGGTCTGCTCCGTGTGAAAGGACCCTTATCCGTTCGATCCATGTTGATGGAGGGGGATACCTGGTCTACATAACTGGCTTGGTGCAGTTGATGATGTAGACACCTTATCTTCTTGACACATGTTTATGGTAGGGACTCCTGACCCGTGTGATACCGTTGATGGTGTGGATGCTTTATCCACTCAATCCATGTTGATGGTGGGGATAGGGTGACCACATTTCCAAACTACCATTCAGGGGACTCCCTTCTTTCCCGAAAATCAGCTTGTGCTGTTATGAATCACAGTACAGTGATTGGACACAAGAGGCCGGATTTATTATTTCTCCAATCACAATCAGGTGGCGGGAGTGTTCTCCTCCAGGCATTCCCGGCCTGGACAAGTACTATCAGTGAGTAAAGTGGTGATATGGCAGGCTTTTTTGGGGGGCATCAGATTGGCCTGGGGGGGGGGGGGGGTTAGCTGCGTCAGTTTCATTCCAGGACACTTTATTGTCTTGGAATGAATGTGCCCGGGACAGGCCTGCAAAATGCAGGACTGTCCCGAGCAATCCGGGACACGTGGTCACCCTAGGTGGGGACACCTAACCAGCCTGGCCCATGTTGCGCAGCTGAAGGTGCAGACACCTGATCCACATGACTCAAGCTGATGGTGAGGGCAATTTATGCACACAATCCATGTTGACAGTGGAGACAGCTGATCCACAAGACCCATGTGGCACAGTTGATGGGGCGGACACTTGATCTACATGACCCATGTTGACAATGTGGACACCTGATCCACGTGACCAAGCAGTTGAGTAGATCTAAGGAGATATGACCTAATATGCACACTGTGCGAGTGTGCATGCATATGTGCATTGTATTATCAGGCTATATACAGTGCCTTGCAAAAGTATTCACCCCCCTTGGCATTTTTTGTGTTTTGTTGCCTCACAACCTGGAATTAACATGGATTGTTTGAGGATTTGCATCATTTAATTTACAGAACACGCCCACAACTTTAAAGATTTTTTATTTATTTATTGTGAAGCAAACAACAAATAGGAGAAAATAACTATTCATCCCCTAAAGTCAATACTTTGTAGAGCCCCCTATCACAGCTTCAAGTCTCTCTGGATAAGTCTCTATGATCTTCCCACATCTCACCGCCGGGATTTCTCCTCATTCCTCCTCCTTGTAAAACTGCTCCAGATCCTTCCTGCGCTTGTGAACAGCAATCTTTAAGTCTGACCACAGATTTTCTATTGGATTGAGGTCTGGGTTTTGACTAGACCATTCCAACACATTTCCATGTTTCCCCTTAAACCACTCAGGCCTCGTACACACGATCGGACATATCCGATGAAAACGGTCCGCGGACCATTTCCATCGGATATGTCCGATCTGGAGTTTGATCCGATGGCGTGTACACACCATCGGATCAAATTCCCCGCCGGCGGACGGCGCGGTGACGTTGACGCCGCCACGTCACCGCACCAGGAAGTAAAACACTTCCGCGCATGCGCCAAATCCATTCGGCGGCGGCGCGGCGGCGGTGCGGGACGACATGTCTGCTGGTAAGTGTACTAACCAGCAGACATGTCGGGCGGACAGATTCCCACCGGATAGATTTCAAAGCATGCTTTGAAATCTGTCGGGTGGACAAATCTGTCCGCTAGCCCATACACACGATCGGAGATGTCTGCTGAAACGGTCCATCGGACCGTTTTCAGCGGACATATCCCCTCGTGTGTACGAGGCCTCAAGTGTTGCTTTAGCAGTGTGTTTGGGGTCATTGTCCTGCTGGAAGGTGAACCTCCGTCCTTGCCTCAAATCACACACAGAGTGCTACAGGTTTTGCTCAATAATATCCCTGTATTTAGCACCATCCACCTTTCCCTCAACTCTGACCAGTTTCCCAGTCCGACTGCTGAAAAACATCCCCCCAGCATGATGCTGCCACCACCATGTTTCACAGTGGGGATGGTGTTCTTTGGGTGATATGATGTGTTGGGTTTGCGCCAGACATAGCATTTTCTTTGATGGCCAGAAAGTTAAATTTTAGTCTCATCAGACCAGAGCACCTTCCTCCATACATGTTGGGAGTCTCCCACATGCCTTTTCACAAACTCAAAGCTTGCCATTTTGTTTTTTGCTGAAAGTAATGACTTTTTTCTGGCCACTCTGCCATAAAGCCCAACTCTATGGAGCGTACGGCTTATTGTCGTCCTATGTACAGATACTGCAGTCTCTGCTGTGGAACTCTGCAGCTCCTCCAGGGTTACCTTAGGTCTTTGTGCTCCTCTCTGATTAATGCCCTCCTTGCTCGGCCCATGAGTTTTGGTGTGCGGCCGTCTCTTGACAGGTTTGCTGTTGTGCCGCGTTCTTTCCATTTGGTGATGATAGATTTGATGGGGCTTCTAGGGATCAGCAAAGATTTGGATATTTTTTTATACTGACTTGTACTTCTCAACAACATTGTCCCTTCCTTGTTTGGAGAGTTCCTTGGTCTTCATGGCAGTGTTTGGTTAGTGGTGCCCCTTGCTTAGGTGTATGGGGCCTCTGAGGTCTTTCATAAAGGTGTGTCTATGTAATGACAGATCATGTGACACTTAGATTGCACATAGATGGACATCACTTCACTAATTATGTGACTTCTGAAGGTAATTGGTGGCACCAGAGCTTTTTATGGGCTTCATGACAAAGGGGTGAATACATACGCACATGCCAATTATCAGTTTTTTATTTCTGAAAAATAGTTTTATGTATTTATTTTTCTAATTTTACTTCATTAACTTAGACTATTGTGTTCTGATCGTCACATATAATTCAGATTAAAAAAACATTGAACTAAAGGCTGTAATGTAACAAAATAGATAAAAGGCCAGGGGGGGGGGTGAATACTTTTGCAAGGCACTGTATAATCCGCCCCAGTCTGTACTCCTTCTTAGCTACAGTTTTCTCCATCATTTCGTTAATCGCTACAATGTACACGGCTGTATCTCTTATGTTCTCTACGCTACTGCTTTCTTTTCCCTCTGTTCTTATTCTCAGGCTGCCTGTCTGTCAAATGTCTCACTCTCTATGTATATCATTCTGGATCAAAAACAAAAGAAAATGTGGCACCAGAAACACATGGCTGTGAATGATGACCATGATGGTTCCTCATTGAGATTTTATGTATTTATTCTTGGCAGAGCCAGGACAACGCACAGCAGTGGCCCTTCTGCTTCATTGCCACCAATGACACTTCTGCCTTCAGTAGAGTAGAATGCAGTGGAGGTGCGTCCATAGTGGGTGCAGGAGCGCCGCCCCCTCTCTCCTGCACCCGTCACTCAACAATACATGTGTTTTGTCACCACTGCCGCCCCCTATTCGGGTGTCTAGCCCCCTGTTGAGTGCCGGCCATCTGAATAACAGTGGTGGGCGTGTTTTGGAAGTGCCTGATTAGAGCGTGAGGCTCTAATATAGGGTGACCAGATGTCCCCAGTTTCCAGGGACAGTCTCTGGATTGAGGACACTGTCCCCAGACCAAATCTGTCCCCGGTTTTGGCCCCAGATTTGATTTGAACAGGGGCTGCAGTGATCCTGCATTTCTGGGTATGGGAGCCAAACATTGGCTCCGGCAGACTTGATGTCCATCGGTACCCGCTGATTGTTATGTACACAGGCAGAACGGTGGTCTGGCTATGTAAACAAGGGAGATCGCCATTCTGTCAGTATGGAAGACATTTATCCTGTGTGCCTGCAAAGCCGGTACAGGGATCTATGCCTTCCCTTAGTAAAAGCATCCCCCCCCACAGTAAGAAAACACTTCTTAGGCACACATTTAACCCTTAGATTGCCCTAGATGCTATCCTCTTCCCAGCCATTGCCATTAGTACAGTGACAGTGCATATTTTTAGCACTGATCACTGTATTAGTGTCACTGGTTCCCACAAAGTGTCACTTAGTGTCCGATTTTTTCGTTGCAATATCCATCCAGCTGTGAGTCGCTGATTGCCGCCATTACTAGTAAAAAAAAAAAAATGTCCCTGGATTTAATTGTAAAAATCTGGTCACCTTACTCTAAGGCCTCGTACACACGAGTAAATAGATTTGTTCAAAACGGTCTGTCCGACCGATTTGAACAAATCTGTCTGCTGGCATTTTGGTTTGCTCGCGTGTACACACGAGCAAACCAAAATCCCCGCCAGCAGACATCGCGCTGACGTGTCGGTGACGTGGCGGTGATGTTGACGCCGCCACGTCACCGCACCAGGAAGTAAAACACTTCCGCGCATGCGTCGAAACCATTCGGCGCGTGTGCGAGAAGACATGTCTGCTGGTTAGCATACTAACCAGCAGACATGTCGGGCGGACGGGTTCCCAGCCGACAGATTTCAAAGCATGCTTTGAAATCTGTCGGGTGGCCAAATCCGTCTGTTTGCCCGTACACACGATCGAATCTGTCTGCTGAAACGGTCTAGCAGACCGTTTCCAGCAGACAGATTCGATCGTGTGTACGAGGCCTAATAGGCTTCCCGATTACAGCCTGTGGGCTCCAATCGGCCTCCAAATGGTTTAACAGCGGGTGCACGGCTGTGCTTTTCCCGTTTAAACCATGCTGTGTTAGGGAATCACTTCCCTAACACTGACCTGCCTCTCAGCCAATCAGGTTCACTGGGATTTGTTATCGGTCACCTGATTGGCTGAAGCGGCAGTCTTGGACGAGAGGAGGAGAGGATGGGAGAAGAGTCTGGAAGAAATGGAGGACACCGCTCACCAATTGCCGCCATGCGGGGGGGGGGGGGCAACGTTTGGAGCACTGTGGCAATACTAGAGGCACACTGGCAGCATTGGGAACACTGGCATTATTGGGAACACTGGCATTATTGGGAACACTGGCACAGTGGCAGCGTTTGATGTTTTTTTTTTTTTATTATTATTTTTAGTTTTTTTTTACCACTGGTAGAATGAAGGACACCTCAGGGCCAACTATGGACCCGTTTGGAGATCTCTGCATTGCCAAACCTGTGCAGTGCCTGCAGGAATATGAATGAGTTGTACATTGGATGTGATCTGGGTTACTGGTTACAACATTCAGTTTTACCGTCACTGATTAAGTCTTTGGAGCTGCTCTTTTTTTGGCTATCCTGGTCCTCACTCCCATCCTCAGTGAGGTCCATGTCTGTATCTGTAAAAAAACAAAAAAAAAAGTGTGTCCTGATGAAGCGAAATAGTGAAACGCGTTGACTCACAGGGGCTCACTTATAGGCGTGCGCAGGGGGGTGCCAGGTGGGCCTGGGTACACCCTAATCCCCCCCATGCACTAGTGCCATCCAGTGTA
Source organism: Rana kukunoris (assembly GCA_029574335.1). Taxonomy (NCBI): domain Eukaryota; kingdom Metazoa; phylum Chordata; class Amphibia; order Anura; family Ranidae; genus Rana; species Rana kukunoris. The sequence goes on along the minus strand of CM056052.1, from coordinate 552,472,576 downwards.
TTCCAGTGTACATAAGTGTGCAGGGCAAATAGGACCTAAGGTAAGGGGGCCCACTGTGCCCTGTCACGCACTACATACCCAGAGTAATCCATATCTCTCTTACCCCATCCTCTCTCTCTCTCTCTCACCCCCTCACCCTCCCCTCTTTTACCCCCCTCACCCTCTCACCCCCATGACCCCCCTCTCTCTTACCTTCCCTCACTCCCCTCTCTCTCACCCCCCTCACTCCCCTCTCTCTCACCTCTCTCTTCCTCTGACCCCCCATCTTTCTCAAACCTCTCTCTCATCCAACTCTCACCCCCTCTCTCTCCCCTTCTTTTTCTCTCCCCCCTTCTCCTCTCACTCCCTCTCTCTCCCCCTCTAACCAATTCTACCATAAGATGTAAACTCTTTACAAGAGTGTGTCTGAAGATAGATAGATAGATAAGATAGATAAGATAGATAAGATAGATAAGATAGATAAGATAGATAAGATAGATAAGATAGATAAGATAGATAAGATAAGATAGATAAGATAGATAGATAAGATAGATAAGATATATAGATAAGATAGATAAGATATATAGATAAGATAGATAAAATAGATAAAATGGATAGATAAGATAGATAAGATAGATAAAATAGATAGATAAGATAGATAAGATAGATAAAATAGATAAGATAGATAAAATAGATAGATAAGATAGATAAGATAGATAAGATAGATAAAATAGATAAGATAGATAAGATAGATAAAATAGATAAAATAGATAGATAAGATAGATAGGATAGATAGATAAGATAGCTAAAATAGATAAGATAGATAAGATAGCTAAAATAGATAAGATAGATAAGATAGATAAAATAGATAAAATAGATAGATAAGATAGATAAGATAGATAAAATAGATAGATAAGATAGATAAGATAGATAAAATAGATAAAATAGATAGATAAGATAGATAAAATAGATAAAATAGATAGATAAGATAGATAAGATAGATAAAATAGATAAGATAGATAAAATAGATAAGATAGATAAGATAGATAAGATAGATAAGATAGATAAGATAGATAAAATAGATAAGATAGATAAGATGGATAAGATAGATAAAATAGATAGATACGATAGATAAAATAGATAAAATAGATAGATAAGATAGATAAAATAGATAAAATAGATAGATACGATAGATAAAATAGATAAAATAGATAGATAAGATAGATAAAATAGATAAGATAGATAAAATAGATAAGATAGATAAAATAGATAAGATAGATAAAATAGATAGATAAGATAGATAAGATAGATAAAATAGATAGATACGATAGATAAGATAGATAAAATAGATAAGATAGATAAGATAGATAAGATAGATACGATAGATAGATAGATAGATAGATAGATAGATAGATAGATAGATAGATAGATAGATAGATAGATAGATAAATAGATAAGATAGATAAAATAGATAGATAAGATAGATAAAATAGATACGATAGATAAAATAGATAAGATAGATAAGATAGATAAAATAGATAGATAAGATAGATAAGATAGATAAGATAGATAGATAAGATAGATAAAATAGATAGATAAGATAGATAGATAAGATAGCTAAAATAGATAAGATAGATAAGATAGATAAAATAGATAAGATAGATAAGATAGATAAAATAGATAGATAAGATAGATAAGATAGATAAAATAGATAGATAAGATAGATAAAATAGATAAAATAGATAGATAAGATAGATAAGATAGATAAAATAGATAAGATAGATAAAATAGATAAGATAGATAAGATAGATAAGATAGATAAAATAGATAAGATAGATAAGATGGATAAGATAGATAAAATAGATAGATACGATAGATAAAATAGATAAGATAGATAAAATAGATAGATAAGATAGATAAGATAGATAAGATAGATAGATAAGATAGATAAAATAGATAGATAAGATAGATAGATAAGATAGCTAAAATAGATAAGATAGATAAGATAGATAAAATAGATAAGATAGATAAGGTAGATAAAATAGATAGATAAGATAGATAAAATAGATAGATAAGATAGATAAGATATATAAAATAGATAAGATAGATAAGATAGATAAAATAGATAAGATAGATAAGATAGATAAGATAGATAAGATGGATAAGATAGATAAAATAGATAGATACGATAGATAAAATAGATAAAATAGATAGATAAGATAGATAAAATAGATAAAATAGATAGATACGATAGATAAAATAGATAAAATAGATAGATAAGATAGATAAAATAGATAAAATAGATAGATAAGATAGATAAAATAGATAAGATAGATAAAATAGATAAGATAGATAAAATAGATAGATAAGATAGATAAGATAGATAAAATAGATAGATAAGATAGATAAAATAGATAAACTAGATAGATAAGATAGATAAAATAGATAAGATAGATAAAATAGATAAGATAGATAAGATAGATAAAATAGATCAGATAGATAAGATAGATAAGATGGATAAGATAGATAAAATAGATAGATACGATAGATAAAATAGATAAAATAGATAGATAAGATAGATAAAATAGATAAAATAGATAGATACGATAGATAAAATAGATAAAATAGATAGATAAGATAGATAAAATAGATAAAATAGATAGATAAGATAGATAAAATAGATAAGATAGATAAAATAGATAAGATAGATAAAATAGATAGATAAGATAGATAAGATAGATAAGATAGATAAAATAGATAGATAAGATAGATAAGATAGATAAGATAGATAAAATAGATAGATAAGATAGATAAAATAGATAAGATAGATAAAATAGATAAGATAGATAAAATAGATAGATAAGATAGATAAGATAGATAAGATAGATAAAATAGATAGATAAGATAGATAAGATAGATAAGATAGATAAAATAGATAGATACGATAGATAAGATAGATAAAATAGATAAGATAGATAAGATAGATACGATAGATAGATAGATAGATAGATAGATAGATAGATAGATAGATAGATAGATAGATAGATAGATAGATAGATAGATAGATAGATAAAATAGATAAAATAGATAAGATAGATAAGATAGATAAAATAGATAGATAAGATAGATAAAATAGATAGATAAGATAGATATATAAGATAGATAAGATAGATAAAATAGATAAGATAGATAAGATAGATAAAATAGATAAAATAGATAGATAAGATAGATAAAATAGATAGATAGATAGATAGATAGATAGATAGATAGATAGATAGATAGATAGATAGATAGATAGATAGATAAGATAGATAAAATAGATAGATAGATAGATAGATAGATAGATAGATAGATAGATAGATAGATAGATAAGATAGATAAAATAGATAGATAGATAGATAGATAGATAGATAGATAGATAGATAGATAGATAAGATAGATAAAATAGATATACCCACACACATACCCACATGCATGTGTTTAAGTTGTGAGTTGGAAAACACACTAATGCAATAGGCTGCGCACATCTATGGGCTCACTGCTGTCCATTCGGTGTCAACCTTCTATTCACATCATAGTTTTATGTATCTTTCTGTGTTCAATGTACGTTTTTTTCTATACTCTTTCTATACTTGATCTGTTTGTGAGCGATTCCTTATTAATAAAATACAGTGGAACCTCGTATTGCGAGTAACGCGGTTGAGCGTTTCACAATACAAGCACTGTGTATTTAAAAAAAAATCCTAACTCAGTTTACATGTGTTGTCTCGCAATACGAGCAGGATTCAGGTGTGCAGTACCGCGTTTGGCCTGAGGTAGAGGGGGGGCTGGAGACGAACGACGCCGATCGCAGCCGATTGGCGACGTTCAGTAATGCTCGGAAAGACACGGGAATACTCTGTTCCCAAGCCTTTCTGAGGTTTGCCAAGGTCAGCCGCGCTGTCCTCGGGCCTATCCGGCCGTTTCCACCTCTGGCCATGTGTGGTATTGCATGCCATAGAAGTCAATGCGGAACAAATTATTTTAGTTTCCATCAACTTCAATGGGGAAACTTGCTTTGATATGCGAGTGTTTAGGATTACAAGCATTCTCCTGGAACGTCGTAATCCGAGGTTCCACTGTACAATTTTTTTTTTATATACTTTCGTCCATCTTGCCTACAAAGTCCGACCCAGAGTCTTTGACTCTTCATTTTTTCACAAACTCGATCCTATACGGATGTGGCTTTAGGAGTGTTGTTGTTCTATTTTTTGGGGAAACAGTAGAGGTATCACACACAGGAGGAATAGAGCCCCACACTGTATATTATTAGAGATTGCAGAAAGTCATCTGTTATGCTGCACTATGAAGCAGGAAGCATAGCCTGCATATGTAACTATGATTGGTCCCCATGTACAATTATAATGAGATTAGCATGCAATGATAAGTTTAATGATATTACGGTGATCTCTGTCACTTGAACATCTAAAAAAAATCCCTATAAGGTCAAACGTTGTTCTATAATGCTTACAAAGAGGATGGCGATACATAAAAACCATGAATCTTTAATCCCTCAATACAATTCCCATCATTATTACGTACTGGACTCAAGGCTGCCATAGACACTGGTCATCTCCACCGTGTTGGTCAGACTCTGTTCTTTTTCTGTGGGAGAAGAGGCAAATACAGAGAGTCACAACGTCACATAATATTGGCACACTATCGTAACCGACATAAGAAATGTGAGCTTTATTACCCCCCCACTAGGGATGAGCCAAACACCCCCGGGTTCGGTTTGCACCAGAAGCTGCGAACAGACCAAAAGTTTGTGTGAACTTTAGAACCCTGTTAAAGTCTATGGGACTCGAACGTTTGAAATCTAAAGTGCTAATTTTAAAGGCTAAGGCCTCGTACACACGATATGAGATATGTCCGCTCAAACTTGTCCGACGGACTGTTAGGCCTTGTACACACGAGGGAATAGATCCGATGGGAACGGTCCGACGGACCGTTCCCATCGGATCTGTCCGCCGGATTGCTTTGATCCGATGGCTGTACACACCATCGGATCAAATTCCCCGCCGGCGGACAGCGCGGTGACGTTGACGCCGACACGTGACCGCCACGTCACCGCACCAGGAAGTAAACACTTCCGCGCGCATGCGTCGGATCCATTCACAGGATACGACGCATGTGCGGGCAGATATGTCCGCTGGTTTGCCGTACTAACCAGCGGACATATCTGACGGACAGCTCTCTGGCGGAAAAATTCCAAAGCATGCTTTGGAAATTTTCCGCCGGAGGAATCCGGCCAAAACGGTCCGTTTGCCCCTACACACGAGCGGATTTTTCGGCTGAAATGGTCCGTCGGACCATGTTCAGCGGATTTATTCACTCGTGTGTACAAGGCCTTAGAGCGGACATGTCTCATCGGATTTCGGTCCGATGGCGTGTACACACCATCGGATCAAAATCCCCACCGGCAGACAGCGTGGTGACGCGGCGGTGACGTTGACGCCGCCACGTCACCGCACCAGGAACTAAACACTTCCGCGCGCATGCGTCGGATCCATTCACAGGATACGACGCATGTGCGGGAAGATATGTTTGCCGTACTAACCAGCGGACATATCCGACGGACAGGTTTGTAGCAAAACATGCTATGAAATTTGTCCGATGGACAAACCTGTCCGCTAGCCTGTACACACGATCGGATTTGTCTGCTGAAACGGTCCATCGGACCGTTTTCAGCGGACAAATTTGATCGTGTGTACGCGGCCTAATATGCAAATTATTGTCCTAAAAAGTGTTTGGGGACCCGGGTCCTGCCCCAATCGGAGTCTTTGGGGACCCGGGTCCTGCCCCAGGGGAGTGTTCGGGGACCCGGGTCCTGCCCCAGGGGAGTGTTCGGGGACCCGGGTCCTGCCCCAGGGGAGTGTTCGGGGACCCGGGTCCTGCCCCAGGGGAGTGTTTGGGGACCTGGGAGTGTTTGGGGACCTGGGTCCTGCCCCAGGGGAGTGTTCGGGGACCTGGGTCCTGCCCCAGGGGAGTGTTTGGGGACCTGGGTCCTGCCCCAGGGGAGTGTTTGGGGACCCGGGTCCTGCCCCAGGGGAGTGTTTGGGGACCCGGGTCCTGCCCCAGGGGAGTGTTTGGGGACCCGGGTCCTGCCCCAGGGGAGTGTTTGGGGACCTGGGTCCTGCCCCAGGGGAGTGTTTGGGGACCCGGGTCCTGCCCCAGGGGAGTGTTTGGGGACCCGGGTCCTGCCCCAGGGGAGTGTTTGGGGACCTTTTTTTGCATTGATACATGTCCCCTGGGGCAGGACCCGGGTCCCCAAACACTTTTTATGACAATAACTTGCATATAAGCCTTTAAAATTAGCACTTTAGATTTCTCCCATAGACTTTTCCAGGGTGTCCTGTGGCTTTTCGAATTTGCCGCCAACACCCCAAATGGTTCGCTGTTCGCCGAACAGGCAATGTTCGAGGTGAACATGAGTTTGACTCGAACTCGAAGCTCATCCCTACCCCCCACCCCTCGAATGTTGGAGGGATATAATAAAACATTTAATGTGAAAACGTGTAATAAAAGTGCCTAAACCTCCAGAGGGGGGTGGTCTATATATATACCGATCTGTATTGCTGGGCTATATCTGTAATGCTGGGCTATATAAACCTACCTGTAATTCTGGGCGATATATACTGATCTGTAATGCTGGGCTATATACACTATATACACTGATCTGTAATTCTGGGCTATATACACTGATCAGTAATTCTGGGCTATATACACTCATCAGTAATTCTGGGCTATATACACTGATCTGTAATGTTGGCGATATATACTGATCAGTAATTCTGGGCGATATATACTGATCTGTAATGCTGGGCTATATACACCGATCTGTAATGCTGGGCTATATACACTGATCTGTAATGCTGGGCTATATACACTATATACACTGATCTGTAATTCTGGGCTATATACACTGATCAGTAATTCTGGGCTATATACACTGATCTGTAATGCTGGCGATATATACTGATCAGTAATTCTGGGCGATATATACTGATCTATAATGCTGAGCTATATACACCGATCTGTAATGCTGGGCTATATACACCGATCTGTAATGCTGGGCTATATACACCGATCTGTATAACAACTGAAAAAGGTTGGGACTTTATATGAGATGCGATTTTGGCAATATGGAATTAAATATAAACATGGAAAATAAATTATATATAACCATGTGACCAGGCTCAGAGTTGTCAACCAAACAGCACTAAACCAAATTAATCTGTCTAACTGATGTAAGTAAAAACAGAGGTTCAGTTGCAAGCATTTGCAAATACCTGGGAAGCTGCAGCGCCAACTCCACGGCACTCTGCATGGCTGCAGTATATGCCTCATATAAAGTCTCCCCTTCTTTTTTATACACCGATCTGTAATGCTGGGCTATATACACTGATCTGTAATGCTGGGCTATATATAACGATCTGTAATGCTGGGCGATATATACTGATCTGTAATGCTGGGCGATATATACTGATCTGTAATGCTGGGCTATATACATCGATCTGTAATGCTGGGCTATATACATCGATCTGTAATGCTGGGCTATATACACAGATCTGTAATGCTGGGCTATATACATCGATCTGTAATGCTGGGCTATATACATCGATCTGTAATGCTGGGCTATATACATCGATCTGTAATGCTGGGCTATATACACAGATCTGTAATGCTGGGCGATATATACTGATCTGTAATTCTGGGCTATATATACTGATCTGTAATTCTGGGCTATATATACTGATCTGTAATTCTGGGCTATATACACTGATCTGTAATGCTGGGCTATATACACCCATCTGTAATGCTGGGCTATATACACCGATCTGTAATGCTGGGCTATATACACCGATCTGTAATGCTGGGCTATATATACCGATCTGTAATGCTGGGCTATATACACCGATCTGTAATGCTGGGCTATATACACCGATCTGTAATGCTGGACGATATATACTGATCTGTAATGCTGGGCTATATACACCCATCTGTAATGCTGGGCTATATACCCTGATCTGGGTGGCTGAGCTATATACCCTGCTCTGTGTGGCTGAGCTATATACTCTGTCCTGTGATGTTGAGCTGTATACTCCAGTCCTGACACTATGGGTGGAAGCAAGTGGAATACAGGGGGCAGAGTGGGTGGATTCTATAAGGGGTGGGGCTTATGAGAAGTGGCAGTGGTCAGAAAGGAAGGGCGGGATCTGGTGCCCACCATCCTAAAACTTCACCAGCAAGATCCGTAAAAAAAGAAGAAGAAGAAAAAAAAACATAAAAATCAAAAAACGTCAAATAAACAGCACCAAAAAAAAGCAAGAAAGTACTGTAAGGTCACCAACACTTGTACTTAAAGTGGATTTTTTGAGGTCACAATGTACAGTGTAAGATTTCCTATCGTCTGTGCCCAGTTTTGCCACACAGAGTTAATCCAGCTCTGAGCAATCCTCTTTTTATTGTTCAGTAAAATAAAACGGACTTACAGAGAAAAACTTTAGTCCGTTCCGCCCCCTTGCTGTGAGTGACAGGTTATTTACATGTAAGCGGGAAAAGGGTGTTGCGTTTCACAGAGGAAGCCAAGTAAGTTCTTTGAACAAGGTAACGTTTATTACCGAAGGCGGTAGTAACAACAGGCTTTATAATCAAACAGCAAACGGTTCTTCTCCAGGCACGGAGGCACAATATGCAACACAGCAGCTATTGTTCTAAGCGATGTGGCTTTCTGGGTAACACAGGCACTCCTCACTCAATGGTACGCTATATACCCCGGGAACCCAATGCAGATTGGAAGAGGCTGGAAACACGTTACCCGTAGCAGCTGGGAGTCTTTCATCCGACCCAGGTTACCACTGCGCGACTCCGTATGAGCCCTGAACTATCCCTACAGGCCAGAACACTCTCCCTGACTTCTTCTACCTCTCCCTCACAAGTAGGGTCTCTGTCCCTCTCTACATCCACACGTGTCCTCCCCAAAAACGAGCCTGAGCTTTTTATATAAGGAAACCACCCAAAAATGGCCTCCCAAATCTCTCGAGATCTAGTGCGGCCTATCAGGACGCAGGGCTCCTGCAAAATGGTGTTGGAGACACTATAGAGGTAAATAGTGGTAACATAATAAACATAACAACTAGCTACAGCGTGAAATACATACGATGCTTTACCACTTACTCTTGCAGCACTGAAATACCTTATCACTGACAGCTGCTTACATTTTCCCCCCGTTTGAAAAGTGCAATCCCTTGCAATACCTAGGGGAAGACAATTAACACAGTGCAAGAAGATAACATGTGAGTCAATAAGCAACACAACAGTTCAAGATATAGTCAGCAAAGCGGACAGGTCTCCGTCCCTGTGTCGTACGCCTTGGAAAGCGAGGCTCCAGATCCCCCAAATGTCCATCTCTATCAGCTACAGCAGGGTACAGTTCCTCACCCACGACTGGGTCAATAGGTACTACTTCATCCATAAGAGGTTCATCCTCCTCAGGGATGGGGGCCACTTGCACATCTGGTTCCCTTGCTAGCAAGTTCCATTCAGTTACAGCAGCCGGATTCTCTGTTTCTCCTTCTGCCGGGGATAAGCTCTCTATTGCAGGCAGAGGAGGCAAACACCATGTTGCAGAGTCATTGTTGAGGATTTCCTGGCTGCAGTCCCGTCTAGCCGACGGTGGGAAGACAGGAACAGGATTATCCGTTCGTGACTCCGCACTGAACACACAGGGACGGAGGAGATTACGATGCAGTCTTTTGCGCGGCCCATCTGGCTTCTCTGCGACCAGATCGTACACAGGCCGCCCCGTGAAAGGTTGCTGTTCGACTCGATACGCACATGGCTCCCACTTAGGCTCCAGCTTACTGCCCCTCAGATGTTTGGGATTCCTCACCAAGACTCTGTCGCCCGGTGCAAGTGGCAACAATTGGACAGCACTTTCCTCTGCTAACTCCTGGTGTTTTCCCAACACTATTTGTTTGGCTTGATTCAGCCGATGCCAGTGATCTTGGACCCACTCATCCGGGGTCCTTGACGTAATAGGCTCTGGGGTTTCTAGGAGTAAATCCACCAGTAACCGGCCGTAACGCCCAAACATCAGAAAATGAGGAGTATAACCAGTGGCTCTATGCACAGTCTGATTGTAAGCCTAAACGACATCTCCTACATACTGTGGCCAACGTACTCGGTGCTCCTGCTCTAAGGTGCAAATTAATCCCAACAAGGTGCGATTAAAACGTTCACATGCTCCATTTCCTTGGGGGTGGTAAGGAGTAGTATGCGACTTCCGGATACCACTAAGACGACACAGTTCAGAAAACACCTTAGACTCAAAGTTCGGCCCTTGGTCCGACAGAATCCTTTTGGGGCACCCATATGGCTGGACTACATGGGTCCAGAACAGTTTAGCCGTGGTGGTGGCAGTCTGATCTTTAGTTGGCACTACGATGGCAAACTTGGAGAAGTGGTCCACAAACACCAAGGTATAGCGATACCCTGACGATGTGTTCGCCACTGACAAGAAGTCCATGGTCAGCAATTCAAAGGGTTCTCCCGTTCTCACCACCAGAGGGGTAGTGTGCTCTGTTCCTCCCTTGTGGATGGCACAACTCTGACACTCCTGACATGCCCTTTTCACCCACTTAGACAGTCCCGGACAAAATATGTACTTACGAATAAGGGCCTCTGTCCGTTCCTCACCGAAGTGTCCTCCAATCCGGTGAAAAATTCGACAAACCTCCAAGGCCTCCGATTGAGGGATGACCAGCTGATGAACAATTCGCAGCTCTCCAGGAACCGGTGCTTGTCGATATAAGAGCCCATTATATCTTTCCAGCCGATCCCACTGATTTAGCAGCTGGCACAACGTCGGTGAGAGCTTTCTTCGCTCCCTGGAATCTGGCTTCCGATTCCTGTCCCAGTATCTAACGAGCTGATCCAGGTCAGGATCGTTCCGTTGGAGTTGTAACCATTCCCGAGGAGTGTGAATTTCGGACCCTCCTGGTAGGCCCTGATTACTTTGCAGAGTCGTTGAAGCCAGTTGCTCCTGCGTGTTGACCCCAGAGGGGACGACCTCCTCCCCCTCCAGTTGTTGATCTAGATCATCCTGAGGCCGATCCAAGGGAAATCGAGAGAGGGCGTCAGCATTACCATTGGAGCGCCCTGGTTTGTAGTGAATGGTATAGCTGAACCGGGCCAATCGTGCCACCCAGCGTTGTTCCAAAGCGCCCAGTTTCGCCGTCTCTAGGTAGGCGAGAGGATTGTTGTCAGTATATATGTCCACCCGGCCACTCACCAAGTACTCAGCAAACTTTTCGGTGACGGCCCAGACTACCGCTAACAACTCCAGTTTAAAAGAGCTGTAGTTGACTGTATTACGTTCGGTAGGGCGCAAGCTCCGACTTGCATAGGCAATGACCCGCTCAGTTCCATCTTGCTCCTGCGCAAGCACAGCCCCCAACCCTTGAAGGCTGGCATCGGTGTACACCCGGAAGGGTTTATGGTAGTCCGCGTAGGCCAATATGGGTGCAGAAGTCAGCTGCGCCTTGAGGGCCTCCAATGCCTCACTCTGTGCTGCCCCCCAACTGTCAATGATACTGGGAGAAGATTTACCTTTGCGATGAGCAGGCTGACCGCACAGCAACTGGGTTAAGGGGGCTGCAATAGTAGCAAAGTTCAGAATGAATCTGCGGTAGTAACCCACAAGTCCCAAGAAGGAGCGTAGCTCTGTTACCGTTTTAGGGCTTGTCCATGCCCGTACAGCCTGAATTTTATCTGGATCGGGGGACACCCCCTTTGCCTCGACCACATGCCCCAAATACTAGATTTTGGTTCTCATGAGATGACATTTTTCCGGTTTGAGCCGAAGGCCATACTGGGTCAGCCGTTGGAGGACTTGATCAAGATGTAGCAAATGGTCCTCGAACGTTCTGGAGAAAATGATGTCATCCAAATAAATCAAGACAGATTCAAAGTTCAAGTCTCCCAAGCAGCGCTCCATCAACTGTTGAAACGTACTGGGGGCATTGGTCAGGCCAAAGGGCATCCGATTGAACTCGAATAGTCCCAGAGGGGTGATAAAGGCCGTTTTTTCACGATCTTCCTCTTTTACAAGGACCTGCCAATATCCGCTGGCCAAGTCGAGCGTGGAGAAGTACTGTGCCTGCCCCAAGGCCATCAAGGATTCCTCAACCCGGGGCAGTGGGTAAGCATCCCGATGGGTGCAGGCATTCAATCTGCGATAGTCCACACAAAAGCGTAAGCTCCCATCTTTTTTTCGCACCAGAACTATGGGCGCAGCCCAAGGGCTACGACTCTCTCGAATCACCCCCCCTTTCAGCATACCGCGTAACAAGTCTTTGACCTCTTGACAAAGAGCGGGGGGTATATTACGATATCTTTCCCGAACCGGAGCAGTGGCTCCGGTGTGGATGGAATGATCCAAAGCGTTAGTACAACCGTAGTCCTCAGGGCCTTGAGAGAACGCCATCAGATGTCTATGAACTTATTGCTGGAGCTTGTTACGTTGGTCAGGAATCATTCCCGGCACCGGAAGCGCTAGTTGTTCCAACAATTTCGGAAGATGGTCTTCTGCTGAATCAGGTAGAGCCGTTTGCAAGGCAGCGCAGGCGGCCTCCACCCCAGGGCAAGGGTCAGTAATGCAGCTTTTGGGTACTGTATATAACTCAGCAATGGTCATGTCTGTGGGCACTTGAATAGGGGTGGACCCCAAGTTAACCAGTTGCACCAACACCTGTCCCTTACGGACAACAGACAAAGTTCTGGCTACCAGCCATTCACCTTTGGTTTCCAGATTGCGTTGCGGTTCTACCATCACAGTGGCCCCTCTGATGGGTCTTCAAGCTGCCACCGAAAGGGGGCACACCAACTCCTGGCTTGGGGGTATAGTAACCCGATGTCGGGCAGGGAGGCGGATGAGCCCCACTTTCTCAGTATGTTTACGGCTCTGCGTCTGAACTGCCCGAACGCTTTGATCAGATTCTGCAGCCGTTGTTCCGATTGTCCAGATGTTTGTGATGAAGCCTCCCGAAAAAGGCGTGTTAAGTCCAGTTCCTTTAGGGCGTTCATGCCCAACACTACTGGGATCTCCGGGAAAGAGGCATTCCGGGTCACCACAATTCCAACCCTAGTGAGGGTCTGCTCATACACATTCATGGACATCCAAGTGACCCCTACTACTGGAATAGGAAGGTTATTGGCAGCTTTAAGTCTCAACCAGGAGGGGTCTAACGTTGTGGTCGGCCCAAAATGTTGTTGGTAGAACGAATAGGCCATGGTAGTGACTTCTGATCCAGTGTCCACCAGACAACTGGCCGGCTGTCCGTTGAAGATCACTGTCGCCACGGGGCAACCAGAAATCATTGTAGGATCACATTGAGGAGGGCCACGTTGAGGCGGTGACTGAACATTTCCCGCGGGTCGCCCCTCTACCACGGGAATCATTAGTTTAAAGGATGCCTTTGTACGTTCTGGGCTCCCCGTTTCATACAGTCCCTTGCGAGGTGGCCTAACCGTCCGCACTGCCAGCATTTTCGGTCAGTATCTGGGTTCCTCCGGAGTGGGTTGGTCTCCACTCGGGGTTGTTCTGACCCTCTCCGCAAGGCCGCCACCTCTTGGCTGAGGGAGGCGACCTTCTCAGCTAAGTCTCGTACGACCTTCTCCATCGAAGGCGTCTCCACCGTCGAGACTGTGGCAGGGCATGGAGCAGTCGCTTCCACCCGCCCACCGGCCACCCAGCTCCTTAAGTGCGGGTAACCTGGCTTCTGGCCCCAGGCCGTTCATGGTCCGCCTCTTCCTGTTCCCTCTCGATGGCCTCTTGTAGGATCACTGCAAACTTCACTGTATCATCAGCCCTCACTTGATCCTTCAAGGCTCTTTTTAAGGAAGGGGACCACACACCAGCGAGAAACTGGTCCCGTATTAGCAACAACTCCCCGAACCCCCCCCCCCCCCCGCTCAACAACTCTCAGACCTGTGGAGCCTCCCCCCCCCCGCTCAGCAACTCTCAGAACCGTGGAACCCCCCCCCCCCCTCAACATAGGTATATTGCAGTGAAAACATAAAAGAAAGCAGAATATACACAGGTGAGAGCTGGGCAGAGGAGAATCTGAGTGATTTGATTTGTTATATTGCAATGTGTGTGTCTGAGGTCACCTGATCACAATTGCAACATCAGATTATTTACATATCTCATGCACTAGCCTGGAGACAGGCATTATTTTTTAATTCCCACCCCCACTTCTTTTCTGAAGTCATGTGGTTACTTTTCTGGATTTTGACTGGATGTTAGTGATCATAGCAGAATTTAGTGTAAGGAATACACAGGAAAAAAATACAGGTTGACAAGGGGGGTGTAGAGGTGGGCGGGGAGTCTACTGACATCACGACTCCACCCACTGAGCTCCAGACAACAGACCCACCCACAGAATCTGCAGTTTTTCAGTGCTTATAATAGACAGAGGGGAGACATTTGACAGGTAAGGATGCATGCAGGAGGCATCTATATCCGTATAGATCAGCACTATGGCAGGAGTTTAGAAAGGATGAGAGTGGCTTTACATTCACTTTAACATTTCCAGTAAACAAATTTTATAAAAATGGAGAAAAAGATTTTCTCGTTACCTAGATTTCTATTGATTCTGTCAGGTGACACCTCATGGCTTCCATTGGTGGTCGTGGTCTGGACCTTCACATTGATGGGACTCTTAACCCGACCGGAACCTTCTTCTACGTCTGATAAGAAATAAAATACGTGAGATTTTCTTTATTTATGAAAAGATTTGGTAAGTTTCACTAGATAAGTACTTTTAGGGTTTTATCTTCTGCTAGTCAGCTAATCACTTTAGACCTGCAATGTCCATCTATGGAGAAGACCAAGCGTCACCCAATCAGATATCATTCTGTGGATACGGAGGTTGCAGAATGAACGTGTCGGTGTAGATGTGATAATCATGTCACCTATCTTTGTTCCCTACACGATGCGTATATTTAACAGACGGTCAGATCTGTAAAATTTGTCCATGTGTATGTACGGCCATATTGTCTGAAGAATAGGCTACCCCTGTTACAGTGCCTTGAAAAAGTATTCATACCCCTTGAGATTTCCCACATTTTCTCATGTTGCAACCAAAAACATAAATGTATTTTATTGGGATTTTATGTGATGGACCAACACAAAGGGCCAGATTCAGGTACAATTGCCCTGGCGCAGAGTATCAGAGATACACTACACCGCCGTATTTTACCTGGCTCTAAGACGAATTCTGGTAGATTTCGGCCCGTAAGATACGGCGGCATAGTGTATTTTTTGCGGCGGAATCGAAATACGCGATTAGGGGGCGTGAAGCATTTAAATTAGGCGCGCCCACGCGGCGATTGAACTGCGCATGCTCCGTTCAGAAATTTCCCGCCGTGCATTGCGCGAAATTACAACAGATTTTGCTCATTAGGCAGACACCATGGCACCCCTGACTAGGCTTAATCCATATATATACTGCTTTATATCATCAAGTATTATGCCTTCTCGACAAATTTATTTCTGACATTTGTCTAGATTCACCTTTTCTTTGTTTACTTCTTGAACAAGTTCCCATTTATTAATTTTTTGAACCAAATAACAAATATGTGTTTTTTTATTCATACTTTGTCCTATGAGGAAACAATATATTCGCCAGCCCATAGGGGGCACCTCTCATTCATGTCTGGTTTTTACCACTGAGCAGGCTGTATGGGCAGTATGGGCGCTCCAATATAGAACCAATGGTCACTCTGGTATTTTCATTTGTCTAAACCTCTGTCCGGGCTGTCTTTTTACCAACTATGTAGTGGTTTGGCCACATTAGATCGTGGGCCCTTGCCACTATCCAAGATGGCGTCTGTGTCTCCTAAACTGCCAGCCTAGGTATGTTTATGCTCCGGCCGGCCACGTCCATCTAAGGCGGAGCAACGGGGTCTCTACCCCGATTCATACGGCTGATGCCCGTTTTGGAGATAGGGCTTCCAGGGCAAAGGGATCTGTTTGATCCTTTGCCCTGTATGAGCCCCAGCATGCTCCCTTCTGTTTCCTTCGGAAGGGTCAGGCTCCTTCGTTTACTGGGGATGTAGTGGCAATCCTCCAGTATCAAAGATGGCGTCCGGACATCCCGCGCCAACTGCGTCTGCGGGAGGTGTGTCTCTTGCTGCTGGGCGCGCCTATCTGGGCGTGCCTGAGCATATGGGCACACCCTCTCTCTGGCTCCAGCGTTTACTGGGGATTTAGTGGCAATCCTCCAGTATCTAAGATGGCGCCCGGACATCCCGCGCCAACTGCGTCTGCGGGAGGTGTGTCTCTTGCTGCTGGGCGCGCCTATCTGGGCGTGCCTGAGCATACGGGCACACCCTCTCTCTGGCGCCTGCGGCGCGATTGGTTGTGGCTCTCCTAGCCTTCATTTCTCTGCCCGCCCTCGTCGGCTACGTCAGACGCCGCCGGGGGGTATTTAAAAGTTTAATTCAGGCTGTCAACACTCACCTGAAATCCCTGAACTCATGCTGTTCCCCTCAGCATTTTGTTTGCTGTGGATCCAGATGCTCAAGGTAGATGCATATTTTTTTTATTTTTTTTGCTTCATGCAGGTTCCCTTTAGGCTCCATTCACACCTAGGCGTTTTGTCGCCTGTAGCGCGACGCTCACAAACGCCAGAGGGAGAAAAATACATGAAAGCCTATGGAGATGGTTCACATCTGAACGCTGAAGCGCCTGACGCCCATCGCTTGTAGTTAAAAAAAGTTCCGGACCCTTTTTTGTCGCGCGTATCGGGCGGTTTGGGCGTATTTGAGGGTTTCCATTTCCCATAGAAAGTAATGGAAACGCTCGATTCAAGCGACTAGCGCGACAACGAGCGTTTGCTACAGGCGTTTTGTCGCTTTAATCAATAGAACTTTTCACCCAGGCAGAAGATTAAACAAAATCTACCAACATAGCAACAAGTGATGAAAAGATGATAATTTTTCCTATTGGCTAAAATAAAAAACGTCAAAGTACAAAAACGTCGGACGACGCTGTATGCAAACGCGCAAATAAGCATGAATACGCGCAAAAAACGACCAAACGACCGTCGCTCAGGTGTGAATGCAGCCTTAGACCTACATGATGGACTATTTTTGATTCTATTTTTCTACTATTTATTTATTTATTTATACTTACCCAATTGATGTCTCTTGAGGTTGGGCTGTTATGCCATGGCAAAGATTTAACCATCAATAGAAGATTGCTGAGGTCTTAGTGGCTTTGGATCTTTTTCTTTTGCATTCAACTACATTCAGTTTTGTGACCCTACTAGCATATAATAACCAGGTATTTTGATCAATTTCAAGGTTAAGCTATGCATCTGGGGGGATCCCCTTGCTGCATTCAATGGCTCCCTTGTTATTTATTTTTCAAATATCTGGTTGATTTTAATTAACCCTTCCTAATAAATGCACTTTTTCTTACTGCAGCCTTTTTATTCGGTGGTACTGGACTGAATCTGAGGGTCAATTCTTGCTTCCCCCTTTTTTCCACCTGGCGAATTAGTAATCAGGGTTCAAATTTTTTCTACCTCGATTTTAAACATAATTGGTTTATGATACACTTGGATTTCAGCTGAGGTCCCAGGGTGAGTGGTGTCTGCCTTATATTGCTATTATGCAAATTATATGCATGCTATTTTGTTGTTCACACTATGCATTTATCCTATGTTTATCGTTTTTTGGTCAAAACGTTTACTGTTTAATAGCCTTTTTTTTTTTTTTTTTGTGATACTCAACCATACTTTTGGTTTGCTTCTATTCAACCCCATTTATTTCATGAGCAATGATTTTATTGTTTATTGTTTAATTAATGTGTGTTTTCTATCTACTTTATAGTCTTTCCCTGTACCAAGCCCCTGATGAAGCCCGGCCCTGGGCGAAACATGTTGGGCAATTGCCGAGTACAAGGATTTTAGTGGCCTTTATTGTGAGCCACGCTGGTTCTTCTACGGACCATCAACTGTTTATCTCATTTTATCATGTTATTTCATGTTTTGAATGTCTAAATTAAATACATTTTGTATATTTTCTTTACTTGAGTTTAATGTCTCATTTGGACACCGTTTAAAGTCCCGGGGCTTGTTGCCCTTTTTTTCCCCATCTCCCTATTCATTGTACTCTATGGGATGTGGTGTCCATGATTGTTTTCTCCCTTGCCTACCTTTTATCGCGAAATTACGTTGTTACGTCAGATTTTTTTTTTTTGAGTAGCGTCGTTTACGTACATTCCTATTCCTGGACGACTTACGCAAAAACAAAACAAAAATTAGAAATTCGCCGCGGGAACGACGGCCATACTTAACATGGGCCGTCTAACTATAGACCAGATTTTTGCTTCCCTAGCTTTACGCAGCAAAAAGATGACTACAGATGCCGTAAGAGAATACGGCGGACGATCGTAACTTTGTGGATCGCCGGAAAAAGCTAGTTTGCATACCCCGATGCTGAAAACGACGCGAACTCCACCCAGCGGGCGGAAAAAGATTGCAGCGTAGATCCAACGGCGTACGAAGACGTAAGCCTGTCGGATCGAAGCCCGAAGCCGCCGTATCATGGTTTGAGGATTCAGACTAATGATACGA
The DNA here is from genome assembly GCA_029574335.1 of Rana kukunoris. NCBI lineage: Eukaryota > Metazoa > Chordata > Amphibia > Anura > Ranidae > Rana > Rana kukunoris. The sequence continues at coordinate 552,453,908 of CM056052.1, read as the reverse complement.
CGCGGGCAGGGCAGGACTTAGGGTGGTGGGGGCCCCTGGGCTTGAGTGTTGAAGCGGCCCCCTGGAGCGAGGGGGGGATCATAGTTGTTGAGCGGGGGGGGGGGGGCGCATTCATTAAAGTTGTTGAGGGGGGGGGGGGGCGAATTGAAGTTGTTGAGCTGGGGTGCGCATTAAAGTTGTGGAGGGGGGGGGGGCGAATTGAAGTTGTTGAGCTGGGGGCGAATTGAAGTTGTTGACTGGGGGGGCATTAAAGATGCTGAGCGGGCGGGGTGCACATTAAAGTTGTTGAGCGGGGGGGGGGGGGGGTGACTCTCATCTGTGCACGGAATAAAAATTCTGGGCCCTTTAATAAAAAATTGAAAAATTAAAAAAATAAACATTTATAAAAAATATAAAGAAAATGTAAATATTTTTATATAAAAAAAAGGGGGGTTGCCATCCAGGGGCCTCTGGGGCCTTTAATAATAATAATAATAATATATATATATATATATATATATATATATATATATATATATATTAGAGCTGCACGATTAATTGTCAAGAATCGTTATCGCGATCTTTTTCCCGTTGCGATTCTTGATACAGGGTTTCACGATCTTTCACATGAAAATAATTTTCTCTCTGCACTTTGGTGTGCAAAGAATTTCCTGTGTGCTCTCAGCCAAAAGTCAGTCTGGGCAATCTGCCAAGTTTTGGAAACATTCTTTATCAGTGGAAAGTTAAGTCTAAACATTGTATCTCTTCAAAGGAATTAACTTCTTCTGTATGTAAATTAGGAATTTTTAACCACTTAAACACCAAACCTTTTTCTGAAAGCTCTTTTCAAGATAAAATCATTATTTTTTTTTGCTAGAAAATTACTTAGAACCCCCAAAGATTGTATAATTTTTTAGTAAAGACCTTGGCCTAGAGAATAAAATGGCGGTTGTTGCAATATTTTATGTTGCACTGTATTTGCGCAGCAGTCTTTTTAAATGCATTTTTTTGGAAAAAAATTAATTCAATGAATTAAAAAAAAAATAGGCAGTAAAGTTAGCCCATTTTTATTTATTTTTTATATATATAAAAACATATTTTTTTTATTAAAAAAAAATAAAAAAAGTGGGGGTTGCTGTCCGGGGCCCTGGGGGCCCAGGGCCCCTGGGGACCTCCAGACCCCTAAAAAAAATAAAAAAATATAAACATTTATAAAAAAATACATAAAAAAGGGAGGTTGCCATCCGGGGGGTCTGGGGACCTCTGGGCCTTTTAATAATAAAAAAATATATATAAACAAAAATAAAAAATAAACATTTATAAAAAAAAAAAGGGGGGGTTGCCACATGGGGCCCTGGGGACCTCTGAGCCCTTTAATAAAAAAAATATATATATAAATGTAAATTGTTTTATAAAAAAAGGGGGGGTTGCCATCCAGGGGCCCTGGAGACCTCTGGGCCCTTTAATAATAATAATAATAATGATTATATATATATATATATATATATATATATATATATATATATATATATATAAATATTTAAAAAAACATATTTTTTTATAAAAATAAATAAAAAAAGGAAGGGTTGCTGTCCGGGGCCCTGGGGACCTCCGGACCCCTAAAAAAAAAAAAAACATTTTTATTTTTTGTTTTTTTAATTTTTTTAGAGGGGCCCCCTATTGGGCGGGGCCCATGGGCTTTAGCCCAGTCAAGCCCAATGGTAAGTCCGGCCCTGGACGCGGGTAATTTGAAATGACTCCGGTCTAACGCGAGATACACCGGAGTAATGGCTCTGTGGATCTGGCCCAAAGTGTCACATAATTGATAAATAAATCTGTGAAAAGTGAGGGTGGGATTTGTATTCAGCCCCCTTTAATCTGATAACTAAAATCTAGTGGAACCAATTGCCTTCAGAAGTCTCCTAATTAGTAAAGAGAGTCCATCTGGGTGTAATTTAATCTCAGTATAAATACAGGTGTTCTGTGAAGCCCTCAGAGGTTTGTTAGAGAACCTTAGTGATCAAACAGCATCATGAAGGCCAAGGAACACACCAGACAGGTCAGGGATAAAGTTGTGGAGAAGTATAAAGCAGGGTTAGGTTATAGAAAAATCTCCCAAGCTTTGAAGATCTCACGGAGCTTCTGTTCAATCCATCATCGGAAAATGGAAAGAGTATGGCACAACTGCAAACCTACCAAGACATGGCCGTCCACCTAAACTGACCAGGCCGGGCAAGGAGAGCATTCATCAGAGAAGCAGCCAAGAGGTCCATGGTAACTCTGGAGGAGCTGCACAGGAGATCCACAGCTCAGGGGGGAGAATCTGTCCACAGGACAACTATTAGTGGTGCTCTCCACAAATCTGCCCTTTATAGAAGAGTGACAAGAAGAAAGACATAAGAAGTCCTGTTTGCAGTTTGTGAGAAGCCATGTGGGGGAGGGGACACAGCAAACATGTGGAAGAAGTGCTCTGGTCACATGACACCAAAATTGAACTTTTTGGCCTAAAAGCAAAACACTATGGCCCGGATTCACAAAGCACTTACGCCGACATATCTCGAGATACGCCGTGTAAGTGTAAATATGCGCCGTCGTATCTATGCTCCGTGCCCACAGAACTAAGATACGCCTAAAAACTGACTTCATCCGACCGACGTAACTTGCCTACGCCGGTGTATAATGGGCGCATATTTACGCTGGACGCATTTGGCACTCCCATTGATTTTCGATGCAAATATGCAAATGGGGGAGATACCGATTCACGAACATACTTGCGCCCAGCGCATGTTTTAAGCGATTTTCCGTAGTACGTGAATAGGGCTGGGCGTAGGTTATGTTCACGCCGCAGGCAGTGATTGACGTATCTCAGCCAGTTGTTTCAACGTGATTGTGTGCATGAGCACTGGGATGCGTCCAAGGCACGACGCATGCGCAGTTCATTTTAAGTACTTGTCTGAAGCTCAGCACATCATTTGCATGGGGTCACGCTTCATTTAAATGTTTTACGCCCACTTCCACTTATGCCTAGGAATATACGCTACGTTGGGAGCATTTGCTTTGTGAATTACGCGCTTCCCTCTCCGTGCTGCGCCGGCGTAGCGTAAAAGAGATACGCTACGGTGGCATAAATATGCAGCGATGTATGTGAATCCGGCTATATGTGTGTGGGGGGGGAAACTAACACTGCACATCACCCTGAACACACCATCCCCACTGTGAAACATGGTGGTGGCAGCATCATGTTGTGGGGATGCTTTTCTTCCGCAGGGACAGGGAAGTCACCACATCCTGTCCCCCCCCCCCATGTAAATGAGTAGGGGGTACCCATTCACAAAAAAAAAGTGTAAAAAGTGAATAAAGACTGTACGCAAGTTTTTGACAATTCCTTTATTAAAAAATAAACTTGTGGTTGCAGGAAATAAATGTGCACCGTGTATTGCCTGATTTAGGGATTTTTAGTTTATCTCTAAGCAAGTAGACTTCATTTACTTAACGCATAGTATTACAAATTTTAATTTGAGCCATTGTTTAAAATTAAAGCCAAAGGGCCAGATTCTCAAAAGAAATGCGACGGTGTATCTCAAGATACACCGTCGTATCTGTTTTTTTCCCCGGGTTTCTATGCGTCTGATTCCTAGAATCACTTACGCATAGATACAGTGAAGATCCGACAGGTGTAAAATAATTACACCGTCGGATCTTAGATGTAATGACTGCGCTGGCCGCTAGGTGGCCTTTACGTTGATTTTTCATTTGCCTATGCAAATGAGCCTAATACGCCGATTCCCGAAAGTTTTTACGCCGCCCCGTCGTCGTTTACGACGTTTCCGTAAGCGTAAGGTTACCCCTGCTATATGAGGGGTAGGTTTACGAAGTTCCGTCGTATGCCATGTTAAGTATGGCGTCGGGTCAGCGTCGTCTTTTTCCGTCGGTTACGTCGTTTTACTAAGTCGTTCGCGAATAGGGATTTACGTAAATGACGCTCACGTCGGTTTCATTCACGTTTTCCGACGTGAGCTGGAGCATGCGCACTGGCCTATTTTTGCGGCCGGCGCATGCGCAGTGCGATCGACGCGGGGGGGGGGCTTAATTTAAATACAAGCCGCCCCCTTTGAATTACGCGGCCTTACGCCGTACCATTTACACGACGCCGCCGCAAATTACAGAGCAAGTGCTTGAAGAATACGGCACTTGCTCTGTTAAGTTGCGGCGGCGTAGTGCAAATGGCTTACACTACGCCGGCGGCAATTGAACGAGAATCTGGCCCATTGTTTGGAAATAGCAATGTATAAGCTGGATTTCCTTCTTTCTGTGGACATTGTACAGTGAATGGAGCTTGGAACAAACAGAAGGGTGTGTAAAGCAGGCCATAGATGAATCGAAAATGTGTCTGGTTCAACAAGAACTGGCCAAGTTTTGATCAACCTATGGGCAGGCTGGTTGTACTGAAGTCGATCCATAGATGTTTTTTTTTTCATTCACAGTATCGTTGTATTCTGCAGAGCCAACCTATCACAAATGTTTGCTGTGGTTTTTATTTGAAGCTGATTTTTAATATTTCACAAGAAAAATGTTCATCATTTTGTTCATTTATTTATGTTATGGACTTTATATCACTTGTCACGTGGTGTTATCAGGCCAGATCCACAGCCAGCAGCTTTTTTTTTTGCGCGGGCGTAGCGTATCTTGTTTACGCTACGCCACAGCAACTTAGAGAGGCAAGTGCCGTATCCACAAAACACTTGCGTCCTAAGTTACGGCGGCGTATCGTAAATGGGCCGGCGTAAGCGCGCCGAATTCAAAGTAGGTGGAAGGTGGGCGTGATCCATGTAAATGAACCGTGACCCCACGTAATTGACGCACTTTATGAAGGGTGCGTGCCCTGTCCGTGGAAGTATCCCAGTGCGCATGCTCGAAATCACGTCGCAAATACTCATTGGTTTCGACGTGAACGTAACTTACGCAAATCCCTATTCGCGAACGTTTTACGTAAACGACAGAAAATTTGGCGCTGGCCCGACGTCCATACTTAACATTGTGTACGCCTCTATGCAGCAGGGGTAACTTTACGCCGGAAAACGACTTACGCAAACAAAGTAGAAAAATGCGCCGGCGCACGTACGTTCGTGGATCGGCGTATCTAGCTCATTTGCATATTCGATGCAGAAAATATACGGAAGCGCACCTAGCGGACAGCCTAAATATGCAACTTAGATACGACGGCGTAAGAGACTTACGTCAGTCGTATCTACGCAAAAAATCGGCGTATCTTGTTTTGTGGATACAAAACAAAGAGACGCCTGGCTCAGATTTGAAATTATGGCGGTGTATCTGGAGATATGCCGCCGTATAGTTTTGTGGATCTGGCCCATCAAGTTTATATGTCAATATTTTTTACATTATTAGTAGGGTTGTCCCGATACCACTTTTTTAGGACCGAGTACAAGTACCGATACTTTTTTTCAAGTAGTCACCGATACCGAATACCGATACTTTTTTTAAATGTGTCCCCAAATGCAGCCATGTATGTCCCCCACATATGCAGCCATGTATGTCCCCCACATATGCAGCCATGTATGTCCCCCACATATGCAGCCATGTATGTCCCCCATATTGCAGCCATGTATGTCCCCCATATTGCAGCCATGTATGTCCCCCACATATGCAGCCATGTATGTCCCCCACATACTATATGCAGCCATGTATGTCCCCCACATATGCAGCCATGTATGTCCCCCACATATGCAGCCATGTATGTCCCCCACATATTGCAGCCATGTATGTCCCCCATATTGCAGCCATGTATGTCTCCCACATATTGCAGCCATGTTTGAACCCCACATATGCAGCCATGTATGTCCCCCACATATGCAGCCATGTATGTCCCCCATATATGCAGCCATGTATGTCCCCCACATATGCAGCCATGTATGTCCCCCATATACTGTATGCAGCCATGTATGTCCCCCACATATGCAGCCATGTATGTCCCCCACATATGCAGCCATGTATGTCCCCCACATATTGCAGCCATGTATGTCCCCCATATTGCAGCCATGTATGTCTCCCACATATTGCAGCCATGTTTGAACCCCACATATGCAGCCATGTATGTCCCCCACATATGCAGCCATGTATGTCCCCCACATATGCAGCCATGTATGTCCCCCACATATGCAGCCATGTATGTCCCCCACATATGCAGCCATGTACAGTATGTCCCCCATATTGCAGCCATGTATGTCCCCCATATTGCAGCGATGTCCTATCCCTCATACCTGTAGATATGATGCCACCGCTGCCGCATACCGCCGTTAATCCCCCTGCATTATAGTGTAGCGCGCATTACAAGCTTTCGTTCTGAATACTTGGAATGCGCGCCTCGCCATGTATAGACACTCCCCTTCTTGGGATTGGAGGGATCCCTCTAATCCCGAGCAAGGGGGAGTGTCTATACGCGGATTCGTGCATAGACACTCCCCCTTGCTCGGGATTGGACGGATCCCTCCAATCCCGAGCAAGGGGGAGTGTCTATACGCGGATTCATGCATCCACACTCACCCTTGCTCGGTATTGGACGGATCCCTCCAATCCCGAGAAGGGGAGTGTCTATACATGGCGAGGCGCGCATTCCAAGTATTTAGAACGAAAGCTTGTAATGCGCGCTACGCTATAATGCAGGGGGATTAACGGCGGTATGCGGCAGCGGCGGCAGTGCTGGGACAAGGTCATTTGGTGCCCAGGGCGAAGGAGGCAAACTGCGCCCCCCCCCCCCCCAATTATCATCGTCACTGCTGTGACTATCTGTGCCTCTCTGGAAATTTCCACAGGTATTTTTGCCCACTCAGAACCCTTCGCTTTTGCTAAAAAGGTACTTCTCTCTTTTATAAAGGTCTTTTGTAAGAATGGAACATTTTCTCTTCAGCTACTCCAAACAGTGGTAGTTACTGTATGCTCCCCCCCCCCCCCCCCCCCTGTATTTTACATGGGGAGGGGGGCTCTTTTTCTTACGCTACTTTGAAACAAAGTACCCTAGAAGCCAGTCCTCATTGCTTCACTGGGGCTTTTCCTATGACCTTTTGTGAGAATGTTCTCCTTATACCCCCTTTCCTGCCCGAAAGACATGTCAACTTCTTTCTATATGTCTTATGGATGGGGTTGGAAAATGTCATGAATGACTACCTGCCATGTATTATGTGTTTGACTCCTCTGTCAAAGCCACTGGTCACTGATGCATTAGTAATTGACCAGTAGCAGTAAATTAACACCTTTGTGCTGCATTAGTTGCACCAGTGTCAGGGTTAATTAATGCACTTATGCAGCACAAAGGGGGTTAATTAACTGCCACTGGTCAGCCACTGCCACTGGTCAGGAATGTGTACTGTGCAGTGGTGAGAAGTGCGTATCACACAAGGCACAGAAAAAAAAATCAGCAAAAGGGACAGCACTTACATTCAATGCAAAGCATCCCTTGTGCTCAGGTATATGCAGCATATAGCCCTGTGTACAGAGTGCAGGGGTGAGGAAAATGTAACAGAGGGTATCACACAGCATGCAGTGGTAAAGCATATGTAATATGCAGATCAGCATACAGAATGCAGGGCCCAGGAGTATGTAACGCAAAACACTTTGTACAGAATACAGCATGCAAAAGTGCCATCCCAAGGCCTTTAATATGTAACATACAGCCATGCATTACATACTCTTGCTCACTGAACTCTGTATGCTTTGCTGTCCCCCATCCCTGGTCTTCCCCAAGCAAAAATCCCCCTTCCCTCAAGTATTCTATCTCTGTGTCCCCTCTTCCACAGCTCACCTTTGCCCCTCCCCATCAACATCTCACTTCTACACCCCCAGTCCACAACTTACCTTTGCACCCCCATCCACATTATCTCTACACCTCAATCTAAAGCTCACCCTAATCCACAGCTCTCACCTTTGCCACCCCCCATGTTTCACTTTTGCACCCCCAGCTTCCCCCATGGCTCTCGCCTCTGCACAACCTTCCCCACCCTCCACAGCTCTCACTTTGCACAACCTGCCTTCTGCAGCTCTCCCCTCTGCACAGGGTTCCCCCTTCCCAGTTCTCCTCTCCCTCTCTGCACAAATCCACCCCTCCACACTTCCCCAGTTCTCCACTCTGCATACATCCCCCCCAGCTCTCCCTCATGTGCAAATCCCCCCCAGATCCCCTCTGCACACATCCACCCCAGATCTCCTCCATGTACAAATCCCCCCCAGATCCCCTCTGCACACATCCACCCCAGATCTCCATGTACAAATCCCCCCCAGATCCCCTCTGCACACATCCACCCCAGATCTCCTCCATGTACAAATCCCCCCCAGATCCCCTCTCTGCACACATCCACCCCAGATCTCCTCCATGTACAAATGCACTCCAGATCCCCACCTCTCCTCCATGTACAAATCCCCCTAGATCCTCTCTCTGCAAACATCCACCCCAGCTCTCCTCCATGTACAAATCACCCCCAAATCCCCACTCTGCACGCATCCCCAGCTCTCCTCCATGTACAAATCCACCCTAGATCTCCATGTACAAATCCACCCCAGATTCCCACTCTGCACGCATCCCCAGCTCTCCTCCATGTACAAATCCACCCCAGATTCCCACTCTGCACGCATCCCCAGCTCTCCTCCATGTACAAATCCACCCTAGATCTCCATGTACAAATCTACCCCAGATTCCCACTCTGCACGCAACCCCAGCTCTCCTCCATGTACAAATCCACCCCAGATCTTCTCCATGTACAAATCCACCCCAGATCCCCCTCCATGTACAAATCCACCCCAGATTCCCACTCTGCCTGCATCCCCAGCTCTCCTCCATGTACAAATCCACCCCAGATCTTCTCCATGTACAAATCCACCCCAGATCTCCTCCATGTACAAATCCACCCCAGATTCCCACTCTGCACGCATCCCCAGCTCTCCTCCATGTACAAATCCACCCCAGATCTTCTCCATGTACAAATCCACCCCAGATCCCCTCCATGTACAAATCCACCCCAGATTCCCACTCTGCACGCATCCCCAGCTCTCCTCCATGTACAAATCCACCCCAGATTCCCACTCTGCATGCATCCCCAGCTCTCCTCCATGTACAAATCCACCCCAGATCTTCTCCATGTGCAAATCCACCCCATATCCCCGCCATGTACAAATTCACCCCTAATCCTCTCTCTGCTACACCCCCCCCCCCCCCCCTTCACTGTTCCCTCTCTCAGCACATATTCCCCCCTCCCCCATACCTTTACAGTGCACTCCTCTCTGCACCTCAGGCTTTGGCCAACCCTCACCTCTTCTGACGGCACAAGTCTCTATGGTATGCACAGGCTTTTTTTTTATTCAGCAGAGTACAGAGAGCTCTGCCTGCTGTAGCACAGAACCGAAGAGGAGTTTCAGAGCTCCACAGCTCAGTGTAGCAAAAATCCCCCTTCCCTCAAGTATTCTATCTCTGTGTCCCCTCTTCCACAGCTCACCTTTGCCCCTCCCCATCAACATCTCACTTCTACACCCCCAGTCCACAACTTACCTTTGCACCCCCATCCACATTATCTCTACACCTCAATCTAAAGCTCACCCTAATCCACAGCTCTCACCTTTGCCACCCCCCATGTTTCACTTTTGCACCCCCAGCTTCCCCCATGGCTCTCGCCTCTGCACAACCTTCCCCACCCTCGACAGCTCTCACTTTGCACAACCTGCCTTCTGCAGCTCTCCCCTCATGGAGGGGATCTGGGGTGCAGAAGGCAGGTTGTGCAAAGTGAGAGCTGTGGAGGGTGGGGAAGGTTGTGCAATGTTGTGCAATGTACCAGTAGAAGCAGCAAGCAGGGACAAGCTGCCTCTGCAATCACTTTCGGTAGCTTACAGTACTGGGAGCAAAATTGTGCTCGAGGGCAGCAGCAGTGAGTGTACAGAGCTAACAAAGAAAAGCCAGGAGAGAGCTGTGCAGGAAACTTCCTCCACTGGCTACATGTTATGTGACAAGTCAGAGAGGAGAGGGCTGTCAGAGGTGAAAAAGTCCAGGCAATACACACACTTTGCTGAACTTCATCTAGTTCCTCCTCGGCGGCTCCTCTCGCAGCTTCAGTAGCAGCTCTCTACTCTCCTCCTATCCCGCCTCCGGCTGTGAGTGATGTCACGCTGCCAGGACGGGACTACAAAGTCCCCTCATAGGGGGAGAGAAGGAGCAGCGCTGACCTGTATGGCTGGTGTGGATGGTGTAAGTGGGTGCAGGAGCGCACTCGGCACATTACAGTATGGTACAGATGAATACAGTAGAGCTAGTGGCGCCAGCTAATGTGTACAATGAAGCACACTGCTGGCACTTCACCTGCGCCCCCCTCCCGTCCACAAATGGTAGCGCCCAGGGCATCCGCTCCTTCGGCCCCTGCCTTGTACCGGCCCTGAGCGGCGGCATCATATCTACAGGTATGAGGGACAGGACATCGCTGCAATATGGGGGGGAAGTATTCTATTTTGGTATCGGGGGTATTTGCGGGAGTACAAGTACTCCCGCAAATACTCGGCATCGGTCCCGATACCGATACTAGTATCGGTATCGGGACAACCCTAATTATTAGTATGTTCTTTCATTTAGTAGCTCTATTATTCTCTTATCTGAATTAGGTTGTTTTGAGCTAAGTTTTTTGTTCCATCAAATATTATATTTCGATCATTTAATTTCCAGTTTTTGAGGCTCTACCTTGAGATCCGTTGTCAGATGACACTTCTTGACACTTTTCCGTGGATACCGCCTTGACCTCCTTAACTAAGACCTTCACAGAGATGGGACTCTGAACCTGAGAGGGCGGATCTTCTTCAGGGACCGATAAGAAAACAAAATATAAGATTAACATGAGAACAATGTTTCCTTGAATATTAGAACAATGTTGTTTTCTGCTAGTTAGAGACTCTAGAGTTGAAGTGGATGTAAACCCGAAATTAACTTTTTATTTTTTTTTGATGTCACAATGTATGGTATTGGATTTCCTATCATTTCCTATCATCTGTGCCCAGTCTGGCCCAGTCTTGGGAAGGGGTTAACACTAGGGGGCGCTGAAGGGGTTAAATATGTTCCCTAGGGAGTGATTCTTACTGTAGGGGGAGGGACTCACAGGGAGAGGAGACCGATGTGTGTTCCTCTGTACTGGGAACACAACATCAGTCTCCTCACCTCTGACAGGTAAACACACAGATCCATGGTCCTGCCGTGATTGCGGGGCAATCGCGGGTGCCCGGCGGACATCACGGCCGCCGGGCACGCGCACCCAGTCCTGAGCGATGCTGTGTCCCCTGGATGGCTGGGAAGCCCAGGGCATCATATGACGTCCACCCAGTATGGGAGATCCCATCTGTGGACGTCAAATAAATATGGGCGGGTAGGGAAGTGGTTAATCATCCGTTGGATGAGACTTCCGTGTGCATCGCCACATGGGGATTTGGTGTATTTATTCTTGGCAGAGCCAGGACAACTCACAGTAGTGGCCCTTCTGCTCCCTTGCCACCGATGACACTTCTGCCTTCCATAGAGTAGAATGAAGGACAACTCAGGGCCAACAATGAACCAGTGTGGGAACCTCTGCATTGCCAGACCTGTGCAGTGCCTACAGGAATATAAATGAATGGATGTGATCTGGGTTACTGGTTACAACAATCAGTTTTACCGTCACTGCTTGACTCTTTGAAGCTGCTCTTTGTTTGGCTATCCTGGTCCTCACTCCCATCCTCAGATTTCTCACTCTCATCCTCAGTGAGGTCCATGTCTGTATCTGTAAAAAAACAGAGGAAACAGTAGAGGTATCTGTAAGGCTTGCTAGAGTTCCCCCATAATATGAATGCATTGTAAGGCTTGCTAGAGTTCCTCCATAATATCAATGCATTGTAAGGCTTGCTGGAGTTCCCCCATGATATCAATGCATTGTAAGGCTTGCTAGAGTTCCCCCATGATATCAATGCATTGTAAGGCTTGCTAGAGTTCCCCCATGATATCAATGCATTGTAAGGCTTGCTAGAGTTCTCCCATGATATCAATGCATTGTAAGGCTTGCTAGAGTTCTCCCATGATATCAATGCATTGTAAGGCTTGCTAGAGTTCTCCCATGATATCAATGCATTGTATGAGATGTATCCTTTAACTCAGTTAGGAGTAATTACACAGAAGCTAGGAACAACCTTGCAAAATGTTATTATGTACTGAGCACAGGGCCGGTACTAGGGGTGGGCGGGAGGGGCAGCTGCCCTTGGCGGGATGATTTAGTGTGAGAAGAGAGCGCAGTTTGCCGGGTACAGCACTTCCCATTACAGAATGTAACACAGGCAGATAGCGGCTTTGTCCCTGCACGTAGATCGTAGCACTGCACCCGTCCCCCTGCCTGCACACTGCACAGCTCACTGTATTAGTCTTTCGGCAACAGTAGTGGAGCAGGCAGGGCACAAGTGAGTTTGAGACGGTATTAGCCCTGTCCTGATTCAGTGTACAACTTTCCCTCTCCTGGACATTGGCTTCTCTCCCCCTTCTCCAGCTTTCACTTTCACACTGTCCCGATGTTTGTGGGAGATCTCCACCGCGGCCCCCACCCCCCAGCCTCGTGTTATCTCTCCCTGCTGTAGACTATCTCAGAGTCTGTTCCTGCTCTGTATAGTGACCCCCCCTCGTCTCCTGTGCCCTTCTCTCGACCCCCTCCTCTACAAAACCGAGTGATGGACTCTCCTGCCTGTGCTGCTGAACCTGAACCTACTCAGTCTCTACTCAGCCAACAGGTAACAGTAACACACTTTTAGGCTTCATATCACTGCTAATTGCTGTGGAGACAAATGTTATTTCAAATTCTGTTTTTTAGTAAGGGCCCATTCACAAGGGGTGCAAACATGCATCTCCAATGCATGCTGTTGTTTGTCATCATGGGGGGTACATAGGTGTTGTGTGGATTCCCCTTGTCAGCACCCCATTTATATCTACTGGGACATGAGCCTGCATGGACTCAGCCTCTGTATCCAAACATGACATGCAGGTGCGGGTCCCAATAGACGTGAATGGGACGCTGGCACAGAGATGGCACACAATGCCCGTACATCCCTGTGCTGATAAGAGAGGACACGCATGTCTGCACCACATGTGAATGGGCCCCAAAGAACTTGTGTACATGGAGGCTTAGTGAGCTCCCCAGGCATAAGAAAACAGGGGTGACTAAACCCGGCCATAGATGGATGGAAATGTAACGGCTCCGCTGCTCCAGCAAGGAACGGACAAGTTTCAATCCTTCTGTAGTCATTCTTGTTAAAGAGACATCAATTTAATCATCAACTTCTCTCCAACCCGCAGGAATGTTTCTTTAGATTCACAGCACCGACATCGATGTCTCAGCAGAAAGGATTCCCTCACCCACCTTAGTTGTGTGGATTGGGGGATCCATTAATTTTTTTCGATCACATGAAATTAAAAACGATCCATGGCCAGCCTCCAGCTTACCATACATTATACAATCTGATTGTACAATATCTTTTGGATCTACCACCAACACTATGTAGTACAAAGGCCTGCCTGATTGGATACTACTTAAATGAATTGTTTAGGTTGTCCATAGATTACAAAGTTTTCGTAAATCTAAAGGAGATTGTACAATCAGATTGTATAGTGTATGCTATACCTACAGTATAGTGTTTTTGGTTATGAATACTAACAGTGACAAATGTTTTCCCTGTTATATTTATTCTCACCTATGCAGATTTGTTTTCTAGGGAGCTTTGTCTTTGAGTCCATTAAACACCCTGACACATTGTCTAAAGCTGGGTACAAACTAGGGTTGCACCAATACCTATTTTGTACCAACAATACTTGTGCTCAAGTACTCGCCGATACCAGTTGCCAATACTTTCTGTGCGATTTGAGCTATACAAAATGAATGGGCTCAAATCGCACTGTAAAGAACTACATGTGATTTGAACAGGAATGTGGTGCGATTCCTGTCTGAATCACATGTGGTTTCCCCGCACCACTCCTGTGTGAACCGAGGCTGAAGTCATTATGACAAGCCCAGGTTCACACAGAAGCGGTGTGAGAAACAGCATGTGATTCAGACAGGAATCGCACCACATTCCTGTTCAAATCACATGTAGTTCTTTACAGTGCAATTTGAGCCCATTCATTTTGTATGAGCTCAAATCGCACATAAAGTATTGGTCCTAGATATTGGAGCATTTGCAAGTACTCTTGCAAATGCTTAGTATGAGTAACGATGACAGTGGTGATGATGAGCGGTGACGATAATGGGGGGGGGGGGGGGGGGGCGCAGTTTGCCATCTTCGCCCTGGGCACCAAATGACCTTGTCCCAGCACTGACTGAGCAGATAACAATAACATAGATAAGGCGTGCGTTAGTACCAAGGTTTAGTTGGTCACACAGAGAATAGATTGCTATGTTTTACACACGTTGTATAATTGTGACGTACTGTATTGCTTGTATAACCTAACTACTTAAATACGATTGGCTGAGCCAAGGTCGTCCCTTTTCTTGTATGTTTTGATTAGGTGGAGTGTGCACGAAAAATAAAGCCTAGTCTTTGATTCGCCATATTGCTGTGTGTGTCTTGACTTCCCGATGTATCAGAGAGCTTCATACATCCAGAAGTCCTAAAAGCCCGGTTCCAGTTGAACCACCAACCTCACAGTATCATACACAGCTGTTGTGCAGCACTATGAAGCAGGAATCATAGCCTGCATATGTAACTACGATTGGCCCCTATGTACAATTATAATGAGCAATGATGAGTTTAATGATATTACGGTGATCTCTGTCACTTGAACATCAAAAAAATAAATTGCTGTATGGTCAAACGTTGTTCTATAATGCTTACAAAGAGGATAAAAAACATGAATCTTTAATCCCTCAATACAATTCACATCATTATTACGTACTGGACTCAAGGCTGCCATAGACACTGGTCATCTCCACCGTGTTGGTCAGACTCTGTTCTTTTTCTGTAGGAGGAAAGGCAAATACAGAGAGTCACAAAGTCACATAATATTGGCACACCATGGTAACCGACATAAGAAATGTGAGCTTTATTACCCCCCCACCCCTCGCATGTTGTAATGTACTAAAATGTAGATATGCAGGTTCTCAGACTGAGATAATATGTGCAGGAAGGAAATATCTACTAGACCACAGGTGTCAAACACAAGGCCTGCGGGCCGAATCCGGCCCTCTGGGCCATTTCATGTGGCCCTCGCACCTCTCCTGCAGCTCCCGCCGACCTCTGGTCCTCCTCCAGACCCTTACTTTATGCTTTCAAGCAATGCATCCAGCTTCTTCCCAGCAGCAGCATAAGAATAGGGGGGTGCACTGTGATGTAAGGGAGAGTGGGGGACTCAACTTCTGATGGTGGGGTGGCTCTTGACATCTAATATATGGGGAGGGGATGCGCTGGACATCTAATCTTACAGATACAACCGGCCCTTTCGAGGACAATCATAATTCTGATGCGGCCCACAATGAAATTGAGTTCGACACCCCTGTACTAGAGGAAGAAGCAGCCATTTTTATCCTAGGTTCATTTAGAAGCAAGTCAAGTGCCTCCCAAGTGCCTCAGGTTCTATGTTGAGATTTCTGTTAATATTTGATGAACTACTATGAGTATTACTGTCAAGCTCAAGGCACAATAATAGGCACACAGTGAGCCCCTGCTTCTGCAAACATATTTGGTATATGTGAAAACCAAGTAGCTGAGACTGACACTTTGTTGATGTACTTGTCCAGAATCAAAGCCTGGTACGGGTACATCGACGACGTTATTATTTCATGGACAGGAACAGATGATGAGGAAGTTGGGTTTGTGAAATGTTTGGGAGAGAATAACTTGAATTTGAAATTCACCCGTACATATCAATCCTAAAAAAGGTCAATCACGTCCTACCTTTCAGGGCGCCCCTCCTCCGAAAAATCTCAAAGCTATTTTTGCTAAAATGTAACGCCCGCGATGCTATGCTTTGTAGCCATGGCAGAAATTATACCCTTGTTGAACAAGACCCCTTTAATTGAATAGCAGCACAAAGGCAATATTGGCACCCCCACATTAAGCGATCAGTATCAATCATTTACTGTATTCATTCTGGGTGGTGTATTCATTCTGAATGGTGAGCCCCCCCCCCCCCACTCACTATCCTAAAATAGCCTGCCGGTGTGCCCTCAGCAGCTGCCAGTGGGAGAACAGAGGAGGGAAAATGGCTGCACTGCGGAGGAAAGGGGCATCCCAGACAGCAGTATGAAGGGGGCACAAATACTTGTACCAATCCCCCTGCGGTGCAGCCGAAGGAAGAGAATAAAAGTAGAAGCAGCACTGCACAAAAGTCACAAGCGTCTTCAATAAGGCATTACTGCTGGCCCTCCTGCTCGACAGGTGCCAGAGCCCCCCTTGTGAACTGATGGGGCCTGGGCCCAGTACAGGAGGGCTGGCTGTATGTCAGGGCTGGGCTCAGCCCTTCCTTCTCTGAGCTGGCCGCTCAACTGTCGGCTAATTTCCAGCTCCCATCTCTCCTCAGTGACTCACCTGTTGATGATCCTGCTCGTCAGTCCTGCCTACTTAAAGCGGATGGTTCACCTCAAAAAAATATTAAAAGCCAGCAGCAACAAATACTGCAGCTGCTGACTTTTAATATTAGGACACTTACCTGTCCTGGAGTCCAGCGGCGTCCGTAGCAGAGGACGAGCGATCGCTCGTCACCCTGCTGCTCCCCCCTCCATCCACGGTGAGGGAACCAGGAAGTGAAGCGCTGCGGCTTCACTGCCCGATTCCCTACGGCGCATGCGCGAGTCGCGCTGCGCCCGGCGATTGGCTCCCACTGTGTGCTGGGAGCCGAGAGTTTCCAGCACACAACGGGAAAAGCCCGTCTTTTGCCCGAGACTGCGGGCCGGAAGTGGGTGCAGATACCTGTCTTTAGACAGGTATCTGCACCCCCCTCCCCCCTGAAAGGTGTCAAATGTGACGCCGGAGGGGGGGAGGGTTCCGATCAGCGGATCTTCACTTTAGGGTGGAGATCCGCTTTAAGCCTTCCAGCTCAGTTGCTACATAGTTACATAGTTAGCTAGGTTTAAAAAAGTCCATCCAGTTCAACCATAAAAAAAAACAAATAAAAAAAACAAACAAAATAAAACACAGTTGATCCAAAGGAAGGCAAAAAACCCCAGCAGAGCGATGATCCAATTTGCTACAGGAGGGGAAAAAATTCCTTCCTGATCCCCCGAGAGGCAATCGGATTTACCCCGGATCAACTTTACCTACAAATCTTAGTACTCAGTTATATTACGTGCATTTAGGAAAGAATCCAGTCCTCTCTTAAAGCAATCTACTGTTGCTCTCTGTCTTCGCCTTGGTCAACATTCACAGAGACTACCTCCTGCGTGCCTGTTGAAGACTTGCTTGGCTGAAGTCCCTTCTGGCTCCAGATGCTGATTGCTGTTCTACTACGTTTATCTCTGGCTCTCTGACATTTGGCTTCGCTGACTATCCGATCCGGTTCCTGAACTCTGGCTATGTTTTGACTACGCTTACTCTGTTTATCTTTTTATTATTATTATTAAACAAGTGTTATTAACTATACTTCTGTCTCGGTCTGGTTCATGGTTTCTGACACTGTATTGCCTTATCAGCAGCCCTGGGATGGGGAATGGTAGACAATTCATTACTCAATGTCCTATGTCAACCAATAAACTTCTTTAGTGAATAACATAACAAATGGACAATACCATTTTTTTTTCTTTTTTTTTCTTTTTATGAATGGTACAATATCATGAAATATCCTCAACTTGAATCTCAATTGCTATTGTGTTATGATACTCAACCATTCTTTATAACATAAAATAGAAAGAAACATAACATCAGACAGCAACCCGTTAAAAATCCCTATACCCTATATCTTAAATAATGAAATAATAAACATTTAATAAATAAAATAAAATAAATTCTATTAGTTAAAGTTAAGATTGCTCAAACTATTAAAAGTCTCAGCTTTGATATACCATTGTGTATACTGTATATACTCGAGTATAAGCCGAGTTTTTCAGCACATTTGCGGACCCGGGAATGGCCGATTGTAGGTCCCCCGGACCCCAAACTTGGCACACATGTAGCCACACTCTTCCTCTACAATTGTGCAAAGGTTGTCATCTGGGGGACCTACAGCCGGGGAGCATACATTTTTTAAATCTGGGCACCCCTTCCATAGACTCCCATGTTAAACGTCAGCCTAGTCATGGGCACAGTGAGGCATGGGCACAGGGAGGCATGGGCACAGGGAGGCATGGGCAGAGGGAGGCATGGGCACAGTGAGGCATGCACATGGACACAGTGAGGCAAAGTGAGGCATGCAGATGGACACCCTAGGCTTATACTTGAGTCAATACATTTTCCGCGTTTTTTGTGGAAAAATTAGGTGCTTATATTTGAGTCAGCTTATACTCGAGTATACACCTGTAAGGGGCCCAGAGGTCCCCAGGGGCTGGGTGGCAACCCCATTTTTAAAAAAAATAATAAAAATTATAATTTATTTTTTTATATATATATATATTTTTTCTTTCTTTTTTTTTTTTTCTTTTTATTAAAGGGCTCAGAGGTCCCCAGGGCCCTGAATGGCAACCCCCCCCCCCCCTTTTTTTAAGAAAGCAAACATATTTTTTTTATATTATTTTTTATTATTTTTTTTGTTTTTATTAAAGGGCCCAGAGGTCCCCAGGGCCCCCGGATGGCTACCCCCCTTTTTTTTTAATTACATATATTTTTTTTTGTAAGGGGCCCAGAGGTCCCTAGGGAAACCCCCCAATTCGTGGCACCCCCCCTCCCACTTCTGAAATCGTGGCAGCCCCTCCGCTTCTCAATTTGAGGCGGCAGCACCCCCCTGGTTCTCTGCTCCAGGGGGCCCATGCCTGATGCTGTGTAAGGGGCCCCATAATTCCTAATGGCGGCCCTGCCTATGAATATCACATACTGCATTTTAAAAGCTTAGTGCCAGATTCTTAAAAGGATTACGGCGGCGTATCTCCAGATACGCCGGCGTAATTTCAAATCTGCGCCGGCGTTGCTTTACGCCGATTCTCAAACGCAGATACGTGTAAAAAATAGGCTTCTTCCGCCGACGTAACTTGGCTACGCCAGCGTATAATCGTGTGCAATTATACGCTGGCCACTAGGGGCGCTTCTGTCGATTTGCCGCGTCGAATATGCAAATTAGCTAGAAACGCTGATTCCCGAACGTAATTGCGCCCGCTCGTTGTTTTTTACGTCGTTTGCGTAAGCGTAAAGTTACCCCTGCTATATGAGGGGTAACTTTACGTAGGTGCAGCGTACGCAATGTTAAGTATGAACGTCGAGACAGGGTCGTTTTTTTCCGTCGTTTCGTAACTCGTTTGCGAATAGGGCTTTGCGTAAGTTACGTTCTTAGCTTTGCGGAGTAATTTGGTAGAATGCGCACTTGGATACGTCCACGGACGGCGCATGTGCAGTTAAGAAAAAACGTCAAACACGTGGGGTCACGATTCTTTTACATAAAACACGCCCACCTAATCCACATTTGAATTACCCGGGCTTACGCCGGGCCATTTACGCTACGCCGTCGCAACTCTGGACGCAAGTGCTTTGAGAGTACGGCACTTGCGTCCTGAGTTGTGGCGGCGTAGCGTAAATAGGATACGCAACGCCCCGCTCGTAGATGCGCCGATCTACGAGAATCTGGCCCTATAACTTTTCAGCACTGGCGGCATACATACTGGACATGGTGGAGATTTCCCGGGAACGATTGAATCCTCCTGATCGGCCCTGGAGAAGAATAAGACAAGCCGAGGTCAGCGTGGAAGATTAATTATTAATAATTAGTAAGAAGTCAGTGGGCAAAATAGAGCTTCACTTTGTGTGATCTCATCTATAAACAAAAACAATTTTATCATAGTGTTACTAATTAATCATTTCTAAACTTAATTAAAGTGGATGTAAACCTGAATTTTTATTTTTTTTTGATGTCACAATGTAGAGTATAAGATTTCCTATCATCTGTGCCCAGTCTTGCCACACAGAGTTAAATCCAGATCTAAGCAATCCTCTTTTATTGTTCAGTGAAATAAAATGGACTTACAGAGAAAAACCTTAATCCGTTCCGCCCCCTTGCTGTGAGTGACAGGTTATTTACATATCTCATGCACTAGCCTGGAGACAGGCATTATTTTTTTATTCCCACCCCCACTCCTTTTCTGAAGTCATGTGGTTACTTTCTGGATTTTGACTGGATGTTAGTGATCATAGCAGAATTTAGTGTAAGGAATACACAGGAAAAAAATGCAGGTTGACAAGGGGGGTGTAGAGGTGGGCGGGGAGTCTACTGACATCACGACTCCACCCACCGAGCTTCAGACAACAGATCCACCCACAGAATCTGCAGTATTTCAGTTCTTATAATAGACAGAGGGGAGACATTTGACAGGTAAGGATGCATGCAGGAGGCATCTATATCCTTATAGATCAGCACTACGGCAGGAGTTTAGAAAGGATGAGAGTGGCTTTACATCCACTTTAAAGTAGAACTGCAGTCAAATGATCTTGCATTTTAGATGGAGTGGGGGGGGGGTATTATAACCCATGACATTTTTTTTGCCCCCACTTGAGAGATTTCTCTTCACTTCCTGTACCATAGCCAAAACAGGAAGTGAGAGAAAATCCCTCCAAAGTGAGGAAATCACCAGAACTAGTGTCTCCAT
This sequence comes from Rana kukunoris, assembly GCA_029574335.1. Lineage (NCBI taxonomy): Eukaryota > Metazoa > Chordata > Amphibia > Anura > Ranidae > Rana > Rana kukunoris. The sequence continues at coordinate 552,433,167 of CM056052.1, read as the reverse complement.
CCGAAAATGTTTCCCCCTACTGTTGTTCTGGGTTGCCAACGGCTAGAATTAGGAGAAAATACTGTATTCACAAAGCACCTGCTCCTAAAGTTGCGGCGGCGTAGCGAAAATGGTCCGGCGAAATTCAAATTGGGCAGGTAGGGGGCGTGTAGTATTTAAACTAGGCGCGATCCCGCGGCGAACGCACTGCGCATGCGCCGGCCGTCAATGTATCCCAGTGCGCATGCTCCATTAGGACGGTGTTTTCTACGTGAACGTCAATGACATCAATCCCCATTCACGGACGAGTTACGCAAACGACGTAAAACTTTTTCAATTCGACGCGGTCACGACGGCCATACTTAACATAGGATACACGTGCCTTTTGTTGCTTTATCTTTACGCCGGGAAACCCCTTACGGAAACGTCGTAAAGTGACTGCGTCGGGCCCGCGTACGTTCCTGAATTGCCGCATCTCGCTTATTTACATATTCTCGGCGTAAATCAGCGGGAACGCCCATTTTAAAATTGCAGTTCTGATACGACGGCGAAATACAATTACGCCGCTCGTATCTGAACTCAATCCCGGCGTATCTTGTTTTCTGAATACAGAAAACAAGATACGCCGGCGTAGGTTAGAAGTTACGCGGCTTATCTACAGATAAGAGAGCCGCGTAACTTCTACCTGAATCTGGCCCATAGCTCCCGTTCCCCGCTCTGTAACGAATGAGCGCGCGTGCCCGGCGGCAATCGTACCCACCGGGCACGAGCGGACATATAGCTACGGGCTCTCGCCCAGCAGTGCCACAGTCCCGCAGTAATATGACGGCGGGCGGTCGGCAACTGGTTAAATCAAACCGCTCACGTTCCCCTCCCAGCAAGCTCACAGTGTGCAGTGAAATCAGAGTCAGCAAGCTCACAGTGTTGCAAAGCAGACTGAATCAATGCAGCAATTAAAGGAACAAAGGAGTATTTGAAAATCTCAGATAAATAACAATATAAATCAAACAAATAATTCATCACATCCCCCTCAGCCCAGTCGCTGCCCACCGTGCAGACTTACCTGCTCTCTGATAGTGTCGTATTTCAGGTGAGTCGTTGTGTGCACTGATCATTGAGTGTCGGAGTTCCTGTATGGATGTGTTGGGCTGGAGACGCTTTCACTTTCATTAGACGATCCTCCCTCTTCCGTCACCCTGGTAAGTGAGATCGGCACCTGGCGGAGAACTCAGGACCCGAGTCACAGAAGTGCCTAAAGGGAAAGTCCTGACACCGCGCCGAGTGCCGACACCGGGAAATGACGACACAACATGAACCTCACACATTGTGTTGTTATCTGCAGCCTTGGAGCCGCACCTGGCTGTAATGTCCTGAATGACCTCCCTCCCCTCCCCCTCCCCCCTCTGCAACAAAAATGTAAAGCTGATCTCCAGGCAGATATAAAAGATGTGTTATGCCTCGTTTCCACTGCACGGATCGGGTCGGGTCAGTCATTTTGGAGCGGTTCGGATGGGTCCAGTCTAATCGCGTGAGTGTTTCCACTGCAAATCGGACCGTCAGGGACCATTCAGGGTTTAGAAAAAATTCCTAGCGCGTCCACCAATCAGTGAGATGTATTTGTAGGTCCGCCCTAATGGAACCGTTCCACTTTCTCTGGACCCACATGACAAAGCAGGACCCTTGCTGGTGCGGTACAGTTTCGCTTTTACGGCACGCTTTCATAATGGCAACACCCAAAATAGCGAACCGTACCGAACCGATCCGCTCAGTGGAAACGAGGCATTAGAATGCAGCTAATATAAATACCTGAATGAGACGGGAATCAGCCTCCTGTAACCCCCCCCCCCCCCTCCTATAGGGCAGCACTCAGACTAGGGGAGGTAGGAGCAGCACTGAGAGCCAATCAGATGTGCTGCATACAAATGTGCTAAAAGGGAATGTGATGATAGGAGGAGTGAGCAGAGAGATGACATCAGGGCCGGTGCAACGATTTTTGCCAACTCAGGCGAAGGTGCATTTTGAACCCCCCCCCCCCCCCCCCCCCCCCCCCCCCCCAGAATGCACGCACAGCGCCGCAAAAAAGACAGTGAAGTGCTGCTAAAATAGCGGCGCTTTACTGCTGCCGGTGCAACGCCTTAATATGGATTAAATAAATTAGAATTCTGCATAGCCATAGATATAAATAAAGTGATTTGTGCAACAGCAGGTACTACTTCCACAAATCACTTTATTTATGAGATCTGTGGCTATGCAGAATTCTAATGTATTTAATCCATATTGAGCAAGTACTATACATTTGGCTGCTTGGCACTGGCAGTTGGAACCTGGCACACATCTCATACAACAACATACACATGGTGATACGTTAGGTACGTTGTGACTTCACTATACTATAGTACAGACGGTACCTGGTCTCACCTGCTGCTGCAGTGTGCTACTGCGCTGCCTGCTTTGGGGTTCCCCTAATTGCAAATCTCCTCTCTGTCTTGTCCTCCACAGAAACCTCACCTCATTTTACATTACACAGCACCGCACCTCTGGACCACTTTTACATTACACAGCACCGAACCTCTGGACCCCTTGTACATTACACAGCACCCGGCACCTCTGGACTCCTTTTACATTACACAGCACCCTGCACCTCTGGACTCCCTTTACATTACACAGCACCCTGCACTCCTGGACCCCTTTTACATTACACAGCACCGAACCTCTGGACCCCTTGTACATTACACAGCACCGCACCTCTGGACCACTTTTACATTACACAGCACCGCACCTCTGGACCACTTTTACATTACACAGCACCGCACCTCTGGACCACTTTTACATTACACAGCACCCGGCACCTCTGGACCCCTTTACATTACACAGCACCGCATCTCTGGACCCCTTTACATTACACAGCACTCTGCACCTATGGGCCCCTTTACATTACACAGCACTCGGCACCTCTGGGCTCCTTTTACATTACACAGCACTCGGCACCTCTGGACCCCTTTTACATTACACAGCACCCTGCACCTCTGGGCTCCTTTTACATTACACAGCACTCGGCACCTCTGGACCCCTTTTACATTACACAGCACCCTGCACCTCTGGGCTCCTTTTACATTACACAGCACCCGGCACCTCTGGACCCCTTTACATTACACAGCACCCTGCACCTCTGGGCTCCTTTTACATTACACAGCACCCGGCACCTCTGGACCCCTTTACATTACACAGCACCCGGCACCTCTGGACTCCTTTTACATTACACAGCACCCTGCACCTCTGGACCCCTTTTACATTACACAGCACCCTGCACTCCTGGACCCCTTTTACATTACACAGCACTGAACCTCTGGACCCCTTGTACATTACACAGCACCCTGCACCTCTGGACCCCTTTTACATTACACAGCACCCTGCACTCCTGGACCCCTTTTACATTACACAGCACCGAACCTCTGGACCCCTTGTACATTACACAGCACCCGGCACCTCTGGACTCCTTTTACATTACACAGCACCCTGCACCTCTGGACTCCTTTTACATTACACAGCACCCTGCACCTCTGGACCCCTTTTACATTACACAGCACCCTGCACTCCTGGACCCCTTTTACATTACACAGCACCGCACCTCTGGACCACTTTTACATTACACAGCACCGCACCTCTGGACCACTTTTACATTACACAGCACCGCACCTCTGGACCACTTTTACATTACACAGCACCCGGCACCTCTGGACCCCTTTACATTACACAGCACCGCATCTCTGGACCCCTTTACATTACACAGCACTCTGCACCTCTGGGCCCCTTTACATTACACAGCACTCGGCACCTCTGGGCTCCTTTTACATTACACAGCACCCGGCACCTCTGGACCCCTTTACATTACACAGCACCCTGCACCTCTGGGCTCCTTTTACATTACACAGCACCCGGCACCTCTGGACCCCTTTACATTACACAGCACCCGGCACCTCTGGACTCCTTTTACATTACACAGCACCCTGCACCTCTGGACCCCTTTTACATTACACAGCACCCTGCACTCCTGGACCCCTTTTACATTACACAGCACTGAACCTCTGGACCCCTTGTACATTACACAGCACCCTGCACCTCTGGACCCCTTTTACATTACACAGCACCCTGCACTCCTGGACCCCTTTTACATTACACAGCACCGAACCTCTGGACCCCTTGTACATTACACAGCACCCGGCACCTCTGGACTCCTTTTACATTACACAGCACCCTGCACCTCTGGACTCCTTTTACATTACACAGCACCCTGCACCTCTGGACCCCTTTTACATTACACAGCACCCTGCACTCCTGGACCCCTTTTACATTACACAGCACCGAACCTCTGGACCCCTTGTACATTACACAGCACCCGGCTCCTCTGGACCACTTTTACATTACACAGCTCTGGTCCACGTTTACATTATACAGTACTCTGGATCCCTTTTACATTACACATCACTGAACGTCTGGACCCCTTTGATATTACACAGCTCTGGTCCACGTTTACATTACACAGCACCCTGCACCTCTGGACCCCTTTTACATTATACAGCACCGAACGTCTGGACCCCTTTTACATTACACAGCAACACTCTGCACCACTAGACCCCTTTAGATTTACACAGACACCCCCTAGCTCTGTCCCTTCCTACATTAATCATGCAGACGGAGAGACAGTGAGCAGCGCTGAACAGAGGGCAATCACCTGCTGGTTTACTTATGTTAGCTTCAGCAGCTCTCTACTCAGCGCTGCTCACTGTCTCTCTCTCTCTCTACCCTGCGGTACAATATTTTGCTTACCCTGCTGGATGAAAACCAAACTTGGCGCCGCCGCGCTGTAAACTGAGTACACGTCATCATGGGCATCATGTCCCATACGGCCAATCAGCACACGCACCACAGAGGCACAGCGCCTCCCACTCCTCCGCCCGCCAATCGTGCATCGAGGGAGACAGGCAGACAGTTTAACCAGGCGGAAGGGCTGAAAAAAAAAAGATAATGGCGCAGGAGCCAAAGTGAAGTGCCGTCCTGCCGCCGGGACATTAGTGCGGGAGGTGGCCGCAGTCGCAGGAGGACCGGTTGGATTTTTTTTTTGCGCCCCCCCCCCCCCCAGGGTCGGCGCTGGCGCTGTAAGGCAAGTGCCCATGTTGCCTTGCGCTAGCGCCGGCCCTGGATGACATCATCATTCTCCTGCTGCTCCTTCATTATCCAGCCAGACCAGGAGAGGGAGGAACACCATCTGTTCTTATTCTGTATGTATGGACTCTGCACAGTACTACTTCTCTTGTCCTGTATGTCGGGCAGGGGAGGACTGGCAGCCTTAGGCCTGGGGGGAAAGTCCAGTCAAGTGGCCCACTGAACCACAAATCAGCTCGCCATCCATGTCCACATGGTTTTATAACGGATGATTGATGTTATGAAGCAAAACAAATATGATTCAATGTAGTAATTAAAAAAGTGCAGATAGTGCCTGTTAATAAATCCTGATCAGTGCCCATCAGTGCAGCCTGATCATTGTCCATTCATGCAGTGCAAACACCTTCACCTTCTTCTTCATTACTGTCCCCCCCAATTGTTTCACCTTCTTCTTTATCACTGCCCCCTCAGTTGTTGTTCCCCTGTACCACCTTCAAATTTCTCACTTGTCAGCTTCATGTATTACTGCCCCCCCCCCCGACCCCCACTTGTTGGCGTTGTGTATTACTGTGACAGTAATACATTAAGCTGATAAGTGGGGGGCAGTAATAAATTAGGCTGACAAGTGGGAGACAGCAGTGGCGGCTGGTGCTCAAAATTGCCACCACTGTGCCATCAAACGCAGCCACCGTACCCATCAATTGCTGACACTGTGCCCATCAATTGCTGCCAGTGTGCCCCATCAAATGCTGCCAGTGTGCCCTTTAATTTTCGCTACTGTGTCCCATCAGATGCTGCCAGTGTGACCATCAATTGCCGCTACTGTGCCAAATGCTGCCAGTGTTCCAATCAATTACCACTACTGTGCCCCATCAGATGCTGCCAGTGTGACAATCAATTGTCGCCACTGTGCCCCATCATATGCTGCCAGTGTGCCCATCAATTGCAGTGTGACGATCAATTGTCGCTACTGTGCCCCATCAGATAGTGCCACTGTGCCATCAAACGCAGCCACTGTACCCATCAATTGCTCACACTGTGCCCATCAATTGCCACCAGTGTGCCCCATCAATTGCTGCAAGTGGTCCAGTCAATTGCTGCTACTGTGCCCCATCAGATACTGCCACTCTGCTACATCAGATGCTGCCAGTGTGCCCATCAATTGTCGCTACTGTGCCCCATCAGATGCTGCTACTGTGCCATCAAACGCAGCCACTGTACCCATCAATTGCTGACACTGTGCCCATCAATTGCTGCCAGTGTGCCCCATCAATTGCTGCAGTGGTCCCATTAATTGTCGCTACTGTGCCCCATCAGATGCTGCCGCTGTGCCCTATCAGAATGCCAGTGTGCCAATCAATTGCTGCTACTGTACCCATGATCAAATGCTGCCAGTGTGAGTGTGCCCATCAATTGCAGCTACTGTGCCCCATGATCAAATGCTGCCAGTGTGAGTGTGCCCATCAATTGCTGCGACTGACACTGTGCCCCATCAGAAGCTGCTATTTGTCACCCGATCATCACCAGTTCCATTTGCTTTGCTAACCTTTTAATCTGGACTGTCACTCTGGTCTGATGAGGCAGACTTCAACCAGCGGCGCTCTTCTGCTCTTCTTGGTTCCTTCCCTGGTTCGGGCACAGGCAAGCAGTCGGGCTGCTCGGGCGAGAGGAGGAGCCTGGAGGTCGGATGTCGTGCATACCCGGGCTGCAGCCTGAAATGCACTGTGGCCTGTGGGCGGGAGGTCGGGACGGACCGGGAACAGCTAAGCCTAGCCGGTGGATCTTAGGGGCCACATGACCTTCCTACAGGACCGGCCTTAGGTGTTCAGGTGCCCTGTGTGAGCTAATCCTGTGGAGCCCCCCCCCCCCCCCCCAGACCGCTACACACTAAACTACCCACTGACCGCTACACAATACACACTGACCACTACACAATACACTACCCACAGACCGCTACACAATACACTACCCACAGAGCGCTACACAATACACTACCCACTGACCGCTACACAATACACACTGACTGCTACACAATACACTACCCACTGACCACTACACAAACTACCCACTGACCGCTACACAATACACACTGACCACTACACAATACACTACCCACAGACCGCTACACAATACACTACCCACAGACCGCTACACAATACACTACCCACTGACCGCTACACAATACACTACCCACTGACCGCTACACAATACACACTGACTGCTACACAATACACTACCCACTGACCACTACACAAACTACCCACTGACCGCTACACAATACACACTGACCACTACACAATACACTACCCACAGACCGCTACACAATACACTACCCACTGACTGCTACACAATACCCTACCCACAGACCGCTACACAATACACTACCCACAGACCGCTACACAATACACTACCCACTGACCGCTACACAATACACTACCCACTGACCGCTACACAATACACTACCCACTGACCGCTACACAATACACACTGACCGCTACACAATACACACTGACCGCTACACAATACACTACCCACTGACCGCTACACAATACACTACCCACTGACCGCTACACAATACACTACCCACTGACCGCTACACAATACACTACCCACTGACCGCTACACAAGAAACTACCCACAGACCGCTACACAATAAACACTAACCGCTACACAAACTACCCACAGATCGCTACACAATAAACTACCAACAGAATGCTACACAATAAACTACCAACAGACCAATACACACTGACCGCTACACAATAAACTACCCACAGACCACTATACAATACACTACCCACTGACCGCTACACAATACACACTGACCACTACACAATACCCTACCTACAGACCGCTACACAATACACTACCCACTGACCGCTACACAATACACTACCCTCTGACCGCTACACAATACACTACCCACAGACCGCTACACAATAAACTACCCACAGACCGCTACACAATAATCTACCCACAGACCGCTACACAATACACTACCCACAGACCAATACACACCGACCGCTACACAATAAACTACCCACAGACCATTACACAATAAACTACCCACTGACTGCTACACAATACACACTGACACTACAGCATTGGTGCATTTTACTATAGGGGGCTCTGGTGGACTACAAGGGCCAGCATTTTACTATATGGGGCTCTGGTGGACTACAAGGCCCAGCATTTTACTATAGAGGGCTCTGGTGGACTACAAGGACCAGCATTTTACTATAGGGGGCTCTGGTGGACTACAAGGCCCAGCATTTTACTATAGGGGGCTCTGGAGGACTACAAGGCCCAGCATTTTACTATAGGAGGCTCTGGAGGACTACAAGGCCCAGCATTTTACTATAGGAGGCTCTGGAGGACTACAAGGCCCAGCATTTTACTATAGGAGGCTCTGGAGGACTACAAGGCCCAGCATTTTACTATAGGAGGCATTGGTGGACTACAACGACCAGAATTTTAGTCCCACCAATGCCTCCTATAGTAAAATGCTGGGCCTTGTAGTCCACCAGAGCCCCCTATAGTAAAATTCTGGGCCTTGTAGTCCACCAATGCCTCCCATAGTAAAATGCTGGGCCTTGTAGTCCACCAATGCCTCCTATAGTAAAAGGCCCAGCATTTTACTATGGAGGCATCACACGTCACACACTGACTTTCTGGTGACACAGAGGAGGGGGGGGGGGTAAGCTGACCTGGCAGATGAGCCCTCAGCAGACACACTTTGGGAGGCAGGACTCCAGGAGCAAGCAGGCACTATCATCAAATCCACAGTGCAGCCCCGCCCCCGCCTCCACACATGACCAGCACCAGCTCAGCATGGCCATTCACAGACCCTGTCTGCTTCCCAGCATGCCCCGCCCCGCACATTGCACATGGCCCGTTTGGCCAATCACAGAGCACCCACTGGCTCAAAGCACATTGCATATCGTGGAGAAATCTGCTACTGGCGACAGGACTCAACAGACGGGCACACCCCTAAGGCTGGCCCTGCCTTCCTACAACTCCCACAATGCAGCGCGGCAGCAGCCGGCCAATCGACGGCCGCTGCTGCCGAGTTTTAGCAAAAAAAATAAAAAAAACAGCGCTGCGGCCTTTTTAAATATAATGTGAGCGGCCTGGGGGGCAATCTCCTTCTTTCCACCTGGCCCAGTCCGCCCCTGATGTCGGGTGTAATTCTCAGTATCTGTTCTTATTCTGTATGTATGGACTCTGCACAGTACCACTTCTCCTGTCCTCAGGGCAGGACTTAGGGTGGTGGGGGCCCCTGGGCTTGAGTGTTGAAGCGGCCCCCTGGAGCGAGGGGGGGATCATAGTTGTTGAGCGGGGGGGGGGGGGCGCATTCATTAAAGTTGTTGAGGGGGGGGGGGGGGGCGAATTGAAGTTGTTGAGCGGGGGGCGAATTGAAGTTGTTGACTGGGGGGGCATTAAGGATGCTGAGCGGGCGGGGTGCACAATAAAGTTGTTGAGCGGGGGGGGGGGGGTGACTCATCTGTGCACGGAATAAAAATTCTGGGCCCTTTAATAAGAAAAGAAAAAAGAAACCTCTGGGCCCTTTAATAAAAAATTGAAAAATTAAAAAAATAAACATTTATAAAAAATATAAAGAAAATGTAAATATTTTTATTAAAAAAAAAAGGGGGGGTTGCCATCCAGGGGCCCTGGAGACCTCTGGGGCCTTTAATAATAATAATAATAAATATATATATATATATATATATACATATACTGTATATTAGAGCTGCACGATTAATTGTCAAGGATCGTTATCGTGATCTTTTTCCTGTTGCAATTCTTGATACAGGGTTTCACGATCTTTCACATGAAAATAATTTTCTCTCTGCACTTTGGTATGCAAAGAATTTCCTGTCTGCTCTCAGCCAAAAGTCAGTCTGGGCAATCTGCCAAGTTTTGGAAACATTCTTTATCAGTGGAAAGTGAAGTCTAAACATTGTATCACTTCAAAGGAATTAACTTCTTCTGTATGTAAATTAGGAATTTTTAACCACTTAAACACCAAACCTTTTTCTGAAAGCTCTTTTCAAGATAAAATCATTATTTTTTTTTGCTAGAAAATTACTTAGAACCCCCAAAGATTATATAATTTTTTAGTAAAGACCTTGGCCTAGAGAATAAAATGGCGGTTGTTGCAATATTTTATGTTGCACTGTATTTGCGCAGCAGTCTTTTTAAATGCATTTTTTTGGAAAAAAATTAATTCAATGAATTCAAAAAAAAAATAGGCAGTAAAGTTAGCCCATTTTTATTTATTTTTTATATATATAAAAACATATTTTTTTTATTAAAAAAAAATAAAAAAAGTGGGGGTTGCTGTCCGGGGCCGTGGGGGCCCAGGGCCCCTGGGGACCTCCAGACCCCTAAAAAAAAATAAAAAAATATAAACATTTATAAAAAAATACATAAAAAAGGGAGGTTGCCATCCGGGGGGTCTGGGGACCTCTGGGCCTTTTAATAATAAAAAAATATATAAACAAAAATAAAAAATAAACATTTATAAAAAATAAAAAAAAGGGGGGGGGGGTTGCCACATGGGGCCCTGGGGACCTCTGAGCCCTTTAATATAAAAAATATATATATATATATAGCCATAGGCTAAAAAAAGGGGGGTTGCCATCCAGGGGCCCTGGAGACCTCTGGGCCCTTTAATAATAATAATAATGATAATATATATATATATATATATATATATATATATATATATATATATATATAAATATTTAAAAAAACATATTTTTTTATAAAAATAAATAAAAAAAGGAAGGGTTGCTGTCCGGGGCCCTGGGGACCTCCGGACCCCTAAAAAAAAAAAAAAAAACATTTTTATTTTTTGTTTTTTTTATTTTTTTAGAGGGGCCCCCTATTGGGCGGGGCCCATGGGCTTTAGCCCAGTCAAGCCCAATGGTAAGTCCGGCCCTGCCTGTCCTGTATGTCGGGTGTAATTCTCGGTATCTGTTCTTATTCTGTATGTATGGACTCTGCACAGTACCACTTCTCTTGTCCTGTATGTCGGGTGTAATTCTCGGTATCTATTCCTATTCTGCATGTATGGACTCTGCACAGTACCACTTCTCTTGTCCTGTATGTCGGGTGTAATTCTCAGTATCTGTTCTTATTCTGTATGTATGGACTCTGCACAGTACCACTTCTCTTGTCCTGTATGTCGGGTGTAATTCTCAGTATCTGTTCTTATTCTGTATGTATGGACTCTGCACAGTACCACTTCTCTTGTCCTGTATGTCGGGTGTAATTCTCGGTATCTGTTCTTATTCTGTATGTATGGACTCTGCACAGTACCACTTCTCCTGTCCTGTATGTCGGGTGTAATTCTCAGTATCTGTTCTTATTCTGTATGTATGGACTCTGCACAGTACCACTTCTCTTGTCCTGTATCTCCGGAGCCCCACATGACCACCTGTATCTAGCTGAATAAAAGACAGTCCCTCCCCCAACTAGGATGTTCTACTTTTTTGGTCATTCTCCAGGCCACCTGAAAGATGAGTTCCAGTTTCCATAAAAACTGGTAAGTAGTCCCTCTGAACTAAACAAACCAGGAGGACTCCATACCTAAAACGGGTCCCACCGTTTTATCAAATACCTAATTTTTGTAACCCTTGTCAAGGACCCCAATTGCCACAATGTTTCTTCATGTAGTGCCTCCAAACTTCTCCACTAGGACGAGGGAAATGGGACGTTCCACCACCGACTTTCCACCTGCAACTAATGTCTTCCTTCCGAAATAGTTTTTTTTTTTTTCTGAAATTTCCGAAATTTTGTATTTTCGGATTTCCAAAAATGTTTACATTTAAAATGTCCGAAATTTAGAATTTCCAAAATTTGGAAATTTGAACATTCTACATTTCGGAAATTTGAACATTCCACATTTCGGAAATTTGAACATTCTGCATTTCTGGAAATTTTAACATTCTGCATTTCGGAAATTTTAACATTCCACATTTCGGAAATTTTAACATTTCACATTTCGGAAATTAGGATTTTCTGACATTCAGAAATTTTAAAATTCGGAAATTCAAAAATCGGAATATTTAAATTTTGAGAATTTGGAAATTCCAAAATTTTAATTAGGAAATTCAAAATTTCCAAAATTCTAAATTCCAAAATTCGAATTTTTGAAGATTAGAAAATTGGAGATCAGAAAATCTGAAATTTGAAAATGTAAAAAAATTCCAAATTCCGAAATCCGAAAATCTGAAAATTCGGAAATTTGAAAATCGGAAAATTTGATTTTTGAATTTTCGAATTTCTCGAATTCCAAATTTTCAAATTTACTGAATTTCCAAAAGATGCAAAAAAAACGAATGTAACGAAAACAAACTCATTTTTCAGAAGTGCACATGTCTAGATTTCTCTTCGTTCCCCCCTTCACTAATTATCCAGCTCCTCCCTATCCTGCACTAAACTCCTCCAATCAGTTAAGGGTCAGATTTTTTTTTGTCTAAACAGTCCCAACCCCCTTTAACCTATTACAGTCTGTTAGTTCCCTCCACCCCCGTCGTGTAGGCCCTGCGCTTACATTTCCTTTCAGCTTCGTACATGTCTGGCCCTCAAGAGTCGTGCAGGAAGCGCGCTTCTCTGCTCTGAAACAATTGCAAGCCTATTTGACTAGAAGGGTGGCAGCCTTTGGGGCAGTTATGCCAGGATTGCTTTGAAGATTTAGATAAGGGCTAGCTCGAAGGTCTGGTGTGGCCTTCATTCAACCTTACAAACTAAATATGCGACCAGCAAGTCAGGATTTTTTTTTAAAGTTCCTCGCCTTTCAAAACGCTTGTTAACAGCGTTAATCGTTAACCAAAGTTCCACTGTAGTCTGGTTGCGTGAGTGAGCAGTTTGTTGTTGTGGCTGGAGCTGCCGGTTAACTGTGCCCCATGATTTCTAACAGCAGTCCTGCCAGGACATATAGAGAAACTGAATCTCCCCAGCAGGGACACAGACAATAAAAAAAAACCCACAGAGGGTCTAAACCTGTCAAGCCTGTAGCCACAAAAAAACAAAAAAAAAGTTTGGGCTTTAGATACACTTTATGCAGAAATGTAACATATATAACCACAAATACAACAAAGATAAAAGGCAACAAATAATAACACAAAGGAACAGGTACAGTAAAACGTTTGGCTGGGTATATATTTTGTAAAGGTAGACCGAGGCCTATGGCTAATTTTAGCAGGTGACGTGGTTCAGCCAATCAAACTGCATAGCTACAAGATCGCTGTAAGCCCTCGTTCACAGTGGAGCGACCTGTCATGCATTGTTGGAAATGGCACGGTTTAAAATGGTGCGACGCCGACTTCGGGGAGCCGCATCGATTTGAAAAAGTAGTAGACGTGTGCACCACTGAATTTTTTTTTCGTTTTTCATTTCATTTGTTTTTGTTTTGTTTTTTGGCTCATTCATTATTTCGAATAAATTCGATAATTCAGAAATTCGTAAATCCGAACATTCTAACATTCTAAAATCCAAAAAGAATGAAAATTCAAAAATAAGAATGAAAATCTCAAAATTTGACAATAACTTACTATTAAATTAGAGACACTGGAATTTTTGGGGTCATTCGTTATGATCGAAATTCATTATTTCGAATATATTCGACAACTTAGAAATTCAGAAATCCAAACTTTTGAAAATCCGAACAGAAAACTTGATAAAATCCAAAATAATAACAAACTATTAAATTATAGGTATTGGAATTTCCTTTTCAAATTTCGCTGTTAGTGAACGTAAAACAAATATAAATTAATCCAAAGTTACAAATTATCCAAAATAACGAATGGAACGTACTGAATTAATAATAATAAATACTAATAACAATTTTTATTATTATTTATTATTCACTATTTTGTTACATTCCATTCATTTTAGATGTGGCATCCATTATTTTGGATAATTCGTAACTTTGGAAAAATTTGTTTTCATTATGTTCATAAACAACCAAATTTGAAAGGAAATTCCAATGCCTATAACTTAGTTAGTAATAGTTATTATTAGTTAGTTATTATTTCGGAATTTCAAATTTTTGTGTTTTCGAATGTCCGAATTTTTGTTCCTTTTTTCGGATTTCCGAATTTGAAAATTTCCGAATTAGAGGATTTTCAAATTTTCGTTTTTTAGATAATTTGTTAAACGGGTTTTCAATAATTTGAATATTTCCAAATTAATGAATTTTCAAATTAATGAATTTTCAAATTTCCAATTTTCAAATTTCCAATTTTCAAATTTCCAATTTTCAAATTTCCAATTTTTAAATTGCCGATTTTAATTTTTCATAAAAATTTGTTAAACGGGTTTTTCGTTAATTCAAATTTTTTTCAGAATTAACAAATTTGTTAAATTTCGTAAAGAAAATAAGTTCGGAACTAAACTAATTGCACATGTTTAAAAAGTAGTTCCTGCGCTACTTTTGACAAATTTCCAAAGTTCAATTTTCTAAATTTACGATTTCCAGCTTTTTTTTCATTTTCGTTTTCGGAAAAAATTGTTAAACGGGTCTTTTTTAATTTTAATATTTCCAAATTAACGATTTTGGAAAATCAGAAATTCTAATTTCTGAATTTCCGACCTTTCGAATTTTCTAATGGGATTTCTGAATTAACGTATTTGTCGAATGTAATGAATCTGGAACGACATGAATTGCAAATGTCTACAAGTAGTTCCTGAGCTACTTTTGGAGATTTTCTGGTGCAACTTGCATTGACATCTGTTAATGAACCGGCACAGATGTCTTCAAAGTCACACTTGAAGTCGCACTGACATGCAGGTTTGAAATCGTGCGATTTCAGATGAAGTTGCGTGGTTTCAAAGCTGCATTCCATCTGAACAAGGGGAAATTCTGTTTTTTTTCAGTCAAAATTCGGCATATAGATAAATTCAGATACAACTGAATTAATGAAAGATCGTTTAATTTTTTCAATTTTTTTTCCTAAAACATATTTTTTGTATTTAATACTTATTATAACTAGTTATTATTATTATTATTATTAATAATAATAATAATAAAAAAACTATAATAATGGTTAATAAATCTAACATTTTAATTATAATAGAAATGATCCAAATGCTTTTTGTTCTTTCAGATTTTTGTTCTTTCTAATTTTTGGATTTTTGTTCTTTCAGATTTTAGTTCAGATTTTTGGATTTTCGTTCTTTCAGATTTTCGGATTTTTGTACTTTCAGAATTTCGTTCAGATTTTTGGATTTTTGTTCATTTGGATTTTGGAATGTTCGTTCGTTTGAATTATCGGGATAACGAATATGGCATCTAAGCGAATGGAAATGTAACAAATTCGAATTTATCCAAAGTTACGAATTTATTCAAAATAAGGAATATCGATCATAACGAATGACCCCGAAAAAAAAAAGAAACAAAAAAAATAAATACATTTTTTTTTGAGCAGTGCACATGTTTACATGCCACACCTGCCCTGCATGCGATCACGGTGCCGTGGTTCAGACTTCTAAAAAATAAAAAAAGGCAGCGAGGAGGCGCCATATCATCTTCCAGCTGCCTGCCAACCACCCTCTGAAAAGTGATCTGTGGTGAATCGTTTTTCAGGGGCTGCTGTACATTTCAACGAGTGCCGCGTGGCTGATCAGTGTCTGAAGCACAAAAACATATTTTTTTACATTCTGATTCTGATGAATAGAAAGTCACAGGACTTTTCATAGAACAACAGATCTACAGGCTGCATTCCTGGGTAGAGGTAGAATATCTCCGTCTCGTGTCTTCCATGGGGGGTCTCCGGGGGGTTCATCTCCTCTTATTTAAACTTCTTCTCCTTTCCCACCTCTTCCTCCGCACTCCCCGACTTCCTCTTTAGACGTTTTTCATTGCTGTTCTCCCGGGACAATGTAACAAATATCTCTGCAAAGAAAGAAATGAAGATGAACTCCAAGAAATAACTGCCTTTGGAATACAGAGTAAAAAAAAAAAAAAATTGAAATCAAATCTTTATTATTTTTTGGCAATAACATGGTGTGGGTGGATTTCTGCTAGTCGCAGGCTGTGTCGCGCCCCTCCAGCTTGAATCCTATGCCGCGTACACACAACCGTTTTTCAGGATTTTTTTTTTTTTAATGTCATTAAAAACGATCGTATGTGGGCTTCTGAGCATTGTTCGGGTTCTGAAAAAAGGGCAAAAAAAATTCGAACATGCTCTGTTTTTTCACAAGGTTTTTAACGTTTTCGTTTTTTGGGTTGTAAAAAATGGTTGTGTGTGGGCTTTAACGCTGTGAAAAAACGCGCATGCTTAGAAGCAAGTTATGAGACGGGAGCGCTCGTTCTGGTAAAACTAGCGTTCGTAATGGAGTAAGCACATTCATCACGCTGTAACAGACAGAAAAGCGCGAATCATCTTTTACTAACATGGAATCAGCTAAAGCAGCCCAAAGGATGGCGCCATCCGCATTGAACTTCCCCTTTATAGTGCCGTCGTACGTGTTGTACGTCACCGCACTTTGGTAGAGCATTTTTTTTTCACGATTCTGTGTAGGCAAGGCCGTTTTAATGATCGGGTTGAAAAAAAATTATTTTTTTCTAGAGCCTGAAAATTCGTTTTTTTTACAACCCGAAAAATGATCGCGTGTACGCCGCATTAGAATAAGAGGGAGGTGAAGCCTCTATTAATCTACATGTAATATCCAGCCCCCTATTTTAGCTGGTTAGTGAGGAGGAGAGGAGTGGGCTGTCATTGTGTGTACGCCCACATGTGTGACTCTATAGTCACATGGGCTGCTCAGATGTGATAGGGAGGAAATGCTCAGCATAGAAACTCACTGAGAACTGAGCATGTGCAGAGCTGCCAACACTGCTCTGCAAAATCCCCTAGCTGAACAGGGGACATGGACAGAAGGGGGAGATAGAGAGCAGCAGGATCAACCAGGTTGCAGAATACAGAAAAGGAATTCCATAGTGACTGAGTGAGTATGAACACCATATAATACACTATTTATTGATATTTTATGATGATGTGGGTATAGTGAAAACTGGCATTAAAGTGGTATAGCAGTAAATGTCCCTAAAACTAATTACCATAAACCTCTCACATTGTGCAGGTCAGGAGATGGAGCTGTCTCAGAACGCAGAAGGTAATGTTTTGATTCTTCTTGTTTTAGTTCATTTCTTCTCCCGTTGTAGGTCCCCATACTATTAACCACTTGACCACTGGGAACTTAAACCCCCTTCCTAACCAGACCAATTTTCAGCTTTAGGTGCTCACAATTTGAATGACAATTACTCAGTCATACAACATTGTACCCATTTGAAATTTGTGTCCTTTTTTTCACACAAATAGAGCTTTCTTTTGGTGGTATTTGATCACCTCTGGGTTTTTTATTTTTTGCGCTATAAAAGAAAAACCACTGAAAATTCTGTAAAAAAAAAAAAAAATCTTGTTTCTGTCATATTAGCGGGTTATTTCTCACACACAGCATATGCATACCACAAATTACACCCCAAAACACATTCTGCTATTCCTCCCGAGTATGGCGATACCCCATGTGTGGGACTTTTACACAGCGTGGTCACATACAGAGGCCCAACATGCAGGGAGCACCATCAGGCGTTCTGGAACACCCAGACCAATTCTGACATTTCTCTCCTACATGGAAAAATCATCATTTATTTGCTAGAAAATTACATAGAACCCCAAAACATTATATATGCTTTTTTAGCAAAGACCCTAGAGAATACAATGGCGACTGTTACAACTTTTTATCTCGCACGGTATTTTCGTAGACATTTTTTTAACGCATGTTTTTAAAAAAAAAACTGTTTTGTGCTAAAAAAAAAAAAAACAGTAAAGTTAGCCCAATTTTTTTTCATAATGTGAAAGATGACGTTACGCCGAGTAAATAGATACCCAACATGTCACACTTCAAAATTGCGCACACTCATGGAATGGTGCCAAACTTCGCTACCTAAAAATCCCCATAGGCGATAGTATTTGGGTATTGCAGAGTATTTGGGTATTTCAGGGTATCGCACAGGGTATTGCGGTATTGGGGTACTGAGGTATTTGGGTACTGGAGTATTGGGGTACTGCAGAGTATTGGGGTACTGGAGTACTGCAGAGTATTGGGGTACTGCAGAGTATTGGGGTACTGGGATACTGCAGAGTATTGGGGTACTGGGGTACTGCAGAGTATTGGGGTACTGCAGAGTATTGGGGTATTGGGGTACTGGGGTATTGCAGAGTATTGGGGTACTGGGGTATTGCAGAGTATTGGGGTTTTGGGGTACTGGGGTACTGCAGAGTATTGGGGTACTGCAGAGTATTGGGGTTTTGGGGTACTGGGGTACTGCAGAGTATTGGGGTATTTCAGGGTATCGCACAGGGTATTGCGGTATTGGGGTACTGAGGTATTGGGGTACTGGAGTATTGGGGTACTGGAGTACTGCAGAGTATTGGGGTACTGCAGAGTATTGGGGTACTGGGATACTGCAGAGTATTGGGGTACTGGGGTACTGCAGAGTATTGGGGTACTGCTGAGTATTGGGGTATTGGGGTACTGGGGTATTGCAGAGTATTGGGGTACTGGGGTATTGCAGAGTATTGGGGTTTTGGGGTACTGGGGTACTGCAGAGTATTGGGGTACTGCAGAGTATTGGGGTTTTGGGGTACTGGGGTACTGCAGAGTATTGGGGTACTGCAGAGTATTGGGGTATTGGGGTATTGCAGAGTATTGGGGTACAGGGGTATTGCAGAGTATTGGGGTACTGGGGTATTGCAGCGTATTGGGGTACTGGGGCATTGCAGAGTACTGGGGTACTGGGGTTTTGGGGTACTGGGGTATTGTGGGGTACTGGGGTAATGCAGGGTACTGGGATAATGCAGGGTACTGGGGTATTGGGGTATTGTGGGGTACTGGGGTAATGCAGGGTACTGGGGTAATGCAGGGTACTGGGGGATTGCAGGGTACTGGGGATTGCAGAGTTGGGATGGATTGAGGGGTGGCTGGATCTGTGACTGCATTTGTCACAGATCCAGCCACAGCTCAGCTGCTAACAACCCGCCCCCCCCCCCCCTCTCCTCGCACACTGTACCGAATGGTACAGAGAGCAGAGGGAGGAGAGGGAGGAACCAGCGTCATCAAATGACGCCGGTTTGTTTACAAGTGATCGCGCCGTCATTTGACGGCGCGATCACGTGGTAAACGGCCGCTATCAGCGGCAATTTACTGTGATCCGTGATGCGCCGGGTCTTCTAGACCCGGCGATCACGGACACTTTCGCGAGCGCGTCCCAGGGGACGCGCAATCGCGGAAGTGAAGGACGACGTCCCAGGGACGTCGTGTCAAAACTACTCGACCGCGCTGTAGCAGTATTTTCGCTATAGCGCGGTCGGCAAGTGGTTAAGTAACACTTATAGGTCTTGTCCCTCCCCCCTACCTGTGATTGGATAGTGAAAGGAGAAGCATCAGAATGATAAAAAAAAAACGAATCTCTCAGTCACTCTGCTCTCTACTCCTATCCAGGAGCGGACTGACAACTAATGAGGCCCCCGGGCAATAGGAGATTTTGGGGCCCGCTGGCAATAGATTATGGGGCCCCACAGTATACACACACACACGTATACAGTATGCATACACAGTATACACAGTATACACACACACACTGAAAAGGTACTGGAGAGGCGGAGCAGCTATAATCTTGGGATTTATGGACCAAAAGGATGTCGGTAAGGGACATTTCAGGGATAGTTTTTTACATACTGTCCCTGGTTTTACTGAGGCTGGCAACCCTGATGGGGCCCCCTAGTTGCATGGGACCCTCGGGCAGTGCCCTAGTGACTGAATGGTCAGTCCGCCCCTGCTCCTATCAACGTGCTTTTTTTTTTACACTGCTTTACCCCCAATTAATTAAATAATTTGATAGTTACATAGTTAGTCAGGTTGAAAAAAGACACAAGTCCATCCAGTTCAACCATAAAAAAAAATAAACAAACAAAAAAAAACACAGTACATCCCATACACCCAACTCCATACCCACAGTTGATCCAGAGGAAGGCAAAAAGCCCCAGCAGAGCGATGATCCAATTTGCTACAGGAGGGGAAAAAATTCCTTCCTGATCCCCCGAGAGGCAATCGGATTTACCCCCGGATCAACTTTACCTACAGAACTTAGTACTCAGTTATATTATGTACATTTAGGAAAGAATCCAGGCCTCTCTTAAAGCAATCTACTGATCTGGCCAGAACCACCTCTGGAGGGAGTCTGTTCCACATTTTCACAGCTCTTACTGTGAAGAAACCTTTCCGTATTTGGAGGTGAAATCTCTTTTCCTCCAGACGTAAAGAGTGCCCCCTTGTCCTCAGCGTTGAACTTAAAGTGAATAACTCAACACCAAGTTCACTATATGGACCCCTTATATATTTGTACATGTTGATCATATCCCCCCTTATTCTCCTCTTCTCAGGAGAGAATATATTCAGTTCCTCTAATCTTTCCTCATAGCTGAGCTCCTCCATGCCTTTTATCAGTTTGGTGGCCCTTCTCTGCACTTTCTCCAGTTCTCCGATATCCTTTTTGAGAACTGGTGCCCAAAACTGGACTGCATATTCCAGATGAGGTCTTACTAATGATTTGTACAGGGGCAAAATGATATCTCTATCTCTGGAGTCCATACATCTCTATACAAGAAAGGACTTTGCTCGCTTTGGAAACCACAGCTTGGCATTGCATGCTATTATTGAGCTTATGATCAACTAAAAACCCCCAGATCCTTCTCCACTACAGATCCCCCCAGTTGTACTCCCCCTAGCATGTATGGTGCATGCATATTCTTAGCCCCTAACTGCATAACTTTACATTTATCAACATTAAACCTCATCTGCCACAAAGTCGCCCAATTAGACAGAGCATTGAGGTCGGCTTGTAAATTGGAGACATCCTGCAAGGACGTTATTCCGCTGCATAGCTTGGTGTCATCTGCAAAGACAGAAATGTTACTTTGGATCTCAGACCCAATATCATTTATAAATATATTGAAAAGTAAGGGACCCAACACTGAACCTTGGGGTACACCGCTGATAACCTTGGACCATTCAGAGTAAGAATCATTAACCACAACTCTCTGAATTCTGTCTTTCAGCCAGTTTTCTATCCATTTACAAACTGATATATCCAATCCTGTAGACCTTACCTTACACATGAGCCGTGTGTGGGGAACTGTATCGAACGCTTTTGCAAAATCCAAGTATACCACGTCCACTGCTACGCCTCTGTCCAGGGTTTTACTTACCTCTTCATAAAAAGAAATCAGGTTTGTCTGACAACTTCTGTCTTTCATGAATCCATGCTGTCTGCTGCTTAAATAGTTTGGCCCAGATTCATAAAGCAATTACGCCTGTCTAACTGGTGTTAGACAGGAGTAATTTCAAATTTCGCGCGCCGTATCACTAGTTTGAATCCTCAAACCATGATACGGTGGCTTTGGGCTTCGATCCGAGAGGCTTACGTCTTCGTAAGCCTTCGGATCTACGCTGCGATATTTTTGCGGCCGCTGGGAGGAGTTCGCGTCGTTTTCATGCGTCGGGATATGCAAATGTGTTTTTACGGCGATCCACGAAGATACGAGCGGTCTTCGCAATCGCTTACGTCTGTTTTTTTTTACGTACTGTTAGACCAGCTTTTTGCGTCGAATTAAATTTTTTTTTTTTGCGTAACTCGTTCGGGAATAGAAATGTCCGTAAACGACGCTACTCAAACAACGAATGACGTAACGACGTGATTTCGCGCAATGCACGGCGGGAAATTTGCGAACGGAGCATGCGCAGTTCGATCGCCGCGGGAACGCGCCTATTTTAAATCCTTCACGCCCCCTACTCGTCTAGATGGATTGCGACGGGAGAAATACACTACGCCGCCGTCGTTTACTGGACAAAATCTACCTGGATTCCACGTAGAGACAGGTAAGAAACGGCGGCGTAGTGTATTTCTGATACGCTACGAGAATCCAATTCTCTCTGAATCTGGGCCTTTGTTTCCAGCAAAAACTCATCCATGTGGTCTTTTATTAAACGTTCCAGTATCTTCCCAACTATAGAAGTTAAACTAACAGGTCTATAGTTACTTGTTAAAGACTTTGTTCCCTTTTTAAATATAGGCACCACATTGGCTCTACGCCAATCCAGTGGTACTATTCCTGTCATTAATGAGTCCCTAAATATTAGATACAGTGGCTTTGAAATTTCAGAGCTCAATTCTTTTAGGATCCGTGGGTGGATGCCATCTGGTCCAGGTGATTTATCCACCTTTATTCTGTCTAAATATTTCTGGACCATATCACTTTTGAGCCATTGTGGATTTGGAGCTGTGTCACTCCCACCCCCATTATGGACATGAGCTCCCCCATACTCCATTGTATACACAGAGCTGAAGAAAGCATTTAATAAATTTGCCTTCTCTATGTCCTCAGTCACCCACTCTAGATTATGTTGTAAAGGGCCTACATGCTCAATTTAAAGAATTTTTTGGGGTTTGTCCTACTATCTTTTGCAATCTGTCGTTCATTTTGAATTTTTGCATCCTTGATTTCCTTTTTACATATTCTATTATATTCTTTGTAACATTTAAATGACACTAGTTTTCCTTCATTTTTATATTTTTTAAAAGCTATTTTCTTATTGTTTATAGCTTTTTTAACTTTTACCGTGAGCCACATAGGTTTTATCTTTAGCCCTTTAAACTTATTGCCCATGGGAATATACTTTGCAGTGAGGTTCCAAAGAGTCTATTTGAAGAATTCCCATTTCTGTTCTGTGTTCATCTGTGCCAATATTCCCTCCCAGTCCAAACCCCGGAGAGCAGTCCTCATGCTTTGAAAATTTGCTCTCTTGAAATTAAGTGTTTTTATCTTTCCTGTATGTATTTCTTGCTTATAGTTAATATTAAATAAAATCATGTTATGATCACTGCTACCCAGGTGTTCCTTTATCTGAACATTAGTAATAAGCTCTGCATGGTTTGAGATTACCAAGTCCAACACAGTATACACAGTATATATCCTGAGTTACACAGTATATATCCTGAGTTAGGGTCCTTTCACACGGAGCGGACCGTTTTTTGGGATGAGCAGAGGCGGACGTGTGAAAGGGCCCTTAGGGTCTACACTCAACTTTTTTTATACAATAGAAGGATTTGTTCGATACGATATACGTTGGCAGAATGGCACGGCTGGGCATATGGACATATAGGTACGTCCCCTTTAAGACGCAGCATTGTGGACACAGGCACCCGCCGCAAGCTCCGTGAGCGTGATCGCAGGGTCCTGCGGACTCCATGTCCATCGGGAGTCCCGCGATCGTCTCACAAAGAAGAAGAACGGGGAGATGCTGATGTAAACAAACATTTCCCCATTCTTCCTAGTGACAGGACAGTGATCACAGCTTCCTGTAATCGGGAGTGGTGATCAGTGTTGTGTCACACGTAGCCCATCCCCCTCACAGTTAGAACACATCCCTAGGACACACTTAACCCCTTCCTCGCCCCCTGGTGTTTAACCCCTTCAGTGCCATTTACACAGAAATCAGTGCATTTTTATAGCACTGATTGCTGTATAAGTGACAATGGTCCCAAAATGGCGTCAAACATAGGCGTGCGCGCAAGGTGTGCAAGGTGTGCCCAGGCACACCGTAATCACCCTGTGCAGCATACATTCCCCCTACTGCCTTGGTTCCCCCACTCCTTCCCCTTGCAGCGCTGCTGGCTTCTCTACTCTCCTCTCCCGCTGGCTGTTGCAGGGATGTTTTTGGATGAGTGGGGGAAGGGGCTGGTAAATATGTAACTTACCGGCCCCTTCCCTTTCATCGTGAGTGATCGGTAGTATGTGTTTGAGCTTTGGGGTGCACACCCTAATGCAATAGGCTGCGCACACCTATGGCGTCAAAAGAGTCCGATGTGTCCGCCATAATGTCGCAGTCACCATAAAACCGAATACCGATACTTTTTTTAAATGTGTCCCCAAATGCAGCCATGTCCCCCACATATATCCAGCCATGTCCCCCCACATATTGCAGCCATGTCCCCCACATATTGCAGCCATGTCCCCCCACATATTGCAGCCATGTCCCCCACATATTGCAGCCATGTCCCCCACATATTGCAGCCATGTCTCCCACATATTGCAGCCATGTCCCCCCACATATTGCAGCCATGTCCCCCACATATTGCAGCCATGTCCCCCCACATATTGCAGCCATGTCCCCCACATATTGCAGCCATGTCCCCCCACATATATCCAGCCATGTCCCCCCACATATATTGCAGCCATGTCCCCCCACATATTGCAGCCATGTCCCCCCACATATTGCAGCCATGTCCCCCACATATTGCAGCCATGTCCCCCCACATATATTGCAGCCATGTCCCCCCACATATTGCAGCCATGTCCCCCCCACAGATGCAGCCATGCATGTCCCCCACATATGCAGCCATGTCCCCCACATATTGCAGCCATGCATGTCCCCCACATATTGCAGCCATGTCCCCCACAGATGCAGCCATGTATGTCCCCCACATATTGCAGCCATGTCCCCCCACATAATGTAGACATGTCCTGTCCCCAACATATTGCAGCCATGTCCTGTCCCCCACATATTGCAGCCATGTCCTGTCCCCCAACCTATTGCAGCCATGTCCTGTCCCCCACATATTGCAGCCATGTCCTGTCCCCCACATATTGCAGCCATGTCCTGTCCCCCACATATGCAGCCATGTCCTGTCCCCCATATTGCAGCCATGTCCCCCATACCTGTAGTAGATGCCACTGCTGCCAGGTTAATCCTCGTGCAATACAGCGCGCATTACAAGTACTCTATTTAGGTATCGGGGGTATTTGCGGGAGTACAAGTACTCCCGCAAATACTCGGTATCGGTCCTGATACCGATACTAGATACTAGATACTAGTATCGTTATTGGGACAACCCTAGTTATATTTTGTGTATAGTACCGGGATTTTCCTCTTTGTCATAAGCTAGATGTAGTCATCACACCATTGCACTGTTCTGTTGTGTCTACTTTTCTATCAATAAAATAATTTTAAAAGAAAAAAAAAACGCAGAGGTGATCAAATACCACCAAAAGAAAGCTCTCTTTGTGGGGAAAAAAAAGGATAATTGTGCGGGAGCCACGTCTCACGACCGCACAATTGTCAGTTAAAGGACGCAGTGCCGAATCGCAAAAAGTGCTCTGGTCTTTGGCCAGCCAAATGGTCTGGGGCTGAAGTGGATAAATTGACCCCATAGTATACAAAAAAATAATAAATAAATAAAAAAAAAGCAGTAGTATTTCTCTATTGTTTGAACGCAAAATAGTTTAACCACTTCCCGCCCGGTCAATAACAGATTGACCCCCGGGTAGTGGTTCTGAAATCCTGACTGGACGTCTATTGAGCAGCGCGGCGATCGGTGATGTGGGGTGTCAGTCTGACACCCTGCATCTCCGATCTCGGTAACGAGTCTCCGGTGGAGCCTCGTTACCACGTGATCAGCCGCGTCCAATCACGGCTGATCACGATGTAAACAGGAAGAGCCGTTGATGACACTTCCTCACAAGCGTCTGACAGAGGCGAGTAGAGGAGAGCCGATCGGCGGCTCTCCTGACAGGGGGGGTTTGCGCTGATTGTTTATCAGCGTAGCCCCCCGTGGATGGCCACACTGGACCACCAGGAAAGTGCAAAAAAAAAGGGGCAATAAAAAAAAAAAAAAAATCAGTAAAATATATATAAATTAAAAAAAAGTACAGTAAAAAAAAAAGATGCCAATCAGTGCCCACAAATGGGCACTGATTGGCAACATGGATCCCATCAGTGCCCATCAGTGCCGCATACCAGTGCCGCCTATCAGTGCCCATCAGTGCCACCTCATTGGTGCCCATCAGTACTACCTTATCGGTGCTCATCAGTGCCACCTCATCGGTGCCCATCAGTGCCGCCATATCAGTGCCCATAATTGAAAGTGAAAACTTACTTATTTACAAAAAAAATAACAGAAAAAAATAAAAACTTTGGCCCAGATTCACGTACATCTGCGCATTATTGGACCGGCGTAGCGCAGCGCCTTTACGTTAGACTTGCGCAATTTTGCCGCGTAATCACCCTATTCTCGTAGCTTTTGCGCAGGAAATTGCGCATACGTAACGTTTTTCCAGAGGCGTAAGGAGGAGTAATACAAATTGGGAAGGACGTGGGCGTGTTACATTGAAATGAGCCGTGACCCCATGCAAATGAATGGGCCGGCCGGCTCGCGCATGCGCGCTTGAACAAGACCATGTCAGCTCCGCTGTGCGCATGCTCACAACTCGGGAGCGGCGCAATCAGTGAAATTGGAAATGGACTAGGGCAACGTTGTGAACTACGCAGACAGCATAAATAGACACACACAAACGCACTTCCTTTGCAAAAGTACATCCCTTTGTCCCTTCCCATTTAACAAAGTGCTTTTGTCCTGTTGTTCGTTGCGGTGTGTTTTGTAGTTGTCAGATTAGTGTTCTGTGTGATCAGGTGTTTGTTAGTAGATTTTTGAAAGTGTTTTTTGATAAGTGTTTGAGAGACTGTTTGTTTGATTGATATATTTCTTTTTGTTTCTTTTCCTGCTGTATTTTTGTTTTGTTTTTTGGGGACTGTTTCTTGGTGAGTAGTTTTCTCTCTGTGTGTGTGTTTTTTTTTGATTGGTTGTGCTTGTTTGTGTGCGTGAATTTTGTTGACTGGGACTTTTTTTTTTTGGAAGGATGAGTGAGGGAAAACGCAAGCTGAATTTTACAGTTGTGGAAAAACAGATTCTTGCCCGGGCCATTAGCGAGCATGGGCGTTACCTCCACGGCCCAGAGAGTGCCAACACCACCCCGGCCAGGAGGAGGGAGATTTTGGATAGGATCACTGACCAGGTGAATTCTGCGGGGCAGGGGGAGACACGGACCAGGTCTGGGATTGACAAAAAAATCAATGACCTCCGGCGTCTGGTCAAAAAGAAGTTGGCCAGAATGCATGCCCATGCCAGGGGCACAGGAGGGGGCCCACCATGCCGTATTAGCCTGACAGCGGAGGAGCGTGCGGTGGCCCTGACCTTTCATCGGCATGAAGTTGAGGGCCTGCCCGGCTTTGACTCAAGTCCCCAGCCCGTGGTGCCAGGTAAGTTGTTTTCTTTTTTAATATCAGGTGTGTAGCATGTGTGGGGGAGGGGGTGAAAGGGAATATGTGGCAAGTGTGTGGATCCTCCAACCTGTGAATGTTTTGTGTCATCCACAGATGTGCAGGAGGGTGCAGGGCCATCTGGCCTGACCGCACCAACCCCAGGACAGCAGCCTAATGAGGCCCCCCCAACAAGGCCGGAGTCCGCGGAGGAGGTTCAAGAGGAGGAGGACAATCATGAGGAGCAGGACAATCATGAGGAGGAGGAGAATCATGAGGAGGAGTCCATGTCAGGCACTGGACGTTTGGGTTTTGAGGACTCCTCCCCTCTGGCTGCCAGCAGGCAGGCCTCCCTAAGGGGGAGCCCCCCCCTCCTCCCCCAACATGGCTCCCCTCACAAGGGCCTCCCCTTCTCCCCGGCCACAAGCATCAGCTGGAGGCAGGATGTCATCCCAGACCACCAGGGGGTTGGCCGATCTCCTGCCCGCCACCCTGAGAAGGGACCAGTTCCTCCAGACCCGCCATCTGGGACAGGTCAGCCAGACATTGGTGCGGATGGAGGAGAGCCTGTCCTCCATCAAGGATACGCTGGGGAACCTGGACTCCCACTCCCGGGCTTTCACAACCTGCCTAAATGAACTGCAGACGACATCAGCAGGCGTTGGGCAGGATGTGAGGGCCCTTACCCTGGATATCCAGGCCAACACGGCAACAGTTGGTGCTGCCCTGGACAGAATTGCCGTGGCCTTGGAGGGCAGGCCACCAGGTGGGCAGAGATCAGGGGCTGATCCTCCTTCCCCGGTTTTACCCCTTCCCCATGAGTCTCCCCTGAGAAGCCGGGGGCGCCCCAGGCATGGCTCACGCAGAGGGCAGTAATTTGTTTTTCCCCCAAATTTTTTTTTTTTTCCAATTTTTTTTTTTCCAATTTTTTTTTTTTTTTTTTTTTTTGCTGGAAATTTTTTGATTTTGCAGGTCATTTTTTTTTTTGGGGTTGTGAATGCTGTGTGAATGTGGGGGTGACATTCCTGCCGGAAAAGGGGTGTCACCCTCTATTTTGGTGGAGAAGGGTTCCCCAGGACCAGGGAGAAGTGATCCCCAGGTCCGTGTGAATGGTGTATGAATGTACAGTGACATAATTGGAGCCTTGGCGTGGCGTTGCTGCTCACAAGTCCTGCATGGTGGGCTTGTGCCAATCCAATTTGATGAGGATGTGGGGTGTGTGTGCTAGGGACCACAGTGTTGTGCATGCATGCATTCTCATTGTGCCATGATTAATGTGTATGTTTAACGTGCAAAGATGCCCAATGTGAGTTGTCTCCTGGCTGCTCTTCCCTCAGAAGACGGGTTAACCTCGGTTAGGGGGGGATTGTCTGGTTCAGGGGTCAGGTCATCACGTAGGTCAATCTGCAGGCCCTTTCTTTCTGCAAAGTTGTGCAGCATGCAACATGCACCGATGATCTGGCACACGAAGTTTGGGGAGTACAAGAGGGTACCCCCAGACTTATCCAGGCATCGGAAACGTGACTTTAGTAGGCCAAAGGTGCGCTCCACCACTGCTCGTGTTTGGGCATGTGCTTGATTGTATCTTTCCTCTCCTGGGGTTTGGGGGTTCCGGATAGGAGTCATGAGATGGGATCCCAGTGGATATGCAGAGTCACCTGTAAGGGAAAAGACAGGAGGATGTTAGTCATGCATGTGCCCCTTGTGATGTGCATCATGGGAGGGGATAGTCATGCCTGCCACCCATGTCACTCACCAACCAGCCAGGTGTCCCCATACACGTTCTGATCGAATTCCAATCGGATGTGGCATTGATTGTATATGTAGCTGTCATGGCTGGACCCTGGGTGTTTGGCACGGACGTGCCATATGAGGCCTTGGGCATCGACTATCACCTGTACATTGATGGAATGCCAATGCTTCCGATTGCGGTACATGTGCTCTGTCTCCTGGGGGGGCTGGAGTGCCACATGTGTGCAATCAATGGCCCCCACGGTGCGTGGGAATCTGGCAATTCTGTAGAAATCTGTCATTGCCTTCAGCCGCAGGTCCTCAGTGGTGGGTTTGATGATTTGGTTGGCCATGCGTCTGAGAATTGCAGGGACAACCTGGTGCACACATCTGCTCATGGAGGATTGTGACATCCCAGCCACCACTCCACTTGTACGCTGAAAAGAGCCACTGGCAAGGAAATGGAGTGTTGCCAGGACCTTGACCAGTGGCTGCACTGCATGTGAGCGGTGTGTTGGGCTGGTGATGTCCTCCTGCAGGGTTGTGGTTAATTCCAGGATGGCATGAGGGGTGAATCTGAAGATGCGATACACCTCAGAATCACTCATGCCAAACAGGTCTATGCGGGTACGGTATATCCTCTCCCGTGCCATCCTCCGTGCCATCCTCCGTGCCCTCCTCCTTCTTTGTTCATCTAAAGTCAGTAGTATAGCTATGCGCGACGATGTCCCTGGCATGTTGGCATACAGATTGTTGTGCAACACGTGTGACTGCTGAGCTGCTCACTAACAGTGTTGCTTTATCTAACAAGTAGACTTTTTTTCTTTTTTTAGACCAGCTTTTATCAGCTCTAATTTTAGACAGGACATTTTGCTGTTGCGCACACTGCGTCCCTGCGCTGCCCCAACGTTGTTTTGTGGATCCCCGTAAGTCCCTCATTAGCATATTTGACTAGCAAATCAATGGTGTGTCTATCGCACTTTTGCCTGGACGGATGCGCCAGTCTAACGAAATTACGATTTTTTGCGTATCTCGTTCTGGGGATGCCGCGCAACGAAACGCACGCGCACATTTAGACTTACGCACGCGCATCTCCTGTTGCGCAGGCGTAAATCGCTCTGTGAATCTGGGCCTTTATTTTTTTTCAAAATTTTCAGTCTTTTTTTAGTTGTTGCGCAAATACCACCAAAAAAAAGCTCTGTTTGTGGGGAAAAAAGGACGCCAGTTTTGTTTGGGTACAGTGTAGCATGACCGCGCAATTGTCATACAAAGTGCGACATTGGTTTGGGCGGGAAGGTGCGTACGTGCCCGGTATGGAAGTGGTTAATCTAGCATACAGAAAACGTGTGCTGTGTACTCAAAGTATTTGAAGAAAATTGCTTTTAATCAATAATTCAGGGAACTTAAAAAAAAATTAAAAAATAGAGAGGAGAGAAAGAGTAAGGGACTTTTAGGCCGCGTACACACGAGGGGATATGTCCGCTGAAAACGGTCCGATGGACCGTTTCAGCAGACATCTCCGCTCGTGTGTATGGGCTAGCGGACAGATTTCTCCACCCGACAGATTTCAAAGCATGCTTTGAAATCTATCCGGTGGGAATCTGTCCGCCCGACATGTCTGCTGGTTAGTACACTTACCAGCAGACATGTTGTCCCCCACCGCCGCCGCGCCGCCGCCGAATGGATTCGGCGCATGCGC
This sequence comes from Rana kukunoris, assembly GCA_029574335.1. Taxonomy (NCBI): domain Eukaryota; kingdom Metazoa; phylum Chordata; class Amphibia; order Anura; family Ranidae; genus Rana; species Rana kukunoris. The sequence goes on along the minus strand of CM056052.1, from coordinate 552,402,425 downwards.
GGAAGTGTTTTACTTCCTGGTGCGGTGACGTGGCGGTGACGCGGCGGCGTCAACGTCACCGCCGCGTCACCGCGCCGTCCGGCGGCGGGGAATTTGATCCGATGGTGTGTACACGCCATCGGATCAAACTCCCGATCGGACATATCCGATGGAAATGGTCCGCGGACCGTTTTCATCGGATATGTCAGATCGTGTGTATGGGGCCTTAGAGTCGGTTCACACTGGGGCGACACGACTTCCAGCACGACTTTCAGAAGCAACTTCAACACTACTTGAGCATGAACCACAGGGCGATCTGGGGCGATTTACAACACGACTTGAAGTCCTTTTCAGGTCAGGAGACATTCCAGTGGCCAATAAAACAACAATCAGCTCTGGGAGAGAGAGGGGGAGGGAGGGGTTTGCCTGAGAAATGTATGTTATCTTGCTTGAAAGTAGCTTCAATTAAAACAGTGATCAGACTTGGAAGCGACTTCCATTGAAATCAATGGGTACAAATCGCCTAGAAGTCTGATTGAAGTAGTACAGGAACCTCTTCTGAAGTCGGAGCGACATGAGTAGTGTGTATTAACACCGCTCCCATTCACTTACATTGCTTTTCTGGACAGCACGACTTGGGACGACTTGAGACGACTTCAAGTCTGATCCCAAGTCGCCCCAGTGTGAACCGACTCTTAAAGGTACCAGAAATAGTCATACAGTATAAAAAAAATATTTATTTTGGTAACTGATAAAAAAAAATATTTGACTTGTTACATAGTTAGTCAGGTTGAAAAAAGACACGAGTCCATCTAGTTCAACCATAAGGCTTCATTTCCACTGGTGTTTTTACAGCCACTTTTCTGAGCGTTTTTTACAGCTTAAAAACGCCTGTCCATGTTTATTTTAGAAAAAAATAAAAAAAATAAACATTTTTTTTTTATTCTGGAGCTGGAGCTTTAAAAACGCAGCGGCCGCGTTTTTGAGCGTTTTTGCGCGTTTTTTAATGTCTGGCGTTTTTACAGCTCTATTGCTGGAGCTTCAGAACGCACTGGTCCCGCGTTTTTTTTTGCAGCTTAAAAACGTCTCAGCCATCTACAGCTCAAAAACGCCATGGTGGGCATGAGGCCATAGACTAACATGGACAGGCTCAGAAAAGTGGCTGTAAAAACGCCAGAGGAAATGAGCCCTTAAATAAAAATAAAAATAAATATCAATAAAATAAAAAAAATGTTATTATTATTATTATACTCTACCTTGAGATCCATTGTTATTGTGACCTGACAGCTCCTGACTCCCATTGGTGGTCACCTGGACCTGCAGTGATGACACTATCAAAGTGATGGGGCTGTGATCTGAAAAGGAAGAATCTTCTTTAAGGTACAATGATAGAAATAAAATGTGATATTTATCACAGCACAGCTAGGGTCGGGATATTTGTCTGCCATGTTGGGATTTTATTATCCTCTGGTCATTGGCTTTACACAGGCCCGATCCTAGGCGGGGTGCACGGGGTACTCTGCACCCAGGCGCCGCAGAGGTGGGGGTGCCGAAGCTCCAAAGTGCTCTCCTCCCTTCTCCTTGTCTGTGTCCAGAGGCGGAGCGCATGTAGCCGGTGCTGCGGTTCCCCATCCCGCTTGCTCTCTCCGCTGGCAACTGACAAGAGGGCATACCTCCCGCTGTCCCCGGAATCCAAGCTGGGTACCACAGCGGAGCCTAGAACCGGAACACGTTCAGGCACTAGGCTCCACTAATTAATTATGTCCCGTGTGCATGGAGCATGTGGACATGCATAGGCGGTGTGATGAGAGGCTTCTGGGTTGGCCGGAGCTGCTGCCAATCATCCCGTGCACTCCCAGAAATGCTCTCCAAATGCCACCCTCCAAGTAACCAAAGATGCCACGTATGCCCCGCCCCCAGTAATGTGGTTCTGCTCCCAGCGCTCCTGAGCTACAGGAATCTATTGGACAAGTACTGATCTTTGGGGACACCTGGTGTGGGGGGGCTCTGATGGGGACACCTGCTGGGGGGCTCTGATGGGGACACCTACTGTGGGGGGCTCTGATGGGGGACACCTGCTGGGGGGGCTCTGATGGGGGACACCTGCTGTGGGGGGCTCTGATGGGGGACACCTGCTGGGGGGGGCTCTGATGGGGGACACCTGCTGGGGAGGGGCTCTGATGGGGGACACCTGCTGGGGAGGGACTCTGATGGGGGACAGTAATGAAGACTTTGTGGGGGAGCATCTCTGTGCACCCAGGCATCTGTGACCCTAGGATCGGCCCTGGCTTTACAGCTAATCACACAAGGTTGTAATTTCCCATCACTGATCCAACATGGCCACAGATGGCTATAAACACTTGGCAGGGGTAAATTAATGTTTTGGATGGAATCACAATTACACCCCAAGGGCTGCATATAAAATCCATTGTATGTAATGCTACAGAACCTGTAATGCCTCGTACACACGAGCCAGGGATGGACTGGCCATTGGGACTACAGGGAGTTTCCCGGTGGGCCGATGGCTCAGTGGGCCGGCTTCAGTCACAGCAGACCACCGCTCCTTTGTCTCTCCCTTCCCGCAGCGCTCACCTCCTCTCCCTCCCCGCAGCGCTCACCTGGGGGGAGCAGAGAAGCAGGAGGAGGACCAGAGGAGCAGGGGGGACGACAGAGGAGCATGGGGGAGAGGAATGACAGCTAACTCAACAGCTATGGCCTGGGAGTTTTTCACTTCTGCCTAATCTTGTCCCAAAAGGGGGGGGGGGGCACCAAACTGATTCTTTGCCCCGGGTGAAATAATGTCTAGCTTCCCCACTGGTACTGCCTATAAGAGTACCAGTACCAGCTGTTCTACTATACCTGTAATAAAGTAGAATGGCTAGTGGCTAGTGAAGGGGGAGAGGGGGCTTGGGTGGCTGGGGGAGTGAAGGGGGAGAGGGGGCTTGGGTGGCTGGGGGGGTGCGGGTGGTGTCCGGCCCCCATGGGAGAGACCTGTCAAAGTGGGCCAGTCTGGATGAAGTCCAGAGGCAAAATTTTGGCCCAGGCCAGCCCTGACACGAGCGGAACTCCCGACTGACTTTTTCCATAGGAAGTTCCGACCGTGTGTATGCCCAGTGGAGTTTTTCCATCGGATATAGCCCGATCGTGTGTAAAGGGCATAAGAGACTGTTGACCTAATGCATTAAATGATCAGAGACTGCAGACACAGTACATAAGATGGTTAGAGACTGCAGACATATTACAGGAGACAATCAGTGACTGTGGACATAATACAGGAGATGGTCAGACATACTAGAGGAAATTTTCAGAGACTGCAGACATAGTACAGGAGATGACCAGAGACTGCGGACTTACTACAGGAGACAGTCAGAGACTGTGGACATACTACAGGAGATGTTCAGCAACTGCGGACATACTACAGACGAGGGTTTAGAGGCTGTAGAAATACTACAGGAGATGGTCAGAGACTGCAGATATACTACAGATGAGAGTCAGAGACTACAGACATATTCCTGAGACGGTCAGAGACTGCGGACATGCTACAGGAGATGGTCAGAGACTGCAGACATACTAGAGGAGATGGTCAGAGACTGCAGACATATTCCTGAGATGACCAGAGACTACGGACATACTACAGGAGACAGTCAGAGACTGCGGACATGCTACAGGAGATGGTTAGAGACTGCAGACATACTACAGAAGACAGTCAGAGACTTTGGACATACTATAGGAGATAATCAACAACTGCGGACATACTACAGGTGAGGGTTTAGAGCAGCCTTTCTCAACCTTTTTACCGCTGGGGAACCCTAAAAATGATTTTCAGGTCTCGGGGAACCCCTGAAAAAAACCATTCATTGGGGGTCAGTGGGAACAATGCCCCTTACTTTGGTGGTCGGTGAGAAGAATGCCCTTTTTTTACAGTAGTGGTAAGAATGCCCCCCTTACAGATAACTATGAAGATCATTGGTGTAATACCACTGGCTCCTCCAAGTGGAATTGTCTCTGAACTATGTAGGCACCATCAAACAGGAGGTAAATCGGCCACAGCTCAAGGAACCCCTAGCCACCTCTGGAGGAACCCTAGGGTTCCACGGAACCCTGGTTGAGAATGGCTGGTTTAGAGGCTGTAGACATACTACAGGAGATGGTCAAAGACTGCAGACATACTACAGGATATGGTCAGAGACTGCAGACATACCACAGATGAGGGTCAGAGACTGCAGACATATTCCTGAGACGGTCAGGGACTGCGCACATGCTACAGGAGATGGCCAGATACTGCGGACATGCTCCAGGAGATGGCCAGATACTGCGGACATGCTACAGGAGATTGTCAGAGACTGCGGGCATATTCCTGAGACGGTCAGAGACTGTGGACATGCTACAGGAGATAGCCAGAGACGGGAGACATACTACAGGTGAGGGTCAGAGAGACAGCAAACATACTACAGGAGAAGGTCAGAGACTGCAGACACAGTACCCCAGTTTGTTTGTTTGCCGGTCCACCCCCCCCCCCCCCAAGAAAAACACCAACCGCCACTGACCAGGACTGAGGCACAATTAACCTTTAAAAGAGAAATCTGTGTTTTCAGTTTTTATTCATACCTCGTGAATAGAGCATCAGACCGATGCTGCAGCTGTCCCCCGCTGCCTCTGCACTGAGAACTGAGCCACCGAACATTGGCACTGGCACGGTTCTCAGGCCGTGTACACACGACCGAGGTTCTCGCTGGAAACCAGCGAGAACCTCGCTGGAAGCTGCATTCCAGCGAGGACCTCGGCCGTGTGTACGCTCTCGGCGAGCTTCCCGTCGGGAAGCCCGTCGAGCAGAAATAGAGAGCACGCTCTCTATTTCCTCGACGGCCCGCCTGGATGAATGGCTGGTTGCCATTCCCGACGGGCGGGTCGCCGATTTCGACGGCCGGCAGAGAGCCTCGACGGGCGGAACGATGTGTTCTGCCCGTCGAGGTTCTCTGCCGTGTGTACACGGCCTCACAGATCCCCAAGAAAGTCAGCAGCTTTCCTCTCTGCTTCTTCACGCTCAATGGAGCGCTGAGCTGTGGGGCGGGGAGAGGTTGTCTCTGCGACTCGCTGAGACTGCCATCAATCAAGGCAGCTGGCCATAGGTGTGCGTAGCCTATTGCATTAGGATGTGCACCCCAAAGCTCAAACACGTATTACAGATCACTCACAATGTTCATTCAGAAGGGGAAGGTGACGGTAAATTACATTTTTACCGGCCCCTTCCCCCACTCATCCTAAAACATCTCTGCAGATGATGGGAGAGGAGAGGAGGGAAGTCAGAAGCGTGGTGGGAGGGGAGGGCAGTAGGGGGAATCTGTGCTGCACAGGATGATTAGGGTGTGCCTGGGCACACCTGGCACACCCTGTACACATGCCTATGCAGCTGGCGGATCCCGACTTGGAAGTCATGATGACGCACTGCCCCGACTGATGGGCGTGACGTCAGCGGAGAGAGAACAACAATTGTATTTAGCATTTCCAGAAATAATATCAGGAGAAAAAAGTTTCATTACCTAGATTTCCATTGATTCTGTCAGGTGACACCTCCTGGCTGCCATTGGTGGTCGTGGTCTGGACCTTCACAGTGATGGGACTCTTAACCCGGCCGGAACCTTCTTCTTCTACGTCTGATAAGAAATATAATACGTGAGATTTTCTGATCAAAGATAGGGATGTTTTTACTGGATAATGGTATCTATCAGGGTCTGAGCTTCTGATAATCACACAGGGTCACCTTGGACCTACAATGTCCATCTATGGAGAAGACCAACCATCATACAGTGATAGGGCCGCCATCAGGGGAGTACAGGCAGTAAACCTGTAAGGGCCCCGAATGGCATCCCCCTTTTTTGTAATTTAAAAATTCTTTGGTCAGCACCCAAAGCCCCCCCCCCCCCGACCTCTAATGGGCCTGGTGGTCCGCAGGGCCCCGGATGGCATCCAGCTTTTTTAAAATTTAAAAAAATATATATTTTGTCAGCAACCAAAGGGGCCTGGTCTTTTTTTTAAAATGTATTTATTTTTGTACGTCTGCACCCAAAGCCCCCTCGGCCTCTAAGGGGCCGGACGAAATCCCCCCTTTTTTTCGTCAGCACTCGAAGCCGCCCCCCGACCTCTAAGGGGCCCAGTGGTCCCCAGTGCCCTGGATGGCATCCCCCCTTTTCTTTATTTTTTGTCAGCAAACAAAGCCCCCCGACCTCTAAGGAGCCTGGTGGACCCTGAATTCTTTTTCTAATCGGCACCCAAATCCCTTAAATTGGACCTTAATTCGCGGCGCCACCCCCCCGCTTCTCAACTTGTGACACTCCCCCCCGCTTCACAATTCGTGGCAGCAGCACTCCCCCCCGCCCCCGGTTCTCTGCTCCTCCAGGGGGCCCATGCCTGAAGATGTGTAAGGGGCCCCAGAATTCCTGATGGCGGCCGGCCCTGTCTAGTCAGATATCATTCCGTTGGTTAGAGATTGCAAAAGGAACATATTGATGTATATGTGTTAATCATGTCACCTAGATTTGTTCCCTACATGGTACATACACCCATAGGCCACTTTATTGGGTTATGACTAAGACCTTATAGGCTGAAACGCGTCAACTGTTTTCATCTGCTTTTGTTCACTGTGGCTTGTCAATAAAAACGTTTTTTTTTTTAAAGAGCAACAACCGGAATGCGGATCATTTTTCCTACACCACTTTATTAGGTACTGTGACAGACTCAGACTCTCTTATGTCTAAAGTCATCCTATGTGGGGTGACTGAGAAATGATATCTTGGACTACCTGAGATGGGATTATTATGTATGAATTATCCACATTATTTTCTGAGATATCTGTAGGACTATTTTAAGTTGTTGATTCTGAACTCAAAGTGTTAATTGTAGAGTGACTCTTTCATACTGCTAAATGCTGACCCACAACCGGTCAATAATGACTCCTTCAATGCTTAACCTAGGCTGTTGAGATGCTAATTGAGTCTGTTTCTGGAAGACCTTTCATTCTGTATGCTAATAACACTGTTTAAAGCCTATTGATGATCAGGTGTGAATAGCTTATTGTCGGAGACAGAACGTCTGACATAGGAATGTGTATTCTGCAGGTGAAACACTTATCGGCAGGACGTCTGGGGGACAGGGGCGGACTGACCATTGAGGAACTCGGGCACTGCCCGAGGGCCCCATGCCACTAGGGGGCCCCATCAGGGTTGCCAGGCTCATTAAAACCAGGGACGGTATGTAAAAATCTGTGTTTTTTTTACATCTGTCCCTGATATGTCCAAAACCTACATGCTTTAGATGTGAAAATCCCGAGATTTTAGCTGCCCCGTCTCTGTACTGCCACCTGGCTTGGTGGATATCTGTAAGCCTGGGGGCCCCATAATCTTCTATTGCCCGGGGGCCCCATGAGTTGTCAGTCCGCCCCTGCTGGGGGATAATTAGATAATTAGCTCATGTTAATTTATTTTCTGGTTACCTCCTCTTTACTGTATATAAGATTGTGTTTTTGGTTCTATTAAACACTCCATACTTAGCACACAGACAAGTCTTGTCTCGTTGTGTGTTGAAGGCAGCTGGAATATCTGATATCTATGTCCAGACTCATAGGAAGCGGTACATGACGGAAGCACTCGGTCGGAGTGAGGGACATTCCGTGACAGGTACACTTGTCCAATTGCTTGGTAACACAAATTTCTAGACAGCCAATCACACGGCAGCAACTCAATGCAAACATATATCAAAAATAAATAATTAATTTAGCAGTGTGTGATGTTCTACCTTGAGATCCATAGTCAAATGACACTTGATTTAAATTGGGGGATATCACCTTGACCTGCGTATATGAGAGCTTCACAGAGGTGGGGCTCTGATCCTGAGAGGATGGACTTTCTTCAGGGACTGATGAGGAAACAAAATACAAGGTTAAAGGGGTTGTAAAGGTAAACAAATGTTTCCCTAAATAGCTTCCTTTACCTCAGTGCAGTCCTCCTTCACTTACCCCATCCTTCCATTTTGCTTTTAAATGTCCTTATTTCTTCTGAGAAATCCTCACTTCCTGTTCTTCTGTCTGTAACTCCACACCGTAAAGCGAGGCTTTCTCCCTGGTGTGGAGAAAGCCTCTTGAGGTGGGAGGGGGCGAGCAGGATGGTCAGGACGCTCTCTATTTTGCAGATAGAGAAAGGAGCTGTGTGTTAGTGGGCTTCCTGACTTGCCTGCTCGCCCCCTCAAGAGGCTTTCTCCACACCAAGGAGAAAGCCTGGCATTGCTGGGTGGAGTTACAGACAGAAGAACAGGAAGTGAGGATTTCTCAAAAAAATAAATAAGGACATTTAAAAGCAAAATGGAAGGATAAGATAAGTGAAGGGGGACTGCACTAGGGTAAAGGAAGATATTTAGGAAAAAAAAAGTTTTACCATTACAACCCCTTTAATATTAGAACAAGATTAGGTTTTATTGGATATCAGAACAGTGTTGTCTTCTGCTAGTCAAAGACTCTAGTGTTAATCATAATGTATGTGGTCATCATAGATAGCCCTAATCTTTAGAGAGGGTCCAGACATTATTCTAAGATGTGGAAGCTCTACAGAACCACCTCCTGGTCTATGGTACATTCCCTGACTGATCATTGTGCTGTGGAATATGATCCTTAATAGGATGCTTTTCTTTGACTGTACTCTATGCTCTTTTCTACTGAATTCTGTGATTTCAAGTTCATAAATGATCATTGTATATTGATCAGTGTCAGTTTATCTAATCGTATTGATAATTCCATATGAATACATGTTACATGTCTGATAACTAACATATTATTGCACAGTGCGAAATTACCATTTGATAGAGACAATACGTGATATACATCAGAAGTCCATATCACTTAACAGATGAAATATGTTTGATTCTCCTCCTGCAACTCATAATTTAGGGGTATTGTGTCTTAAATCAATGGTATACCTCTTAAAAATTCGGGTGGTGCTTGTTATTAATGTCATTTTACCATATCAGGCGCCTTATCCTCATGACCCATGTTGACAGTGGCGACACCTGACCCACATGACACTTGTGACACAAAGGATGGCGTAGACACTTGATCCACATGACCCATGTTAATGGTGGGCAAAATTGATGCACATGATCAATGTTATCGGTGGGGACAGCTGACCCAAATGACTTATTCTGATGGTGGGGGACACCTGACCTACCAGACCCATGTAGTGGTGGGGACACCTGATGCACATGACCTAGTCGAGTAGGACAAATGAGGTATGCCCTAATATGCACATATATATTGCTCCAATCTGTACCTAACTAAACTAAAGTTTGCTCTACCACTTTTCTAATCTCTACAATGTACCTGGCTGTCTCTCTTGCTTTCTGTATACATTCATTCACTAGGCTAGCTCTGAAGTTTTCCTTATATATTTTTTCTGTATACTACCGCTTTTGTTTCCCTCTGTCCTTATTTGCAGACTTTCCGTCTGTCAAATGTCTCTATATTATCCTAGATCAATGGTCTCCAAATTGCAGCCCTTTGCCTGCCTTTATCTGGCCCTGTGGAACTTCTCCTCCCACTGATGCAAGACACTATTCCTCCCACTGACACCAACAATAGAGTAGAATTCCTGCTACTGACATCAAAAGCAGGGCACTATTCCTCCCACTGGCACAGATGATTAGGGACTATTCTTCACATTGACACCAATGATGGGACACTATTCCTCCCACTGACACCAATGATGGGGCGCTATTCCTCCCACTGACACCAATGATGGGGCACTATTCCTCTCACTGACACCAAGGATGGGGCACTATTCCTCCCACTGATACCAACAATGGTGCACTATTTCTCCCCCTAAGGCCAAAGATGGGCTATTTACTCCCACTGTCGCCAAGACAATTTCTACTCCCACTGGCCAAAGTCTGGCCCCTCCTAAGTCTAAAGGACAGTAAACCGGCCCTTTGTATACAATGTTTGGGGACCCCTGTCCTGTGGAGGGCATTCATAAGGGCCACCCATTGACATTTGGTTTGTTTATTCTTGGCAGGTCTAAGGCCGCGTACACACGATCGGTCCATCCGATGAGAACGGTCCGACGGACCGTTTTCATCGGTTCATCGATGAAGCTGACTGATGGACTGATGTGCCTACACACCATCAGTTAAAAAAAACGATCGTATCAGTTTGCGGTGACGTTTGCATGTTTTAACACAATGACGTGCTAAAAAAATGAAGTTCAAAGTTCGATCGGTTTTGACCTATCGGTTAGCCGTCCATCGGTTCAATTTTAAAGCAAGCCCTCTGTTTTTTTTAAACCAAGGATAACGGACTGATGGGGCCTACACACGATCGGTTTGGACCGATGAAAACGAACTTCAGTCCGTTTTCATCGGTTTGAACCTATCGTGTGTACGCGGCCTAAGACAATAAACAACAGTGATCCTTGTGCTTCTTTTCCACCAATGACTACCTTCAGTAGAGTAGGACGGAGGACCACCCAGGGCCAATTATGGACCAGTTTGGGAATATCTGAATTGCCAGACCTGTGCAGTGCCTGCAGGAATATAACTGAGTTGTACAATGGATGTGATCTGGGTTACTGGTTACAGCATTCAGTTTTACCGTCAATGCTTGAATCGTTGGGGCTGCTGTTGGTTTGGCTATCCTGGTCCTCACTCCCATCCTTATTCCCATCTTCCAAAGACTCAGTCAGATCCATGTCTGTAAAAAAAAAAACAGATGAGGGAAGGGTAGAGATCTCACGCATAGGAGAAGAAGGATTCTCACATTATATATTAGAGACTGCAGAAAGTCTATAATAGTCAGTCTATAATAGTCAATTTCAGTGAGATAAGAGGGTTAACAAGGCTATTGAAGCAGGAAGCACAGCCTGCATATGTAACTATAGCTGCCCCCATGTACAGTTATACTGTCATAAGCATTCATTGATAAGTCTAATGACATTTCAGCGATATCTGTGACTTGCACATCTAAAATAAAAAACCCTGTAAGGAAAAACGTTGCTCTATAATGCTCTATAATGCTCACACAGAGGACGGCAATACATAAATATAATAATCATTTAAAACCCCGTAATATAATTGGCATCCTGTTTACATACTGAACTCCAGACTGCTGGAGGCACTCGTCATTTCCACCGTGTTGGACTGACTATGTTCTTGTTCTGTGGGTAAAAAAAAAACAAAAATACAGAATAGTCACAAAGCCGCACAATATTGGCACCAGAACTGACAAAAGATATATAAACTTTTTTAAAAAAAACTCTAAACACACAACCTGCACAATGAACTCTGTTGATTTGCACCCCCCACCCCCATTATATTTACTAGACAACACATCCCTTGCATACTCTTAAGCCCTGTACGCGCGACCGGGATTCCTGGCGGCATGAAGTCCGCCGGGAATCCCGACGGGAAAACCGAGAACCTGCTCGGTAGCTTTCACTGTGTACACACGAGAGGTTTTCCCGCCAGGAAAACTGTGAGGAGAGCTTCGGCCGGGAACCCCGGCCGTGTGTAGGCTCCCTCGCAGTGTTTCCCCATAGGAAAACTGCCGGGTTTAAAACTGCCGGAAATCCTTGCAGGAAAATAGAGAGCGGTTTCTCTATTTCCTCCCGGTTTCCCAGCAGTTTTCCTCTCGGGGAAACTGTGAGGAAGCATACACATGGCCGGTTTTCCCAGCCAAAAGCTCTCTCGGCAGTTTTTCTGGCAGGAAAACTGGTTGTGTGTACGAGGCTTCAGACTGATATCATCTGTGAGGAAATAAATTATCTATTGGAGGAAGCAGCAGCAACTTTGATTCTGGGTTGATTCAGAAGCAAGTCAAGTGTCTCACAAGTGCCTCATGTTTAGAAGCAAGTCAAGAACCTGAAGCTCCATGTGGAGATATCTGTTGAAACATAATACATTAATTTTTTATGAAGAGTATTATTGTCAAGCTTTTTCAAACCTTTTTTGGTGAATGGGAACAACATGTGGTTGAGAATGACACTTTGTTGATATACCTGTCCAGAATCATAACCTGGTTCGGGTACATTGACGATGTTTTGATTTCATGAGGACGAGGTAGTTTGGTTTAGGAGAGAATAATATGGATTTGAAACTCACCAGTACATAACAAACCAAGAAAAGTCAAAATGCACTACTGGACATTACCTTAGGGGTGGGGGATGTGATGGACCATTCATTACTTGACATCCCATGTCAACCAATAATCTTCTCCGTGCCACCAGATATCACCCACAATTTTTTTAGCAAAGACCATACTGAATAAACAATACTGGCAGGCACATGGGACTTTGAAGAAGCCAAGGTCATCAGCAATAAATGGCTGGTTCGGGTACATTGACGATGTTTTGATTTCATGAGGACGAGGTAGTTGGGTTTGGGAGAGAATAATATGGATTTGAAACTCACCAGTACATAACAAACCAAGAAAAGTCAACATGTACTACTGGACCTTACTTTCAGGATGGGGGATGATGGACCATTCATTACTTGACATCTCATGTCAACCAATAATCTTCTTCGTACCACCAGATATCACCCACAAATTTTAGCAAAGACCATACTGAATGGACAATACCGGCAGGCGTACCGGACGTCATGAGGAGTAAAGCATACCAAAAGGCCCAGGAGAGCACATGTGAAGAACTTCTTTACATAATAGCTCTATAGCAAAATTGTGCTTGAGATACACAAATTTGTCCAATAAGATTTTTGGTATTTGCTCCAGGCATTGGCATTTCTTGACTAGTGAGTTATGCCGCGTACACACGGTCGGAATTTCCGACAGAAAAATTCAGATTATATTCAATATTATATTGAATATTCCCACCAGAGTCTCCCCTTTACGCATGCTCCCGTTTTGAATTATAATCATTCATTACCTGTTGCAACAGAACTGGATGGGCTCCAGACACAATGCTTTGCACCCCGAGCCCACCCTATTTTGAAGCCTATTAGAGCCTCTGGTTCTAATCAGGTGCTTAAAAAAACAAAAAACCCTGTCCCTGTAATTCATGCACCTGGTGCCCTGAAAGGGGCCAGGCACAAGGATAGGGAGGGTGGCGGGGCATGGATAGGGGGGGGGGAGCACACGAGCGCCTACAATGGACTGGTCTCCACTGCTGGGAACTGGCCGGGAAATCCCTATACTTCTGCAGAATACCACGCTGTATACTCCATGTACCTGATTCTGTATACAGTTTATGCAGCGCTGACAGTGGGAGCATCTAATAGTAAAGCAAAGCTTGGCACAAATCAGTGGCGGCTGGTGTTCAAAATTTTTGGGGGGTGCAAACAAACTGATGAAAAAAAAAAACATCAAGCGCAGCCACTGTGCCCATAAATTGCCGCCACTGTGCCATCAAACACAGCTACTGTGCCACTTGTGCCCATCAATTGCCACCACTGTGCCCATCAATTGCCACCACTGTGCCCAATCAATCGCTGCCAGTGTGCCCATCAATTACTGCCAGTGTGTCCCATCAATTGCCACCAGTGTGTCCCATCAAGTGACGCTACTGTGCCCCATCAAATGCTGCCAGTGTGCCCCCCGCCCTGCACTTACCTGTCTCAGCGCTGTCCTCCACGCTCCGAGTCCTCCATGTCTTCTCCTGTCCTATTCCCATCCTCTGCTATGATTGGACGCCTGATAGGCATCCAATTACAGCACCTGTCGCTTCAGCCAATCAGGTGCACCTGATTGGCTGAGAGGCCGGTCAGTGTTAGGGAAGCAATTTATTTGCTTCCCTAACACAACACTGTGTAAATAGCAAATGCACAGCATTGCGCCCGCTGTTTACTAATTTGGAAGCCTATTAGAGCCTATGGCCTATGGCTCTAATCAGGAAGCCTATTAGGGCCAACCGCGCTTCCAAAAACACCTCGCCAATGTAATTCAGATGCCCGGCGCCCTGCCAGGAGCCCGGGCCCCTGAATAGGGGGCGGCAGCGGCGACAATAACGGTGATAGACATGTGCAGGAGAGAGGGGGCAGCGCTCCTGCGCCCTCTATGGACTCACCGCCATTGGCACAAATAAACAACTTAAAGTCACAGGAAACCTGGAGTCCAGCTTTAATATCACTTTAACAGTAACTATTCTCCACTAGAATAAAAAAGTTGACTGGATTTTAACCTCTTTCCCACCGCGCCATAAGCATTTTACTGCTACGGCGCGGCGGGGTTATCTTGGGACGACGTCCCTGGGACGTCGTCCTTCACTTTCACGATTGAGCGTCCCCTGGGACGCGCTCGCGAAAGTGTCCGTGATCGGCGCATCACGGATCACGGTAAATTGCCGCTGATCGCGGCCGTTTACCACGTGATCGTGCCGTCGAATGACGGCGCGATCACCTGTAAACAAACCAGCGTCATTTGATGACGCCGGTTCCTCCCTCTCCTCCCTCTCCTCTCTGTACCGTTCGGTACAGTGTGCGAGGAGAGAGGGGGGGGGGGGCGGGGTGTCAGCAGCTGAGCTGTGGCTGGATCTGTGACAAATGCAGTCACAGATCCAGCCATCCCTCAATCCATCCCAGCTCTGCAATACCCCAGTACCCAGCAATCCCCCCAGTACCCAGCAATCCCCCCAGTACCCAGCAATCCCCCCAGTACCCAGCAATACCCCAATACCCATCAATACCCCAATAATCGGCAATACCCCAATACCCAACAATACCCCAATACCCAGCAATACCCCAATACCCAGCAATACCCCAATACTCGGCAATACCCCAGTACTCGGCAATACCCCAGTACTCGGCAATACCCCAATACTAGGCAATACCCCAGTACTCGGCAATACCCCAATACTCGGCAATACCCCAGTACTCGGCAATACCCCAATACTTGGCAATACCCCTATACTCGACAATACCCCAATACCCTGCATGATACTTTGCAATACCCCAATACTCTGCAATACCCTGCGCGATACTCTGCAATACCGCCTATGGGGATTTTTAAGTAGCGAAGTTTGGCGCCATTCCACAAGTGTGCGCAATTTTGAAGGGTGACATGTTGGGTATCTATTTACTCGGCGTAACTTCATCTTTCACATTATAAAAAAAAAATTGGGCTAACTTTACTGTTTTGTTTTGTTTTAAGCACAAAACATTTTTTTTAAAAACACGCGTTCAATAAATTTCTGCGAAAATACCGTACGAGATAAAAAGTTGTAACGAAATTGTATTCTCTAGGGTCTTTGCTAAAAAAGCATATATAATGTTTTGGGGTTCTATGTAATTTTCTAGCAAATAAATGATGATTTTTCCATGTAGGAGAGAAATGTCAGAATTGGTCTGTGTGTTCCAGAACGTCTGATGGCGTTCCCTGCATGTTGGGCCTCTGTATGTGGCCACGCTGTGTAAAAGTCTCACACATGGGGTATCGCCATACTCGGGAGGAATAGCAGAATGTGTTTTGGGGTGTAATTTGTGGTATGCATATGCTGTGTGTGAGAAATAACCCGCTAATATGACGGAAACAAGAAATGAACTAAAACAAGAAGAATCAAAACATTACCTTCTGCGTTCTGAGACAGCTCCATCTCCTGACCTGCACAATGTGAGAGGTTTATGGTAATTAGTTTTAGGGACATTTACTGCTATACCACTTTAATGCCAGTTTTCACTATACCCACATCATCATAAAATATCAATAAATAGTGTATTATATGGTGTTCATACTCACTCAGTCACTATGGAATTCCTTTTCTGTATTCTGCAACCTGGTTGATCCTGCTGCTCTCTATCTCCCCCTTCTGTCCATGTCCCCTGTTCAGCTAGGGGATTTTGCAGAGCAGTGTTGGCAGCTCTGCACACGCTCAGTTTTCAGTGAGTTTCTATGCTGAGCATTTCCTCCCTATCACATCTGAGCAGCCCATGTGACTATAGAGTCACACATGTGGGCGTACACACAATGACAGCCCACTCCTCTCCTCCTCACTAACCAGCTAAAATAGGGGGCTGGATATTACATGTAGATTAATAGAGGCTTCACCTCCCTCTTATTCTAATGCGGCGTACACGCGATCATTTTTCGGGTTGTAAAAAAAAAAGAATTTTCAGGCTCTAGAAAAAAATAAGTTTTTTTCAACCCGATCATTAAAACGGCCTTGCCTACACAGAATCGTGAAAAAAAAATGCTCTACCACAGCGCGGTGACGTACAACACGTACGACGGCACTATAAAGGGGAAGTTCAATGCGGATGGCGCCATCCTTTGGGCTGCTTTAGCTGATTCCATGTTAGTAAAAGATGATTCGCGCTTTTCTGTCTGTTACAGCGTGATGAATGTGCTTACTCCATTACGAACGCTAGTTTTACCAGAACAAGCGCTCCCGTCTCATAACTTGCTTCTAAGCATGCGCGTTTTTTCACAGCGTTAAAGCCCACACACAACCATTTTTTACAACCCAAAAAACGAAAACGTTAAAAACCTTGTGAAAAAACAGAGCATGTTCGAATTTTTTTTGCCCTTTTTTCAGAACCCGAACAATGCTCAGAAGCCCACATACGATCGTTTTTAATGACATTAAAAAAAAAAAAATCCCGAAAAACGGTTGTGTGTACGCGGCATAGGATTCAAGCTGGAGGGGTGCAACACAGCCTGCGACTAGCAGAAATCCACCCACACCAT
Organism: Rana kukunoris; assembly: GCA_029574335.1. Classification (NCBI taxonomy): domain Eukaryota; kingdom Metazoa; phylum Chordata; class Amphibia; order Anura; family Ranidae; genus Rana; species Rana kukunoris. The sequence goes on along the minus strand of CM056052.1, from coordinate 552,385,777 downwards.
GTTATTGCCAAAAAATAATAAAGATTTGATTTCAAATTTTTTTTTTTTTTACTCTGTATTCCAAAGGCAGTTATTTTTTTTGGGACATGTGATCAGAAGCTCTTCCTGCTTATGTTTCCCTGCAGACAAGTTGGGAGAGAGCCGGGTCATGTGACAGCTAGGGTGACCACATTTCCAAACTACCAGTCAGGGACACCCTCCATCTCCAAAAATCAGCTTGTGCTGTAATGAATCACAGCACAGTGATTGGACACAAGAGGCAGGATTTATGATTTCTCCAATCACAAGCAGGGGGCGGGGATTGTGGTCCTCCAGACATTCCCAGCCAGGACAAGTACTGTCAGTGAGTAAAGCGATGATGTGGCTGCCTTTTTTGGGGGCATCAGATTGGCCCAGGGGGGGGGGTGTGGTGGCTGTGTCAGTTTAATTCCGGGACACTGTATTGTCCTGGAATGAATGTGCCCCGGGACAGTCCCGGGCAATCCGGGACACGTGGTCACCCTAGTGACAGCTGGTGAGTGGGCGGGCTGCTCTGCGATTGGGCGGCTCCGTCGGTGGGCGGCTCCGCGGATGAGAGAGTGGGCGGCTCTGTCGGTGGGCGGCTCCGCGGATGAGAGAGTGGGCGGCTCCATGGGCGGACGGCTTTGTGGATGAGAGAGTGGGCGGCTCCGTGGATGAGAGAGTGGGCGGCTCCGCGGGCGGGCGGCTCTGCGGATGAGAGAGTGGGCGGCTCCGTGGGTGGGCGACTCCGCGGATGAGAGAGTGGGCGGCTCCGTCGGTGGGTGGTTCCGTGGGTGAGAGAGTGGGCGGCTCCATGGGCGGGCGGGTCCGCGGGTGAGAGAGTGGGCAGCTCCATGGGCTGGTCCGTGGATGAGAGAGTGGGCAGCTTCATGGGCGGGTCCGTGCATGAGAGAGTGGGCCGCTCCGTGGATGAGAGAGTGGGCGGCTCCGTGGGCGGGCGGCTCCGCTGATAAGAGAGTGGGTGGCTCCGTGGGTGGGCGGCTCCGCGGAAGAGAGAGTGGGCGGCTCCGTGGGTAGGCGGCTCCGTGGATGAGAGAGTGGGCAGCTACATGGGTGGGAGGCTTCATGGATGAGAGAGTGGGTGGCTCTGTGGGCAGGCGGCTCCGTGGATGAGAGAGTGGGCGGTTCCGTGGGTTGGCGGCTCCGCAGATGAGAGTGGGCGGCTCCATGGATGAGAGAGTGGGCAGCTACATGGGTGGGAGGCTCCATGGATGAGAGAGTGGGCGGCTCTGTGGGTGGGAGGCTCCATGGATGAGAGAGTGGGCGGCTCCGTGGGTAGGCGGCTCCGTGGATGAGAGAGTGGGCAGCTACATGGGTGGGAGGCTCCGTGGATGAGAGAGTGGGCGGCTCTGTGGGCGGGCGGCTCCGTGGATGAGAGAGTGGGTGGCTCCGTGGGTCAGCGGCTCCGCAGATGAGAGAGTGGGCGGCTCCGTGGATGAGAGAGTGGGCGGCTCTGTGGGCGCGCAGCTCCGTGGATGAGAGAGTGGGCGGCTCCGTGGATGAGAGAGTGGGCGGCTCCGTGGATGAGAGAGTGGGCGGCTCCGTGGATGAGAGAGTGGGCGGCTCCACGGATGAGAGAGTGGGCGGCTTCGTAGGTGAGAGAGTGGGTGGTTCCAGGGGTGGGCCGGGCTGTCGGGAGTCTTGTTTGGTTTTCCACACTTGCTGTCTTTTTTTTTTGTTTGTTACTGTGCATTATCTGAGGTAAGGGTAATGCTGGGATCCCAGGCCCTGGACACAGCATTGGCAAAGGTGCAGGACTGTACCGACCAATCCAGCACACTTGTCATGTGTGTATCACATTACTGTTATCACTAGAAATGACCGGATCGGCCTTATGTAAAACTTAACATTGGGCCCCACTCACACCAATGATGAGAACAATAATTTAAGGACAAGAGCCTCTTCCCTACAACCCTGGCCGGTGGTTGTTGGGTTCTTTAACAAGGCGGCGCCCAGATCCTGTTCTTTAATAACTAAGGGGCACCTGATGAACCCGCCCCCTTGTGACGTCATTGACTGAGGGCATGCTGGGTCATTGACGTCACAAGGGGTGGTGTCACCAATATTCACTTATTGTTGGGGATACTAGTGGCCCCGCTCCTGAGCCAGGGCTCTTAACGCTGCCTGAGCACAGCAGGGTTAAGTCCTCTGTTTCTCAAAACTGGGGTAATGCATTGGGTAAGCTAGGCAGCCGCAAGGCCCCTGTGAGTGTGAGGCCTTAGGCGTCCGCCCAATTAAAGAGCCGCCTCTGCCTATCGGTGTTTGGAGAGTATTATTCAACATTCTGTGAGCAAACTTTTGCACAAAGTATTTAGTACTGATCGGAATACGTACTGGACATGGTGGAGACTTGCTGAAACGATCAAATCCTCCTGACCGGCCCTAGAGAAGAATGAGATAAGAGGAGGTCAGTGTGAAAGTTACAGAATTATTAACTACAGAGAGAGAGAGAAACAGAGGTCTGTGGGCAAAGTACAGCTTCACTTCACCTGACCATTTTATACTGTTACTAATAATTCATTTCTAAACCTAAAGAACTGAAGGCAATTTTATTTTTCATTTTAAAAAGAGTAAGGAAGGGTTAAAACCCCTGTCAGGTTTTAACAGGGTGAACTCCAATCAAGTTGTAGAAACATCTCAAGCATGGTCAGTGGAAACAGGAGGCACCTGAGATCAATTCTGTGTGTCATGGCAAAGGGTGTGATACTTGTGTACATGGGAGGAGCCTGTGATACTTATGTACATGGGAGGAGTCTGTGATACTTGTGTACATGGGAGGAGCCTGTGATAATTATGTACATGGGAGGAGCCTGTGATAATTATGTACATGGGAGGAGCCTGTGATAATTATGTACATGGGAGGAGTCTGTGATACTTGTGTACATGGGAGGAGTCTGTGATACTTATGTACATGGGAGGAGTCTGTGATAATTATGTACATGGGAGGAGCCTGTGATAATTATGTACATGGGAGGTGCCTGTGATAATTATGTACATGGGAGGAGCCTGTGATAATTATGTACATGGGAGGAGTCTGTGATAATTATGTACATGGGAGGTGCCTGTGATAATTATGTACATGGGAGGAGCCTGTGATAATTATGTACATGGGAGGAGTCTGTGATACTTATGTACATGGGAGGAGTCTGTGATACTTATGTACATGGGAGGAGCCTGTGATAATTATGTACATGGGAGGAGTCTGTGATACTTGTGTACATGGGAGGAGCCTGTGATAATTATGTACATGGGAGGTGCCTGTGATAATTATGTACATGGGAGGAGCCTGTGATAATTATGTACATGGGAGGAGCCTGTGATAATTATGTACATGGGAGGAGTCTGTGATACTTGTGTACATGGGAGGTGCCTGTGATAATTATGTACATGGGAGGAGCCTGTGATAATTATGTACATGGGAGGAGCCTGTGATAATTATGTACATGGGAGGAGTCTGTGATACTTGTGTACATGGGAGGAGCCTGTGATAATTATGTACATGGGAGGAGTCTGTGATACTTGTGTACATGGGAGGAGCCTGTGATAATTATGTACATGGGAGGTGCCTGTGATAATTATGTACATGGGAGGAGCCTGTGATAATTATGTACATGGGAGGAGTCTGTGATACTTGTGTACATGGGAGGTGCCTGTGATAATTATGTACATGGGAGGAGCCTGTGATAATTATGTACATGGGAGGAGCCTGTGATAATTATGTACATGGGAGGTGCCTGTGATACTTGTGTACATGGGAGGAGCCTGTGATAATTATGTACATGGGAGGAGCCTGTGATAATTATGTACATGGGAGGTGCCTGTGATACTTGTGTACATGGGAGGAGCCTGTGAAACTTATGTACATGGGAGGAGCCTGTGATAATTATGTACATGGGAGGAGTCTGTGATACTTATGTACATGGGAGGAGCCTGTGATAATTATGTACATGGGAGGTGCTTGTGATACTTATGTACATGGGAGGAGTCTGTGATACTTATGTACATGGGAGGAGTCTGTGATACTTATGTACATGGGAGGAGCCTGTGATAATTATGTACATGGGAGGAGCCTGTGATAATTATGTAGATGGGAGTAGCTTGTGATACATGTGTACATGGGAGGAGCCTGTGATACTTACGTACATGGGAGGAGTCTGTGATACTTGTGTACATGGGAGGAGCCTGTGATATTTATGTACATGGGAGGAGCCTGTGATACTTGTGTACATGGGAGGAGCCTGTGATAATTATGTACATGGGAGGTGCCTGTGATACTTATGTACATGGGAGGAGCCTGTGATACTTATGTACATGGGAGGAGCCTGTGATACTTATGTACATGGGAGGAGCCTGTGATATTTATGTACATGGGAGGAGCCTGTGAAACTTATGTACATGGGAGGAGTCTGTGATACTTATGTACATGGGAGGAGCCTGTGATACTTATGTACATGGGAGGAGCCTGCGATACTTATGTAGATGGGAGGAGTCTGCGATACTTCTGTACATGGGAGGAGTCTGTGATACTTCTGTACATGGGATTTTTTAACTTTTTTATTTTTAATACATTTGCAAGGATTTCAAACAGAATTCTTTCACATTGTCATTATGGGGTATTGTTTGAAGAATTTTGAGGAAAATAATGAATTTAATCCATTTTCGAATAAGGCTGCAACATAACAAAATGTGGAAAAGGTAAAGCTCTGTGAATACTTTCTGGATGTTCTGTGTATATATGTATATACTGTGTGTGTGTACCGTCTGGCATTTCTGTCTCTGCTGGCAAACATCGAGTACCCGGCACCCACCGATTGACTTCCGCTGCGTCTAATGAGCACAGAAGAGAGCCGGCGCCAGCTTGCCTACACAGAAGTGTTGGATCATGTACATATTAGTGATCCACCGCATGGCTGCCACAATGTAGCAATAAAAATGCTAAAGCGTCATCAATAAGCGGTAATATTTCTTCCTATCCAATTACTAACCATAATAGGATAAACATTAAAATTGTTCATGTATAATTTCACTTTAGGTTTTCATAGATAATAAAAAATCAGATATCATTAGTATGGAGCCTTGAAAAAGTATTCATACCCCTTGACATTTTCCAAATGTTGTCATGTTACAACCAAAAACATAAATGTATTTTATTGGGATTTTATGTGATGGACCAACACAAAGTGTCACATAATTGTGAAGTGGAAGGAAAATTATAAATGGTTTTCAATATTTTTTTTACAAATAAATATGTGAAAAGTGTGTGTGTGGGGGGGGGGGGGACATTTCTATTCAGCCCCCTTTACTCTGATAACTAAAATCTAGTGGAACCAATTGCCTTCAGAAGTCACCTAATTTGTAAATAGAGTCCACCTGTGTGTCATGTAATCTCAGTATCAATACAGCTGTCCTGTGAAGCCCTCAGAGGTTTGTTAGAGAACCTTAGTGAACAAACAGCATCATGAATGCCAAGGAACACACCAGACAGGTCAGGGATAAAGTTGTGGAGAAGTATAAAGCAGGGTTGGGTTATAAAAAAAAATCTCCCAAGCTTTGAAGATCTCACGGAGCTTCTGTTCAATCCATCATCCGAAAATGGAAAGAGTATGGTACAACTGCAAACCTACCAAGACATGGCCGTCCACCTAAACTGACCAGGCCGGGCAAGGAGAGCATTCATCGGAGAAGCAGCCAAGAGGCCCATGGTAACTCTGGAGGAGCTGCAGAGATCCACAGCTCAGGGGGGAGAATCTGTCCACAGGACAACTATTAGTGGTGCTCTCCACAAATCTGCCCTTTATGGAAGAGTGACAAGAAGAAAGACATAAGAAGTCCTGTTTGCAGTTTGTGAGAAGCCATGTGGGGGAGGGGACACAGCAAACATGTGGAAGAAGGTGCTCTGGTCACATGACACCAAAATTCTACTTTTTGTCCTAAAAGCAAAATGCTATGTGTGGGGGAAAACTAACACTGCACATCACCCTGAGCACACCATCCCTACTGTGAAACATGGTGGTGGCAGCATCATGTGGTGGGGATGCTTTTCTTCAGCAGGGACAGGGAAGCTGGTCAGAGTTGATGGGAAGATGGATGGAGACAAATACAGGACAATTTTAGAAGAAAACCTGTTAGGCCCCGTACACACGATCAGACCGGTCTAATGAGACTTGTCTGACGGACCGTTTTCATCAGACAACTCTGAACTTGTCTGTTGGTCTGATGTGCGTACACACCATGAGACCAAAAATTCGATCAGACCAGAACGCGGTGACGTAGAACACAACGACGTGATGAAAAAACGAAGTTCAATGCTCCCAAGCATGCGTCGACTTGATTCTGAGCATGCGCGGGTTTTTGGTCCGATGATTTTGCGTACTAACCATCGAACCTGTCCGACGGACAGGTGTCCAGCAGACAGGTTTTAAAGCATGCTTTAAAACTTTGGTCCGCTGGATGGGCCGTACACACCATCGAACTGGTCCGATGAAACTGGTCGGCAGACCAGTTTCATCGGACATGTCTGATCGTGTGTACGCGGCCTTAGAGTCTGCAAAAGACTTGAGACTTGGGGGGGGGGGGGGTTCACCCTCCAGCAGGACAACGGCCCTAAAGTACAGCCAGAGCTACAATGGAACGGTTTACATCAAAGCCTATTTACAGCCTATTCAGTCCAGACCTAAATCACATTGAGAATCTGTGGCAAGACTTGAAAATTGCTGATCACAGACGCTTTCCATCCAATCTGACAGAGACAGAGATATTTTACAAAGAAGATGAATGGGCAGAAATGTCCCTCTCTAGATGTGCAAAGCTGGTAGAGACCCCCCAAAAACACTTGTAGAGAAAGGGGGTTCTACAAAGTATTGACTCCGGGGGGCGCCATACAAATAATGTACCCCCCCCCCCCCCCCAACTTTTCACATATGTATTTGTATCATTTTCCTTCCACTTCACAATTATGTGACACTTTGTGTTGGTCCATCACATAAAATCCCAATAAAATACATTTACGTTTTTGGTTGTGACATGAGAAAATGTGAGGGTAATTTCAGGGGGTATGAATACTTTTTCAAGGCTCTGTATTTGTCACCCAATAAAAGCGCGGTATAATCCACTTGGTCACATGAAGTAGCTGGGATGATGTGGACAGATTTGGTAACACATGACAAAGTTACACAACTGTATTTAGAGGTTTCAAATTTGTTTCACTTTTTATCACAAAAGGGTTAAAGAAACAATATGCTTGGGGTTGGTCTTCCCGCCGCCCAACCCCCCCCCCCACCCCCCCACCAGACCTGCGCTGGCTCTCCGATCACCCCACCGCCGCACTTATCACAGCTCTGCAGACCCAGGTGCCTCAGGTGTGTTGCATCATCTGGCACGCCGCTCTATTATCTGATCTCTCCTCCCCTTTGGCAAACTAGAATTGTTGGCGCCATTTTTCGAACGCCCCGGCGAGGATCTCCGACAACGTGTCCTAACGGTCACATTGTGTGCGGAGCGCCCCGGACTGCGCCAGACAACCATCAATGTGGAGTCGATGGTTTTGTTAGTGATTCATGTATAGAATATAAAGAATAATATACAGAGAGATGGAAATGTATCATTCCTGAGAATCCCAAACTTGTTACATTGTATCCAAGACTTCCTCCCCCTCCCCCACTCTCACCTAGGGGCTCATTCACATCAATGCACATAAAGGGAACAGATCTGAGTATTTAAAGCAGAGCTCCACCCCCAATTTTTTTTTTTTTTTTTAAGTCATCAGCTACAAATAGTGCAGCTGCTGCCTTTTAATATAAGGACACCTACCTGTCCTGGGCGCCCGCGCTGTCGGCACCCAAAGCTGATCCGTCCCTCGGCTCTCGTTTGCCGCCGCCATCTTTAGTAAGGGAATCAGGAAATGAAGCATTGCTGCTTCACTTCCTGGTTCCCTATTGCGCATGCGCGATCCCACTGGTCCCTGCTGTCTTCTGGGACCTGTGTGTAGGCGACCAATGCCCGGGCGGTGGGAGCAAATCAGAGGCGGCTCTAGGCTTAGGCAAAACTTGACATGGGACCCCACTCACAAAAATCATTTAAGGACAGGAGCCTCTTCCCCACAACCCTGGCTGGTGGTTGTGGGGGTCTGCAGGCAGGGGGGGCTCATCGGAATCTGGAAGCCCCCTTTAACAAGGTGGCCCTGAGATCCTGCTCTTTAAAAACTAAGGGGTGGGGGCCACCCGGTGATGTCACCTGGTGAACCCGCCCCCTTGTGACATCATTGACTGAGGACATGTTGGGTCATTGACGTCACAAGGGGTGGTGTCACCGATATTCACTGGTTGTTAGGGACGCTGGCGGCCCCGCTCCTGAGTCAGGGCTCTTAATGCTGCCTGAGCACAGCAATGTTAAGGTCCCCTGTCCCTCAAAAACTGGGGTAATGCATTGGGTAAGTTAGGAGGCCGCGAGGCCCCTGTGAGAGTGAGGCCTTAGGTGATTTGCCTAATTAAAGAGCCGCCTCTGGAGCAAATACTCCCCCTGGAGCAAATACCTGGATTACACAGGTATCTCCTCCCCCCTGAAAGGTGTCAAATGTGGGGGGGGGGGGGAGGGGTCCGAAAAGCGGAAGTTCCATTTTTCGCTGGAACTCGTCTTTAAATCTCTTCAAAACTACATAATAATAATAATAATAATGGAATATGCACAATTTCCCGCACTGAAACGCGCTGCCTTCTGCATTATTTTTTAGTGGCACCTCCGTGCATCCACCAAAAGCAGGCGCGTTCGCAGCCGCCAAACGCACCGTAGTGCAGTACCCATGCAGTTTGCAGTGATGCGATTCTTAACAATTGTGCTTGCTGTCCTTTTTTTCTTTGCGCTTTCCATCGCATTCGGCAGCCCATTGAAATTAAAAATGTAAAAAGCTGGTGAAAACGTGACACACAGAAACGCGTGGGGGGCAAAAAAAAAAAATGAATAATGCATGCATGCGTTCGCACACACCTTTATGATGCAAATGAGCCCTAAATCACAGGCAGGGGATCCACCTGCAGGAGGTGACTCCCCCCCCCCCCCCCCCCCCCAAAAAAAAAATCTAAGATCTCACCCCACCTCTTGGAATCAAAGTCAACCCACCCTGGGACAGTCACACTAGGGGGGGGGGGGGGGAAGGGCTGGATAATGCTGGATGTCCTCCAGCCGGGAAATGCAATGAAATGAGGCTCTGACTTGCTGAAAACTGAATACTTTTATATGGACTATCAACTGAAGGACTTATGAATAAATGGTTGTGGAACAAATTATTTCAGTTTTCATTATTTCTTATGGGGAAATTCCCTTTGATATACAAATGCTTTGAATGACAAGCATGTTTCAACTAATTATGCTTGCAATCCGAGGTTTTACTGTATTTAAGTCTCTTGGAAATGAGATAATAAAGGAATCAAACAATTCATCACCCCCCCCCCCCCCCTCAGCCCAGTCGCTACTCTCCATGCACACTTACCTGCTCTCTGATAGTGTCGTATTTCAGGTGAGTCGGTGTGCACTGATCATGGAGTGTCGGAGTTCCCGTATGGATGTGTTGGGCTGGAGACGCTTTCACTTTCATTAGACGATCCTCCCTCTTCCGTCCTCCTGGGAAGTGAGAACTCAGGACCCGAGTCACAGAAGTGCTTAAAGGGAAAGTCCTGACACCGCGCCGAGTGCCGACACCGGGAAAGGGCCCCGGATATAAACATGAGGTGTAAATGACGACAAAACCACACCAGGCAGCCTTGGAGCCGTACCGGGCTGTCCGGTCCTGAATGGCATCCCCCACCCACTCTGCACAGCAGCAACACAACTCTAAATGCCAGTTCACAGCAGACGCAGTCCAGTGTGTTTTGTTCTGCATCAAAAACGCATAGAAAGTTGGTTATATGGTTTTCAATGGCATCGTTCACACCAGTGCTGTCAGTTTCAGTGCGTTCCAGATCCAGAAAAAAAGAAAAAGTAGAACATGCTGCATTTTGGAATGCTGTAAAATGCATCAAAAACGCACTGGAACGCACCAGAACACACTTAAATGCACCAAAAGTGCACCCAAATGCACAAAAAACTTACTGGAATGTTCACCAGAAGGCACCTTAATCCACCAAAAACCCACTGGAATGCACCCAAATGCATCATAAACGCATTGGAATGCACCAAAATGCACTGGAACACTTCCAAATGCACCAAAAACGCACTGGAATGCACCTAAATGTACCAAAAACGCATTGGAACGTACCTTAAAGCACCAAAAACGCACTGGAACACTCCCAAATGCACCAACAATGCATAGAAAGTTGGTTATATGGTTTTCAATGACATTGTTCACACCAGTGCTGTCAGTTCCAGTGTGTTCCAGATCCAGAAAAAAAGAAAAAGTAGAACATGCTGCATTTTGGAATGCTGTAAAATGCATCAAAAACGCACTGGAACGCACCAGAACACACTTAAATGCACCAAAAGTGCACCCAAATACACAAAAAACTTACTGGAATGGCCACCAGAAGGCACCTTAATCCACCAAAAACGCATTGGAATGCACCTAAATGCACCAAAAACGCAGTGGGACACTCCCAAATGCACCAAAAACGCATTGGAATGCATCTAAATGCACCAAAATGCACTGGAATGCACCCAAATGCATCATAAACGCATTGGAATGCACCTAAATGCACCAAAATGCACTGGAACACTTCCAAATGCACCAAAAACGCACTGGAATGCACCTAAATGTACCAAAAACGCATTGTAACGTACCTTAAAGCACCAAAAATGCACTGGAACACTCCCAAATGCACCAAAAATGCATAGAAAGTTGGTTATATGGTTTTCACACCATCATTCACACCAGTGCTGTCAGTTCCAGTGCGTTCCAGATCCAGAAAAAAAGAAAAAGTAGAACGTGCTGCATTTTGGAATGCTGTAAAATGCATCAAAAACGCACTGGAACGCACCCAAATGTACATAAATGCACTGGAACACAATTGTCATTATTTAGGGTTAAGAAAAAAATGGGGTGAAAAAAAGCACTGGACTGCATCAAAAATGTACCAAAAACGCACTGGACGTGTCAAAAACGCGCATGCAAAAAAAAAAAAAACCTGGAATGCATCCATATTGCGTTTCTATGGTGTGAATTGGCCCAGAAGGTTACATAGTTACATAGTTAGTCAGGTTGAAAAAAGACACAAGTCCATCCAGTTCAACCATAAAAATAAAAAACAAAGTAAAACACAGTACATCCCATACACCCAACTCCATACCCACAGTTGATCCAGAGGAAGGCAAAAAACCCCAGCAGAGCGATGATCCAATTTGCTACCGGAGGGGAAAAAATTCCTTCCTGATCCCCCGAAAGGCAATCGGATTTACCCCGGATCAACTTTACCTACAAATCTTAGTACTCAGTTATATTATGTGTAGGAAAGAATCCAGACCCTTCTTAAGGCAATCTACTGAGCCGGCCAGAACCACCTCTGGAGGGAGTCTGTTCCACATTTTCACAGCTCTAACTGTGAAGAAACCTTTCCGTATTTGGAGGTGAAATCTCTTTTCCTTCAGACGTAAGGAGTGCCCCCTTGTCCTCAGTTGACCATAAAGTGAATGAGGTAAAGCTGATCTCCAGGCAGATATAAAAGACACAAATCAGTGCAGCCCCCGGTATTCATTCACACCTCATGAAATATAAATACCAGAAAAAACATAGAATCAGCTTCCTATAACAGAACTCAGACTGAGAGAGGGAGCAGCGGAACTGGGAGCCAATCCGATGTGCTGAGTGGGAACATGATGATAGGAGAAGAGAGCAGGTATGCCACCCTGGACCACCAGGGCAATGCCAATCAGTGCACATCCAAAATGCCTGCTAGTGACACCAGGGATGCCCTTCAGTGCCGCATATCAGTGCCACGTATCAGTGCCCAGCAGTGCTGCCTATGAGTGCCCAGCAGTCCTGCCTATCAGTGGCACTCATAAGTACCCATCAGTACAGCCTTTCAGCACCCATCAGTGCCCACCAGTGACACCCATGAGTGCCCATCAGTGCCGCCTATCAATGCCCATCAGTGCTGCATATCAGTGCCCATTATCAGTGCCATCTCATAGGTGCCACCTCATCGGTGCCACCTTATCAGTGCCCGTCAGTGCCACCTTATCAGTGCCCATCGTCAGTGCCATTCAGTGCCATCTCGTAGGTGCGACCTCATCTGTGCCACCTTATCAGTGCCCATAGTCAGTGCCATTCAGTGCCATCTCGTAGGTGCGACCTCATCTGTGCCACCTTATCAGTGCCCATCGTCAGTGCCATTCAGTGCCATCTCGTAGGTGCGACCTCATCTGTGCCACCTTATCAGTGCCCATCATCAGTGCCATTCAGTGCCATCTCGTAGGTGCGACCTCATCTGTGCCACCTTATCAGTGCCCATCGTCAGTGCCATTCAGTGCCATCTCGTAGGTGCGACCTCATCTGTGCCACCTTATCAGTGCCCATCGTCAGTGCCATTCAGTGCCATCTCGTAGGTGCGACCTCATCTGTGCCACCTTATCAGTGCCCATCGTCAGTGCCATTCAGTGCCCATCAGTGCCATCTCATTGGTGCCACCTTATCAGTGCCCGTCAGTGCCGCCTTATCGGTGCTCATCAGTGAAGGAGAAAAAATACTTATTTACAACATTTTATAACAGAAATAAAAGAAGAAAAAAATCAAAATTTTCAATTTTTTTTTCATTTGTTTAGCTAAAAATAAAAACCTGCAGAGGTGATCAAATACCACGAAAATAAAGCCCTATTTGTGGGGAAAAAATTACATGAATTTTGTTTGGGTGGAGTGTAGCACGACCGCGCAATTTTCATTTTAACTGAAAGCTGAAAATTGGCCTGGGCAGGAAGGGGGGTAAGTGCCCCGGTATGGAAGTGGTTACGGCCAAATCAATAAGCTGGTTGCTGAAATGTGAAAATTCTTCAGCCCTGAAAGTGGTTCCGGGAAATAATCACTCGGGGAGTGTATTTGTCTCTTACCAAGAATACAAGTTCCGTCTCTGGAGATAACACTTGTGTAGCAGATGGATAATGGTTCAGCCGGGAGCTCCCCCGTCCATCATCCCGGAACCCAACATGTTTTTTTATGAATCAAGCCCCAGGGTAACATTATGCAGCATGTGGTTTTTCTTTTGCTACTTAGATAAAGCCTGCAGTATTCATTTTTAGCCACTAGATGTCACAGGAGTCATATCAGTGCATTATCCCAGAAATGAATGACATGCAATACTCACTTTTACCCAGTAGATGGCACCAGAGAAATAGCAGCACAATATTAACCCCTTCAATACCAGGCTTTTATTCCCACCTCCATACCGGGCCTATTCTGGCACTTCTCTTCTCTCTCACTTCTCTACATGTACAAATCATCATTCTCTTGCTAGAAAATTACTCAGAACCCCCCAAACATTATATATGTTTTTTTTTTTTTTTTTAGCAGAAACCCTAGACCAGTGATGGCGAACCTCGGCACTCCAGATGTTTTGGAACTACATTTCCCATGATGCTCATGCACTCTGCAGTGTAGTGGAGCATCATGGGAAATGTAGTTCCAAAACATCTGGGGTGCCGAGGTTCGCCATCACTGTCCTAGGGAATAAAATGGCGGTCATTGCAACTTTTTATCTTGCACGCAATCATTTTTCAAACGCCTTTTTTTTTTTTTTTTACGGAAAAAAAATGGTTTCATGAATTAAAAAACAACGAAAAAAGGGTAAAGTTAGCCCAATTTTTCTTTGTAAAAAAAATGAAAGACGACGTCACGCCGAGTAAATAGATACCTAACATGTCACGCTTTAAAATTCGCACGCTCGTGGAACGGCGCCAAACTTCCTTACTTCCTAGGCGATGCTTTGAAAATGTTTACAGGTTACCAGTTTAGAGTTACAGGGGAGGTCTAGTGGTAGAATTGTTGCTGGCGCTCTAACGCACGCGGCGACACCTCACATGTGTGGTTTGAACGACGTTTACATACGTGGGGGGGGCTTATGCGTGCGTTCGCTTCTGAGCGCGAGCTACCGGGGACAGGGGTGTTTTAATTTTTTTATTAGTATTTTTTATTTTACTTTTTTTTTTTATAACTTTTATTCCTATTACAAGAAATGTAAACATCCCTTGTAATAGGAAATGTGTGTGACGGGTCCTCTTTATGGAGAGATGCGGGGGGAGGGGTCAATAAGACCCCACATCTCTCCTCCAGGCTGGAAAGCATGAGATCGTTCTTAACCGCCGCTATGATCGTTCTTATGGTGCGCAGGATCGCCGCCGGAACACAATGATATCTGAACGATGCCTCTAGGTGCCCCCATCATTCAGATATCAGTTAAAAAAAAAAAAAAGTGCATGCAGTATTCATTTTTACCCACTAGATGGCACCAAAGAAATAGCACATTATTCCAGAAAACAGTGAAGTGCAGTATAACATTTTAACCACTAGATGCCACCAGAGTCACAATACCCCAGAGAGAGAGAGATCATATCCTTTCTGGTAGTGCCCCTCCTGAGACTAGACTCTGGATCCGCCCCCTGACACCAGGACCCTAAAAATCCCCCGGGTCGTCCAATCGTTTCTAGTATTAATTCTGTGACCATGCCAATAGATACATTTTTATCCCGACTCTCTGGAATCTCTGGATATACGATCGTGTGTTTAGAATTAACTAAACACACGATCGTATATCCAGAGATTCCTGGGATTTTTTTTTTAGAATAAATGGAGAAGTTAAAGGAGTTGTAAAGGAAAACATTTTTTTTTGCCTAAAATGAATGTCTGCAAGGTAGTCAGACAGAATAGTGTAATGATTCTGTTAAAAAACGAGTAAATATTAAATTCCTTCATCTATATCACCTCCGGCGTTCTAGTTTCTGTTCTCTCATTCACTTCCTGGTTTGCGGCGCTCGTTCATGTAAGAACTACATTTCCCAGCATGCATTGCGGCACGCCCAGTAATTCACACCTCCTTGGAGTCTCCAACACGTAGAGAGCGTCCTGCCGCACCGATGTAGTTCCCAGGTGGGGCCAGCACCTCACTGACCACCGCAGTAAAGCCTCCCTTCACGGTGGTGAGTAACAATCAGACAAGCAGGAAGTGAACAGAACAGAGAAGAAAGAGAGCAACTTCTGAGCAAAAACCAACAATGAGGAAGTGAAAAGAGGAATGTCTGCAGGTAAAGGATGCTTATTATGGAAAAAAAAAATCCTTTACAACCCCTTTAACTCTTCTACCAGGAGCTGTTAGTCGCCCAGGATGTAGAAAATCTTTACACTGCCGTCCCACATACTTTGGGTATCGAGGCGCTGCCGCCACCGCCTGGTAACCAATTCTAGACAATATGACTCAGATCAGGTTGTATTCCTTTTGGAATTACTTAAAGGGTTTGTAAAGGATTTTTTTTTTTATCTTAATAGCTTCCTTTACCTTAATGCAGTGCTGTTTTCATGTCCTCATTGTTCGTTTTTGCTCTCAAGTTGCTGTAATTCCTCTCTGATCTCCACACTTCCCGGTTGTCTGTTTCCTGATGACCACAATACTGGGAGCTTTCTCACTGTGGTCACTTATCAAGGAGGTGTGATTACTGTGTGTCTAAAACCCCACAGAACCAATCAGTTTTCCAAACCATCAATGCCCTGTATTGGCTCTGTGCAGCACAGAGACAGGAAACAACATGCAAAAACGAAACTGAAACTGCAGGCACATTATATGATTTATTTTTATCTGTTTTTAATCATTTTTAAAAGGAATCAGTTAACTTTTATGTCTCTATACCCTGTAAACAGTCATTTCAGCAAAACATTTTTTTATTTCATTTACAACTCCTTTAAGATAGTACTGGAGGAGAATTTTTTTCCTCTTTAAGGATACTTATTAGGTTCAGCTCACCGGTACAGCGATGGGTTCTAATGTTGCCCCCCCATATATATGCCAACTCGTTCATGGACATGCTGGAACACGCATTAATTTATCATTGCATCATCCACTTCCCGCCCAGCTTATAGCAGAATGACGGCCGGGCGTTGGTTCAGTTATTCTGACTGGGCGTCATATGACGTCCAGCAGGATAACAGCCGCCGTGTGCCCATGAGTCGTTGCGATCGGTGGTGCGGTGTGTCAGTCTGACTCACTGCTACACCGATCTTGGTGAAGAGCCTCCTCCACATGATCAGCCGTGTCCAATCACTGCTGATCACGATGTAAACAGGAAGAGCCGATGATCAGGTTTTCCCCACTCTCGTCTGGCAGATGCGAGTAGAGGAGAGCCAATCGGCTGCTCTCCTGACAGGGGGGGTCTGTGCTGATAGTTTATCAGCACAGGCCCCCTTTTTGATGCCTTCCCTCCCCCCCCCCCCTGGATGCCCGCCCAGCACCACAAGTATGCCTCCCAGGACCACCAGGGATGGGCATCCACACTGGACCACCAGGTATGCTCCCTAGATCACCAGGAAAATGCCAATCTGTGCCAAGGCAGCTGCCAATCAATTCCAAGGCAGCTGCCAACCAGTGCTCACCCAAAATTCCTACCAGTGCCACCAGGGATACATATCAATGCCCAGGGCCGCCATCAGGGGGGTACAGGCATTACACCTGTAAGGGGCCCGGGGGTCCCCAGGGGCCCGGATGGGAACCACCCTAAAAAAAAAAAAAAAAAAAAAAAATTTTTTTTTTTTTTTTTTTTTTTTTTTTTTTTAGGGGTCCGAAGGTCCCCAGGGGCCCGGAGGCCACCAAGGGCCCCAGATGGCAAGTCCTTTTTTTTTATAAAAAAAAATATATTTTTTTTATAAAAAAATATATATTTTTTTTATAAAAAAATATATATTTTTAATATATTTTTCTTTTATTTTTTATTAAAGGGCCAATTTTTTTTCTTTTATTTTTTTAGAGGTCCAGAGGTCCCCAGGGGCCCGGAGGCCACCAGGGCCCCAGATGGCAAGCCTTTTTTTTTATAAAAAAATATATTTTTATAAAAAAAATATATTTTTTTAATATATTTTTATTTTATTTTTTATTAAAGGGCCAATTTTTTTTGTTTTATTTTTTTAGAGGTCCGGAGGTCCACAGGGGCCCGGAGGCCCCCAGGGCACCGGATGGAAACCCCCCCTTTTTTTATTTATTTTCTATAAAAAATATATATATTTTTTAATATATTTTTATTTTATTTTTTTTTATTAAAGGGCCATTTTTTTAGGGGTCTAGGGTCCCGTAGGCCACCAGGGCCCCAGATGGCAACCCCCTATTTATTTATTTTTTTTATAAAAAAATATATTTTTTTATAAAAAAAATATATTTTTTTAATATATTTTTATTTTATTTTTTATTAAAGGGCCAATTTTTTTTCTTTTATTTTTTTTATATTATTATTAAAGGGCCCAGAGGTCCCCAGGGCCCCCGGATGACAATCCTCCTTTTTTATATTTTTTTTTTACTTTTTTATATTATTTTATTTCTTTTTTTAATATATAGATGCATTTTTATTAAAGGGCTCAGAGGTCCCCAGGGCCCTATGTGTCAAACCCCCTTTTTTTATAATTGTATTTTTTATTTTTGTTTAATAAAAAATAAAAATATAAAAAAATATATAAAGGGCCCAGAGGTCCCCAGGGCCCTGGAAGGCAACCCCCTTGTTTTTTTTTATATATATATACAGTGCGGAAAATAAGTATTTGAACACCCTGCTATTTTGCAAGTTCTCCCACTTGGAAATCATGGAGGGGTCTGAAATTGTCATCGTAGGTGCATGTCCACTGTGAGAGACATAATCAAAAAAAAAATTCCAGAAATCACAATTTATGAATTTTTAACTATTTATTTGTATGATACAGCTGCAAAGAAGTATTTGAACACCTGAGAAAATCAATGTTAATATTTGGTACAGTCGCCTTTGTTTGCAATTACAGAGGTCAAACGTTTCTTGTAGTTTTTCACCAGGTTTGCACACACTGGAGGAGGGATTTTGGCCCACTCCTCCACACAGATCTTCTCTAGATCAGTCAGATCACCCTTTTAAAGGACACAGAGGTCCCCAGGGCCCCGGACGGCAACCCCCCTTTTTTATATATATTTGTCTTTATTTCTTCTTTTTCCAAATAGCCCCCCGCTTCTCAATTCGGGGCCGCAGCCCCCCCCCCCCCCCGCTTCTCAATTTCATGCGGCAGCACCCCCCCCCCCCCCGGTTCTCTGCTCCAGGGGGCCCATGCCTGAAGCTGTGTAAGGGGCCCCAAAATTCCTGATGGCGGCCCTGTCAATGCCACATAGTGCCGCATATCAGTGCCACATATCAGTGCCACATAGTGCCGCATATCAGTGCCATGTATCAATGCCTAGCAGTGCCGCCTATCAGTGCCACCCATAAGTACCCATCATTGCAGCCTTACAGTGCCCAGTGTTGTTTATCAGTGCCCATCAGTGCCACCCATAAGTGCCTATCAATGCCCATCAGTGCTGCATATCAGCGCCACCCATTAGTGCCGCATATCGTTGCCCATCATCACTGCAGTCAGTGCCACCAAAAATATTTTTTTCAACATTTTTGGTCTTTTTTTATTTATTTATTTTTTTACCACCAAGAGAAAGCTCTATTTGTGTGTAACAAAATGATAAATATTCTGTTTGGGTACAGTGTAGCACGACCGCGCAATTGTCATTTAAACAGCGACAGCGCTGAAAGCTGAAAATTGGCCTGGGCAGGAAGGGGGGGGGGTAAGTGCCCGGTATTGAAGTGGTTAAAGATAATTGCATAGCCTGGTGGTTAATATATGATGATAAAGACTGTAGCGCTCTATATCATTGATTCCAGCTTTTCTTAATGATTTCCTTTTTCCTGTCCCCCCCCCCCCCCATATTGTTCTGACCAATTCCCTCTAGAGTTGTATCCTAGAGTAGATGTCATGAGCAGTCCTGTCCACCAGATGGCAGTAGCGGCGCATCAGCGCGCACGGGTGCGCACATTCGCGGTAACGGCGCATCGGCACGCACGGGTGCGTGCAATCGCGGCACAGTAATACGTCCGGGCACACTCACCGGCGGCGGTGGCGTGCGGGCACGTGAAGACGCCGTTCTGGCTCCAAACTTGAACTTAAAAGGGATGTGACCCCTGCACCTCTTGATGTCCAGTCTACAGCGTTCCTTGTGACTAACCGCATCTGTACTCCTGCCTGATCCTGTTCCTGAAGACCCGGCTTATACTCGTTTCTCCCTGCCTTCCACCTGCCCTGACTTGGGCTTGTTTGACCATCCATCTCCCTCAACCTCTGTACCTTCTGCTGCCTGCCAGTTGCCGACCCGGTCCGAACTCTAAATCTGCCTTACCGGCCGTACCTGCACCTGGTTCACCAGCCAGTTAGCGGGTTCACCTGCTGGGACTTGTTTCTGCCGTAGTACGGTACACCTACCCCCGCTTCTGCTGCTGCTCCTGCTTCCAGTGCCTCCGTCTACTGTCCGCAGCCACCAGCTTGCGCCTGCACCTTTGGACACACCCCGGAGTCCTCAGAAGCTTCTCCCAGCCCAGCACCAGCGCTGCAACTGGCGCTGGTGCGACTCTGAATGAATGAATGAATGAATGAAAACTTATATAGCGTGGCACATGCGAACTGAATCGCCTCTGGGCGCTTGTTGTTCCTGTCTCCTTTGGTATCAAAAGAGATGAGTCTCGATCTTTCTCCTGAATGCTAAGTGGTTCTCCTCCAACCGAATGCTGGTTGGTAAAGCGTTCCATAGTCTGGGACCTTGGACCGCAAATCTTCTATCTCCTTTGGACTTGTACTTGGCTTTCGGTATCTGGAGTAGATTTTGATTGGTGGATCGCAAAACGCGATTGGGATTGTGAGCTTTTATTTTTTCGCATAGATAATGGGGAGCATTTGCATGGATACATCTATGCGTTAGACAGAGCGCTTTAAAAGTAATTCTGTCTTGTACTGGTAACCAGTGAAGGGATCTCAGTGAAGGTGAGATTGATTCCCAGGGTTTTTTCCCAGTCACAAGTCTAGCGGCCGTATTTTGAACGACTTGCAGACGAGCGATTTGGTACTTGGGGAGTCCGAGGTAAAGGGCATTTGCATAGTCCAGTCTGGAGTAGTCTGCATAGTAGGCGCAGCAGATGGTGAGATCCGCTGACTACTGACCCTATTTGTGCGTCCATTGTCATGTAGGAGTCAAAGATGACCCCAAGACTTTTGACTTTGGCGCTAGGGGTGATGATTTTGCCCAGAATGAGCGGGGGGTCCAAGTTGTTGCCGATTGATTCCTACGCTTGGCGTGAAACAGAAGAAGTTCTGTTTTCGCTCCGTTGAGTTTAAGATAACTTTGTCATCCAGTCCTCTATCAAAGAGAGGCATGTCTCTAGATTGAGGTGGTGATCCTTTTTATTGCAAATGCGGAAATACAGTTGCGTGTCGTCTGCATATGAGTGATAGAGCAGTTTTTGGCTGCTGATGATTTCAAAAATAGGGCAAAGATAAATGTTGAATAACACCGGCGACAGGGGGGAGCCTTGAGGGACTCCGCACGATAATGTGCGTTTCTCAGAAGTGAAAGGTCCTAACTTCCTTGTCAAAATATCTTTATTTATGTGATAAAGAATGTACAAGTGCATAACAACAATGAGAGAAGAAAAAAGGGTACAATAGAGAAAGGTCCTAACTTCACTATTTGCGATCGGTTTTCCAAAAAAGAGGAGAACCAAGATAAATCGCCTTCTGCGACTCTGGCTACTTCAGCTAGCCGGGTCAATAAAAGCTTGTGGTCTACTGTGTCGAAAGCTGCGCTTAGGTCCAACAGAACCAGAAGACAAGATTCTCCTTCGTCTGCGGCCTCAAGAGCGTCGTCCCATACTCTGCATTCCCAAACCCCCTGTCTGCTCTACCAGGGGTCCTGGGATCAGAGGAGCAAGGGCTGCCACTCCTTGCACGCCAAGCTCAGGCACCAGGTACGTGACAGTAGTATTATACATATGTTGCCTTAATCAATTTTCTTTTTTTCGTTATTTTATTCCTAACACTCATGTTCACTTACCTCTTCACAATACCTACCCCACCCACACTCCCCTGGCTCCCCCCTTTTTCAATTCTTTCCTCTCCCCCTCTCCTTGCTCTTGCTTCCCCCCCCCCCCTTCTTTACCCTGGAGGGACATGGCTGGAGGGACATGGCTGAAGGGACATGGCTGAAGGGACATGGCTGGAAGGACATGGCTGAAGGGACATGGCTGCATATGTGGGGGACATGGCTGGAGGGACATGGCTGAAGGGACATGGCTGGGGGGACATGGCTGCATATGTGGGGGACATGGCTGCATATGTGGGGGACATGGCTGGAGGGACATGGCTGCATATGTGGGGGACATGGCTGGAGGGACATGGCTACATATGTGGGGGACATGGCTGCAGGGACATGGCTACATATGTGGGGGACATGGCTGGGGGGACATGGCTGCATATGTGGGGGACATGGCTGGGGGGACATGGCTGCATATGTGGGGGACATGGCTGGAGGGACATGGCTGCATATGTGGGGGACATGGCTGGAGGGACATGGCTGCATATGTGGGGGACATGGCTGCATATGTGGGGGACATGGCTGGAGGGACATGGCTACATATGTGGGGGACATGGCTGGGGGGACATGGCTGCATTTGTGGGGGACATGGCTGCATATGTGGGGGACATGGCTGGAGGGACATGGCTGTATATCTGGGGGACATGGCTGGAGGGACATGGCTGCATATGTGGGGGACATGGCTGGAGGGACATGGCTGCATATGTGGGGGATATGGCTGGGGGGAAATGGCTGCATATGTGGGGGACATGGCTGCATATGTGGGGGACATGGCTGGAGGGACATGGCTGTATATCTGGGGGACATGGCTGGAGGGACATGGCTGCATATGTGGGGGACATGGCTGGAGGGACATGGCTGCATATGTGGGGGATATGGCTGGGGGGAAATGGCTGCATATGTGGGGGACATGGCTGGGGGGACATGGCTGTATATCTGGGGGACATGGCTGGAGGGACATGGCTGCATATGTGGGGGACATGGCTGGAGGGACATGGCTGCATATGTGGGGGACATGGCTGGGGGGACATGGCTGCATTTGTGGGGGACATGGCTGCATTTGTGGGGGACTTGGCTGTATATGTGGGGGGCTTGGCTGCATATGTGGGGGACATGGCTGCATTTGGGGACACATTTAAGAAAAGTATCGGTATTCGGTATCCGCGATTACTTGAAAAAAAGTATCGGTACTTGTACTCGGTCCTAAAAAAGTGGTATCGGGACAACCCTACTTTTGGGCTATCTTTATTAATTATATTATGACAGGCCTCGACAAAATCCAGGCACCAGGTCGCAATTGTGGCTAGAATTAACGACCTGGCACCCGGGAAAGAAAGCATAGGCCTGCAGAAGGCCGCAAAGACGCGGCCTCAATTACCGGCCAGCGCCGATACCCCATCCTGTGTCTCTATTTGCCCCCACCTCCTCTGCCGCGTGATCGCGTCAGGCCGCGCCGGCCAGTAATTGAGGCCGCGGCTTTGCAGCCATCTGCAGGCCTATGCCTCCTTCTGTGATCTGGCGCCATCTTGTGGTGGCCGTTGGCATGACAAGTAAACCAGCAATGTTAAAGCGGATCTCCACCCTAAAGTGAAGTTCCGCTGATCTGAACCCTCCCCCCTCCGGTGTCACATTTGACACCTTTCAGGGGGAGGGGGGTGCAGATACCTGTCCAAAGACAGGTATTTGCACCCACTTCCGGCCCGCAGTCTCGGGCAAAAGACTGTTTTTTTCCGTTGTGTGCTGGGAACTCCTGGCTCCTAGCACACAGCGGGAGCCAATCGGCGGGCGCAGCGCGACTCACGCATGTGCGGTAGGGAACCGGGCAGTGAAGCCAGAGCGCTTCACTTCCTGGTTCCCTCACCGTGGATGGACTGGGGGAGCAGCAGAGAGACGAGCGGACGCCGCTGGACTTCAGGACAGGTAAGTGTCCTAATATTAAAAGTCAGCAGCTGCAGTATTTGTAGCTGCTGGCTTTTAATATTTTTTTTTAAGGGGCCATCCACTTTAATGGTATTCCCCACTGTTTTCACTGCCATCTCCTTCCCTCTAATTAGAGCCCCCAAACATTATATATATTTTTTATTCTAACACCCTAGAGAATAAAATGGCGGT
Source organism: Rana kukunoris (assembly GCA_029574335.1). Classification (NCBI taxonomy): domain Eukaryota; kingdom Metazoa; phylum Chordata; class Amphibia; order Anura; family Ranidae; genus Rana; species Rana kukunoris. The sequence goes on along the minus strand of CM056052.1, from coordinate 552,362,552 downwards.
CGTTGCAATACTTTCTGTCACACCGTATTTGCGCAGCGGTCTTACAAGCACACTTTTTGGGGAAAAAAATACACTTTTTTAAATTAAAAATGAAAACAAACAGTAAGTTGGCCCAATTTTTTTTTTTATATTGTGAAAGATAATGCTACGCCGAGTAAATTGATACCCAACATGTCACGCTTCAAAATTGCGTCCGCTTATTGGAACGGCGACAAACTTTTACCCTTTAAAATCTCCATAGGCGACGTTTAAAAAATTCGACAGGTTGCATGTTTTGAGTTACAGAGGAGGTCTAGGGCTAGAATTATTGCTCTCGCTCTACCAATCTTGGCACTCATATTCCCCCTTGTTCGCCGCGGGTGGGGGCTATTCATGAGCCGTCGCTGGTCCACGGCCCTAACTGGGTGAGCAGGTCTTAGTACAAACAATGATTGCACATAATGTTTGTATATTATGTATTATTGGATGCACGCTGTTCATTATTCTTTGTTCGTTTATTGCATTATCTGCTACACAGAATTCCTCCTGAAGAAGCGGATGAGCCGGCGAAACCGGTAGAGGATATTGCCACACCCCACCGCAACAGAAACTTCACGGGGTCACCCACTGGAAGTAATTTGTTGTGGGGTTTGGCTCAGGTTTTTTAGAATGTTGTGTAATTTTATTTTGTAATAAATAATTTATGATACTGTAGGTGTCAATATTATCAGTACCGAGACAGTCCAACCAATCCCCACTCTGGGCGTTCACATATTGGTTTAGGCAAAATCAGTAACTGCCACCATGTGTTCTCTTGGTTCAACCGTTTTAATCATTTAATTGATTTGTACTAACGATAGGTAGGCTATCTAGCTATCTATGGACTTGTGTGTATTACCAATTGTAGGTATGTGGTTGTGAAGGGCATTATCGTTGTCAGCCTGAACCGTATTATATACCCGATGTAATTTTTTCAAATAAATAATATTTTTGTGCAGCAATCCTTGTAGCTGGCCAGCTAGAACCTGTCCTAGGTAGCTAACCTACATGTATATACAGCTAAACCAGCTGAGAACCTAATGTAGAGTAGAGTAGTGTTGAGCAGAATATGCCATATTCGATTTCGCGATATATCACGAATATATAGTCGAATATTCGAGATATATTCGCTAAATACGAATATTCGTGATATTTTTTGGAAATGAAATGATTGCGAATTTTCGCTATTGCGATTTTTCGCTATTGCGAATGCGAATATTCGAGAAATGCGGAATGGAGCACTCTGATTGGCTCAGAATATTCGTGATATATTACAATACAAAATAATTGCGAATATTCGAGAAATGCGGAATGGAGCACTCTGATTGGCTCAGAATATTGGTGATATATTACAATACAAAATAATTGCGAATATTCGAGAAATGCGGAATGGAGCACTCTGATTGGCTCAGAATATTCGTGATATATTACAATACAAAATAATTGCGAATATTCGAGAAATGCGGAATGGAGCACTCTGATTGGCTCAGAATATTCGTGATATATTACAATACAAAATAATTGCGGAATTTCGAGAAATGCGGAATGGAGCACTCTGATTGGCTCAGAATATTCGTGATATATTACAATATAAAATAATTGCGAATATTCGGCAAATGCGGAAGGAGCACTCTGATTGGCTCAGAATATTCGTGATATATTACAATACAAAATAATTGCGGAATTTCGAGAAATGCGGAATGGAGCACTCTGATTGGCTCAGAATATTCGTGATATATTACAATACAAAATAATCGCGCGATATCGCTATTGCCGAATAATCGCATTGCGATTTTTCGGCAATATAAACTGAGCGCTGCAGCTACTCGGCCCAAGGTCTCTAATCATACCAGCAATGCTTTTAGATGTCGATGGGGATCTCTAGGATGTGATCTGTTCTAAAAAAAAAACTGAAAAAATTTGAATATTCGAAATAGCGAATATTCGCCGCGATATTCGTTTTATTCGCGAATACTCGAATATGCAATATTCGTAGCGAATATTCGCAATGCGAATATTCGTGAGCAACACTAATGTAGAGTAGTGTTGAGCGGAATACGCCATATTCGATTTCGCGATATTGCGAGAATATATAGAAGAATATTCGCAAATATTCGCTAATATCGAATATTCGTGATATTTTATCCAAAAAAATTCTTGCGAAATTTCGCTAATGCGAAAATGATTGCGAAATTCTCATAAACGGGGATCATTTCCTGTATTACTAAACTAATATGCACTAAACACTAACTCTACACTAACTCTACTTAAAAGAAAGGAGAATAAGGGGGCAAAAGAAGGGCGGAGAAGATAATCGCGCAATTATCTTCTCCGCCCTTCTTTTGCATCAGACCCAATCAGAATAACTTGAATATTCGGCAAAAGGAATATTGTGCGATTATCTTCTCCGCCCTTCTTTTGCATCAGAGCCAATCAGAATAACTTGAATATTCGGCAAAAGGAATATGGCGCAATATTTCTTTTTGCCGAATATTCGAGTTATTCTGATTGGCTCTGATGCAAAAGAAGGGCCGAGTAGCTGATGCGATTCTTTTATGTTGCCGAAAATTCGCAATGCGAATTTTCGGCAACATAAAAGAATCGCATCAGCTACTCGGCCCAGGGTCTCTCTCTAATCATACCAGCAATGCTTTTAGACGTCGATGGAGATCACTAGGATGTGATCTGTTTTACAAATAAATTTGAAAAAATATGCAATATTCGTAGCGAATATTCGCAATGCGAATATTCGTGAGCAACACTAATGTAGAGCACATGTGTTTATGTGAGAGACAAAGGCAGAGTTATTGACTGTGATTTTGTGCTTGGATGTCATATAACAGTTGTATGTTGTGTTCACAGAAGCAAAAGAAAAAATATGCCTTTAAGAGTCATTTGTTTGTATGGCAGCAGGAGGTATGCAATTAAACAGCTGAATTCATGCCAGAAAGCATAGAGTTAAGCTTTTGTGACTCATCAGAAGCCTTGGCCCAATCAGAGCTAATCTCACATTGAGCAGAGTCTTGACCTATCACAGCCTCCTTTGCATCCATTTCTGTCTGGGAGGTTCCTAATACTCCATGTGCTGCTAGATTATTCCACATAGAGACAGAAAGCCACATGGTGACAGAGACACAGAGCAGAACAGACACAAGGCCAAAGTTGTGCTTTATGGAAGCCATGGGCTAAAAATGTGACACAGTTATATATATGTGCTTATTGTAAATAGTGTGGTTAGAACTGTATACTGATCTAGTTGTGTGTTCACTTGTAGTTCCACCGTACCGAATTCACAAACCAAACCCAACTAAGCTAACCCTGCAAAAGCAATCCTGCAAACCAAGTTGCAAACAACAGAGTTATATCCTTCAGAGAAATCAGAGAATGCTTTGATAACTTACAGAGAGAGAGAGAGAGAATAATTACTGAAGAAAGAAATATATCCACCATCTTATGTTAAATGACAAGATTGAATATTTGAACCTCCATTTTCTGTTATACTTTATTCATCACGCGTTTTTGTACATGGACTGTCTGCTGCAAAGCAGCAGTATTTTATATGAAGAAAAAGTAGCAGTTACACTTACCGGTAACGGATTTTCTAGGAAATCTTCCAGGACGGCACACCTGAGATGATGGTCTCACCTGACAGGAAACACAATCAACAACAGAGTTTAAAAGGCCCCACCCTTCCCTCTGCTCCTCAGTTATGACAAAGTATAGACCAACACCAGAGTCAGAGGGAACCTTCTGTGAACACAAACGTCACTAACATTTAAGGGTGGGAAGTAGGCCTGCCGTCCTGGAAGATTTCCTAGAAAATCCGTTACCGGTAAGTGTAACTGGTACTTTTCTCCAGTCATCTTCCAGGACGGCACACCTGAGATGATGAGCAAGAAGTTCAGGCCTACCTTAGGGTGGGATCACCGTCTGTAGGACCTTCCTGCCGAATGCCAAGTCCTGAGGGGACAACAGCTCCACTCTGTAGTGCCTCAGAAACTTATTTTGGCTCGTCCAAGTTGCTGCTCTGCAGATCTGATCAATCGAAGCGCCTGCCCTCTCTGCCCAGGAGGTCGCCCAAGATCTAGTCGAGAGAGCTTTAATGTGAGCTGGAACGGGCTTTCCTGACTGTTCATAAGCTACTCTGATAGTTTGTTTTATCCATCTGGCTATTGTAGGCTTAGAAGCTTGAAGCCCCTTGTTTAGACCGGAGAAATGAATTAATAAATAATTTGATCTCCTAAACTGGCTCACTCTGTCTAAATAGGTTAGAAGACACCTTCTAACATCTAATAAATGAAATCTTGCCTCTGTCATTTTTCGAGCTCTGACAAAAGGAGGGTAGAACAATCTCCTGTGAACGGTGAAATTCAGAGGTCACCTTCGGCAAACATAATGGATCCTGTCTGAGGATTACCCTATCCTCAAAAAGCAACAAAAAAGGCTCTTTAATAGTCAGAGCTTGTAGGTCACTAACCCTTCTGGCCATGGTAATTGCCAGAAGGAAAGCCATCTTAAGAAAAAGAAATTTAACGAAAATTTCAGCCAACGGCTCAAAAGGCTCCTTGGTTAGAGCATCAAGTACCAGGGATACATCCCAAGGAGGAAACCGGACTGTCCTTACCGGGGTCACTCTCGCCCTGGCCAAAATAAATCTTTTTATCAGAGGGTTCAGAGCCAGTCTCTGGTCTAAGAAAACAGATAAGACCGCTACCTGAACCCTAAGGGTACTAACTGCTAAGCCCTGGTCAACTCCCTCTTGGAGAAAATCCAGGACTATAGGGATCGTTTGGAGAGGACCTTCTCTAGGCTGAGCCCAGCGAGAGAAGACTCTCCAGACTTTTGCGTAAATCTTTCTCTTGACTGGTTTTCTACTCTGCAGGAGTGTGTCAATCACTTTCTCCGAGCATCCCCTACGCCTGAGGATCTCCCTCTCAAAAACCATGCCGACAGGGAAAGGAAACCTGGGTCGGGATGTAACACAGGTCCCTGAGAGAGGAGATTGCGTCTGGACGGAGATGCAACGGAGGAGCCATCGACCACCTCGTCAGAATGGGGCCACCAAGGTGTGATCAGAATAAGGTGTCCCTTTGACCTGGACAACTTCTGTACCACCCTGGGGATGAGAGTCAGAGGAGGGAAGGCATAAGCTAGAGAGAATTTCCAACTCTGTGCCAGAGCATCTAATCCGCAAGCTTCCTGCTCTCTGGTGAGGGAAAAGTATCGGAGGACCTTCCTGTTCCTTTTGCCAGCAAATAAATCTATCTCGGGTCTGCCAAAATGTTGGCTTATCAGAGCGAACACCTCGTTGTTCAGTTCCCATTCTCCCTGAAGAATGGGCTGCCTGCTGAGAAAATCTGCTTGTATGTTGAGGGACCCCTTCACATGTATCGCTGACACTGACAGAATGTTTTTCTCCAGCTCCCCTAAGATATCCTGGGTTAGTTTCATCAGTCTGCAGGATCTTGTGCCCCCCTGATGATTTAGGTAGGGCACCGTCACTACATTGTCCGAAAGGACTTGAACCTCTCTTCCTTGGAGCTGGTCCTTGAAGAAGCTCAAAGCCTTCCTGACTGCTAACAGTTCCCTGTAATTGGAGGAAGCCTTGCTCTGCTGCTGGTCCCAAGAGCCCTGGGCAAAGAGATCTCCTATATGAGCTCCCCAACCCCAAGCGCTTGGGTCCTTGGTCAAAACCACTGGATTCTGTTGGTTCCAGGCCCGACCTACTGAAAGGTTGTCTGCGTTGAGCCACCAACCTAGGGAGTCCCTTGCCTTCTCTGAGAGTGCTACAGACCTGTCTGGGGATTCTCTTTTCTTGTCCCAGGAGGAGAGAAGGAATCTCTGGAGTTCCCGGGAGTGGAATTGGGCCCAGTGAACCGCTGGGATGCTTGAAGACATAAGGCCCAGAACTCTCATGATTACCCTCAGAGAGGACTCCTTGGACCTGAGCAGAGACGTGACTGCTCCTTGAACCTTGGAGATTTTTTCTTGGGGTAGAAAAATCCTTTGGTTCACTGAGTCCACCCGAAACCCTAGGAACACCTTGGATTGGGCGGGATCTAGGGAGGATTTTTCTTTGCTGATTAACCATCCCAGAAATTCTAGTGTGGTCAGCATCCTGTCTCGATCTGGCTGCAGTTGCTCCAGGGATGAACTGAAAATCAGCATGTCGACCAAATAGGGGATCAGTGTTATCCCCTGAAGGTGTAGGAATGACACCACCTCGGGCAGAACTTTGGTAAAAATTCTTGGACTGGCGGCCAAGCCAAAGGAGAGAGCCCTGAACTGCCAGTGTTGGACGCCCTGCTTCGTCTGTACTGCAAACCTCAGGAAATTTTGATGTTTCTGGGAAATGGGAACATGCAGATAAGCAACCTTCATGTCTAAGGTTACCATAAAGACTCCCTCCTGAAGGTGTCTCCTGACCGTGTAGATGCTTTCCGTCCTGAACTTTTTGTAAACCAAGTGATGGTTTAAGCTTCGCAGATTTATGATCAAACAAAACTTTCCGGAGGGTTTTGGCACCATGAAAATGTGGGAATAAAACCCTTGGCCAATTTGACCTACTGGAACCGGAATGATGACCTGCTGTTCTGCTAGTTCCTGAACACTCGCCAATAGGCCCTTTTCTTTTAACGGGTCTTTGGGGAGATGGGTAGGACAAAGTTTGGTGGAGGGGACAATAATTCTAGTTTGTACCCTTCCTTTATCAGACTCAGAATATAAGGACTCTGCGTGATACTTTCCCACTGTGGGAGAAACCACGAGAGCCTTCCGCCAACTTTTATGCTGGCGTCATTTGGAGTGATCTCCTAAACTCGCTTGACCCTTCAAAAAGAATCTCACAGAGGCGTGACTTGGATGTAAAGTCTCCTTCCCATGTCTTTACCCAGAGGGCCCTTTTGGCAGAATTAAGGAGCGCTGCTGACTTGGCAGTAGTTCTGAGAGTTTCCACTGCGGCATCAGCTAAATAGGCTACTGCCTTACCAATCACCTCCAGGGAATCTAACACCTCTTAGGATTTATTTCTCTGCGTAACATGGTCCAGTAATCTACGGACCCATGCATCCGTATTTCTAGCAACGCACACGGAGGCCAATGCAGGTCCCATAGCAGCTGCATTGGCCTCCCAATCTCTGCGCAGCAAAGTTTCAGACTTTTTATCCATCGGATCCCGGATGTTGCCAGAGTCCTCGAACGATAAATCTGAGTGTTTGGAGACTTGAGCCAAAGAGGCATCCAAACGTGAAATTTTGAAGAACTTATCCTCTTCCTCTGTATTAAAGGGGCATCTACGCTTCCAGGTTTTAAGTCTAAGGACCCCACGTTCCGGTTCCTTCCACTCTCTTAGAATAATATCTTTGAGAGATTGGTGAACAGGAAAGGATTTGGTTTGAGCTCTACCTAATCCCCTATACAGTTTGTCTTGAACAGAGACCTACGTGGCTGGAAGCTGGATGTCCTCAGAAGCATAAATCGTTTTGAGGAGATCCTCCATATTATCCGTAGAGAAGAGGTAACCCCTGGGTCTAAAATCTTCTGGGCTACTCTGATCTGAATCCTCTCCTTCCTGAGAACTTTGGGCTGCGGAATCCAACTCTAACTTTGAACATGTTAAAGATGGCCCCTTAGACCCCTCAGTAATAGTAGTTTGAGTCTCTATTAAGGAAGAAGAATCCTCTGTACCTATCGGAGCTACCTCTCTACTAGCTACCGAGGTTTTAAGGGATTGGAGCGCAGCGAGCATTTCAGTTTGTAAAGCTCTGCACTCCTTCATTGTTTGCGCTGTCTCCTTTCCTTCCACTTTGTAAATGCATTTGTAGCAGAAGAGCTTAGTGTGATCCTGCGGGAGCTTAACCCCGCAGTACCCACAGCGTTTGGATTTGGAGGATTTACCCTTAGACCTGCTGGAGGTCTCCTGGGTAGGGCTTTCAGTCTCTGAAGCAAGCAAACAAAAAGACATTACCCTTATACCCAAAGGTACCCCCTGGGGGGGAGGTAAATAGGGCCACCCCACCATCACATCAAATAACAAGGTCTCTCACCCCCTGTGGTAACCCGAGTTACTGGCACCGGTTCCTCCATACCGCTAGGGCAGTCACGTCATATCCCCGAAAAAGGAGTGTTCCGCTGTCGCAGGGAGTTCCTTTCCTCAGGGGGACACAGGACCGAGGACCCCTGCTCCTCTTAGCCTTCGAATTGGCGGAAAAAAGCCGCCACACGCCGCCGATTGCTGCCATTTTATCGTAGCCCAGGACGCGGCAGTGACGTCATCCCCCTGTGCCGCTCCGGGCTTTCGGCCATGCGCTCTGAGTGTCTAAGAACGCCGGAGCCCATACCGCAGCGAGGCTGTGTCTGCAACCGGGGAAGCAAGGATGCGCCAAACGTCCGCGTGGGTCCTCCTGACCACCGTCAGGTAGGAGGACAGAGCAGGTCTTTAAAATTGGTCTCTGGACAACCCAGACCCCCTCACGGGGTCCGAGCTGCCAGCATTCTCAGGGAATCTTCAGGTCCAAATTCAGCTGGTCCCAGAGCCTTTCTCTGACCTAACACCCTGAGAATGAACTATGGGGAAACCCCCCTGGTGATAGGCAAAAGCCCAAAATCTGCCTCTGCAGTCCCCACTGACTGCTCTTTAGGCCAGAAATACCGGGGGGGGGGGGGAAGAGACCTTGGTCCCAGACCTTAATCTCTGTAAAAAAAAAAAAAAACTGTTTCGCTGCCATCTGTTGGGAAACACAATCAATAACTGAGGAGCAGAGGGAGGGGTGGGGCCTTTTAAACTCCGTTGATTGTGTTTCCTGTCAGGTGAGACCATCATCTCAGGTGTGCCGTCCTGGAAGATGACTGGAGAAAGTGAAGTTATTAAAGAAGTTATTTTAAGCATTTAGTGTGCTCTTTAAACCTACTGATTCCATAGAACGGCAATAGAGGAATTTCAGAGTAATAGACAGACTTGTCGGACTGAAAAGTCAGAGGTGTCAATTCTTCTAATGCCACAGCGCATGAGGCACTTCATAGTGCTGCGCCTGCCACAATCCTCTTATTTTTCTATGTATTTATTGAAGATCATTTTGGGAGGCATTAGACGAGTAAAGAATAATTTTCCACGTATAGCCAGCCTGTATTCTGTGTCTTTATAATTTTCTACTTTTGTAATAAAATGTGTTTGTTAAATGTTGGCTGCATAAAAAGTCAGATACAACGTTTTCATTTTTAATAATAATTATATAAAATTTTCATGGAAGCCCTATGAAGGTAGATACAGTATCTATACAGTAGTTGTCTTGAAGTTTTCTACTACGGCTTTGCCGTTATTAACCTAATTCTGAAAAGGTGTAGGGCTTAGCAGTTTGTTTGTTGAACCCCCCCCCATTTCCATGATGGGGAGGATATTTAAGTTCTCAGTTACAGGCTGCTCGTTAGGCAGGACTGGGTTTCCCTGTAGCCTGTGTGTTATGTAGGTATCCGGTATAAATTGATCCTTAGTGAAGTAGGGATAGAAAAAAAAAAGAAAGGAAAAAAAAAGAGGGGAAAGAGAAAAAAAAAAAAAAGGAAAAAAGGGAAAGAGAAAAAAAAAGAAAAAAAAGGAAAAAAAAAGGGAAAAAGAAAAAAAGGAAAAAAAAGGGAAAAATAAAAATAAAGGGAAAAAGAAGGGAAAGAGAAAAAAAAGGGGGGTGGGGAGAGAAGGCCAAAATCATTAGTTTACAAAATTGTGAAAAAGAGTGGCAAACTAAAAAGAAAAACAAAGACACGTTGAGTCTTTGGATCAATGATTTAATTTAAAATTATACAGTTTCATGACAAAATATTTAACTTCTGTAAACAAGTCTTGATTACAATACAAGGCATTTGAGGAGTAAAGAATACTTTTCCAGAACAGAAAAAAAATAAAAAAAATACACAAGAACACGTAGAAAATAAAATGTTTCATTTGCATCCTACCTTTTTACAGAAAAAAAAAAAATATATATCTCCCTTCTCCGATCACATGTATATGTTTACAAGAATATAGAGATTGTAGGTGAACCCAGAATTAGGGAACTGTAATGGGCTCTTAAAGCACCCCAATGGGCACTTAAGGTACCGTAATGGGCTCCTTAAATCACCCAACCCACATCAGTTTGTACAAAGATCTGTCACTGAAGACAAAACTACATTGTGCAACTGGATAAACACATAACACATAGTTCCAGTTAAAGCTGAACAATCTCTTTATTGTCCTTTGGTCTGAGCTGCACTGGCAGAGCCACAACCCTGTGTCACCGAGAATTAAATACACAACAGCGGCTGGTAAGTAAAACTACAAGTCCCAATATACCTTGCCAAGCATAGCGTCATCAGAAAAAGGATGGGTATAGACTGGCCATGCTGGGACTTGTATTACAAGCTTAATCTAAAACTCGAGCTGTCAATTTCTTTAGTCCAAGTTGACCATTGAAGTATCAAAGCTAGAGGGTCAGCATGCCAACCAGGTAACTTTCAGAAAGAGAGAGGTAAGCAGTGGCAACCTTTACGTTTCCCTATGATTGGTGTTCTTTAAAAATGAATATCAGTCACCCAACCCATTTATGTCCATTTCCTGATGTTATCAGAAGGTTGGGCTCTTTTAACCATCTTGAAGTTCCGGCTGGTATTTCTACTACACTCACCGGAATTCTATGGAATTCCCCCCCCCACCCAATGTACACAAAGCAAGAAGTCGTTTACTTTGAAATACGAACATGCATCTATATACAGATAAACCTCAAAAACTCAACCAACAACCTGTAATATACGTGTCCTAGGACATCTTAACACCAAGTCATAGCATGAAGTTGGCATTATACTTTCGTATATTTCTATTATTTATATGACAAAATAAAATTCTGGAAAATATATAAATAAATCATTTGGGCTCTTCGCCCTTCGTCACGGCTATTACTTATTTAAAGCACTATATAAAGAAAAATAATAATAATAATCTCACACACCATTTCTTAACCAGAGAATGCACAGTCCTAGTAGTGTCCCAGAGAGTCACGGTGGATTACGATCTTTCCTACCTGGAGAATGCATGGCCTGGGTGGTATCTAAGAGGTCACAGATGGACCAAGGTCTTTTGAGGTCAAGGATGTTCTAGTTTAACCCTTAAGAAGGTGCAGGGGGGGGGGGGGGGGGTTCTGAGAGAGGAGGTAATGGAATTGGACCTTTCTTCCTCGGAGTAGTGTCTGAGAGGTCAGGGATTACTAGGATTTTTCTTTGGAGAATGCACAGTCTGGATGGGAGATGAGAGGTCACGGACAATCTTGAATCTTAAGCCTCATACACACGATCAGATTTTCCGCAAAGTGTCAGACACATGGCACACAATTGCCGGCCAACAAACAGGAACGTAGTGACATACTAGGTATTTTTTTTCCAGATCTTGAGCGCCACCCTTTGGACACCTTCTGCTAAAGTCATGTTTGGTGAGCGTCGATTCCAAGCATGGGTGTTTGTACTTTGGACTTTTGTACACACAATCGGAAAATCTGACAACAGATCGTTGTCTGCAGAAAATGTATAGGCCTGCCCATCCAACATTTGTCGGCGGAAAATTAGACAACAATTGTCTGATGGAACGTACAAAACGGTCTGTCACGCAATTCCTGTCGGAAAATCCGATTGTGTGTATGAGGCTTAAGAGGTTAAGTGGTTTCTAAGTGGTCAGAGATGGACAAGGAATTTTCCTACCTGGAGACTGTTCAGCCTGGGTGGCATCTGTCACTAGGGTCTTCCTTTGAGGAATGCATGGCCTGGGTGGTGTCAGGGGTCTTGGATGGACTAAGAAATTTCCTCCCTGGAGAATGCACAGCCAGAGTGGGGTCAGGTGTCTTGCATAGACAAGGTGGAGAATGCACAACTAGGGTGGTGTCAGGGAACTTGGACCTTTCCTTTCCGGTTTCCTTTGCCGTACTAACCAGCGGACATATCTGACGGACAGCTCTCCGGAGGAAAAATTCCAAAGCATGCTTTGGAAATTTTCCGCCGGAGGAATCCGGCCAGAACGGTCCGTTTGCCCCTACACACGAGCGGATTTTTCGGCTGAAATGGTCCGTCGGACCATGTTCAGCGGATTTATTCACTCGTGTGTACAAGGCCTTAGGGGTTGTGGATGGAATAATACCTTTCCTCCCTGGAGGATGCACGACTAGGGTGGTGTCAGGGGTCTTGGATGGACCAAGATCTTTCCTCCCTACTTGGCCTGGGTGGTGTGCTACTAGAACCTTTCCTCCCTGGAGGAAATGCACAGACTAGGACCTTTACTCCTTGGAGACTGCATGGCCAGGGTGGTATCGAAGGTCTTGGACAGACTAGGACCTTTACGCCCTTGAGAATAGCATGGCCAGGATGGAGTCAGAGGTTAGGATAGACTAGGACCTAGAATCTTTACCTAATCTGATCATAACCAGGTAGATCAGGAAGACTGGCAATAGAGCACGCCCCCCTGCACAGTCTGAGCAATCCTAACACAACCCAATAAGTGGCACCTGACCGGTACTCCAAACAGGCCATCTCCTCAGATCCACCACAAACCGGCATCCGGAGAACTCCTCACGCGCCGCCATTAAATCCCGAATGGCACGTGCTTGTCTGCGGTTCTGTGATGTTTACTATAATAATGGAGGATACTAATGTCAGGCGGCCCCATAGAGAATAGTTATATTTGCGGCCTGATGTTTGGCAGAGCTGCGAGCCAGCTGGGAAAAAAAGAATGTTAATGACTCACCCCCCGGGGGGGGGGGGGGTAACGACAACTTCTGGAAACCACATTCATTCACAAAGCTGCAGCATAGAAACCTGGTGCCAACAGCCAGGCACAGCGTGCCACATGATTTAAAGTTAAACTGCAGCTTTGCATTAAAATACATATATAAAATATCTCTTTAAATTTGGCTACAGGGTTTATAAAAAAGTATCCACATCCGAGGAAGATTGTCGAAGTGTACAAGGGAGATAAGTGGGGCTATAAAGGCACCACCATAAAAGTTACATCTTTTATTATCACCGAGATTGGAATTACCATGGAAGAAGAGAAAAGGGAAACGAAGAAAGACGCAAAATAAGAAAAAAAAAAAAAGAAGAAGAAAGAAGGGGGGGGGGGAGAAGGGGGCAAAAAAATAAAAATAAATAAAAGGGGGGGTGAAGAAAAAAAAAGGGGGGGTGACAAAAGAGGGGGGGGTGACAAAAGAGGGGGGGGGGTGACAAAAGGGGGGGGGGGGGGGGGGGGGGGGGGGGGGAAGGGGGGGGGGTGACAAAAGGGGGGGGTGACAAAAGAAGGGGGGGTGACAAAAGAGGGGGGGGGACAAAAGAGGGGGGGGGGTGACAAAAGAGGGGGGGGGGTGACAAAAGAGGGGGGGGGTGACAAAAGAGGGGGGGGGTGACAAAATCGGGGGGGGGGTGACAACAGTTAGGCTCACTAGGGGGCGAAACGTGTCTGAAGGCCCTCTCCTGCGGGTGGAGAGCACCAGTTCATTGCATGTCATATTGGCTGGCAGTAGTGAAAGGATAATTGGTACCGTACTTTATATCTGTGCCAGGTTTTGCTTCATGTTTGTTCCCAACACTCACATTGATGTTTACATGGCTGGTACCACAGCACCACTTCCCTGAACTTCTGGTTGAAGAATGAGTGATACAAGTCCCATGACTCCATACCTATCCATCACACTGCGCATGCGTGACCTAACTTCATTAAAGACCCTGGCCACAACGTGCATACGTTTCCTATGTCTGGTACCTGAGTGGGCACACTGCTAAGGACCCCAGCCACACTGCCCATGGTGGACCTATTCCTGGCACAGCGCTAAGGACCCCAGCCACACTGCCCATGCTGGTCCCATTCCTGGCACATTGCTAAGGACCTCAGCCACACTGCCCATGCTGGACCCATTCCTGGCACATTGCTAAGGACCCCAGCCACACTGCCCATGGTGGACCTATTCCTGGCACAGCGCTAAGGACCCCAGCCACACTGCCCATGCTGGTCCCATTCCTGGCACATTGCTAAGGACCTCAGCCACACTGCCCATGCTGGACCCATTCCTGGCACATTGCTAAGGACCCCAGCCACACTGCCCATGCTGGACCCATTCCTGGCACAGTGCAAAGGACCCCAGCCACACTGCCCATGCTGGTCCCATTCCTGGCACATTGCTAAGGACCTCAGCCACATTGCCCATGCTGGTCCCATTCCTGGCACATTGCTAAGGACCTCAGCCACACTGCCCATGCTGGACCCATTCCTGGCACATTGCTAAGGACCCCAGCCACACTGCCCATGCTGGACCCATTCCTGGCACATTGCTAAGGACCCCAGCCACACTGCCCATGCTGGACCCATTCCTGGCCCCTGAGCAGGCACACTGCTAAGGACCCCAGCCATGCTGCCCATGCTGGACCCATTCCTGGCACATTGCTAAGGACTCCAGCCACACTGCCAATGCTGGACCCATTCCTGGCACACTGCTAAGGACCCAAGCCACACTGCCCATGCTGGACCCATGCCACACTGCCCATGCTGGACCCATTCCTGGCACATTGCTATGGACCCCAGCCACACTGCCCATGCTGGACCCATTCCTGGCACATTGCTAAGGGCCCCAGCCACACTGCCCATGCTGGACCCATTCCTGGCACATTGCTAAGGGCCCCAGCCACACTGCCCATGCTGGACCCATTCCTGGCCCCTGAGCAGGCACACTGCTAAGGACCCCAGCCATGCTGCCCATGCTGGACCCATTCCTGGCACATTGCTGAGGACCCCAGCCACACTGCCCATGCTGGACCCATTCCTGGCACATTGCTAAGGACCCCAGCCACACTGCCCATGCTGGACCCATTCCTGGCCCCTGAGCAGGCACACTGCTAAGGACCCCAGCCATGCTGCCCATGCTGGACCCATTCCTGGCACATTGCTGAGGACCCTAGCCACACCGCCCATGTTGAACCCATTCCTGGCACCTGAGCAGGCACATTGCCAAGGACCCCAGCCACACTGCCCATACTATACCCATTCCTGGCACCTGAGCAGGCACATTGCCAAGGACCCCAGCCACACTGCACATGCTCGCCCTATGCCTGACACCTAAGCAGGTACATTGCTATGGTCACCAGACTTACTGCACATGCTTGCCCCATGCCCGGTACCCAAGCAGGTACATTGCTACAGACTTACTGTGCATGCTTGTAAAGTAAAGTAAAGTAAAAAAAACAGGACTTTATGGGATACGTGGAAACTGTGTCTGCCTGGAATTGATTGGAGTTTGGTTCAGCAACCTATGACAAGTCATTTCAAAAAGTTATCCTCTTAAAAAATAAATAAAAAAACACAAAAACAAAAAGAAACACACAAAGGAAAAAAAAAAAAAACCCCTACACACAAAATTCAGCTTTGACAGTTGCTTCACACTCTGAGACAACGCCCGATCTCACCCTCGCAGCAGGTCACGCTCTGCTAAGCACACATTTTCACAGAGGAAATGAAACCCGCAGACACGCCGGGCCTGAAATTTGCAATTCAAATACGTGGATTCTCATGTAAAGAGACTGTAACCCGAGGATAGAAAGACAAAACCCAAAAAGTTCTTCTTCCCGACCGCCGTTCCCAAGAACATACCGGAGACCACTCTGGGCTATAAAAAGTGCCAATAAATCGATCAACCAAGAAAGGATACATTTGATTGTTTCTCCCCCATTCACTCCTGAGCCATGTGCTGCGTGTATTCCAACGCCCGACACGAAGATTCCCATCGTACTCACTGGGGGCCCATCACGCCCGAGCGTCACACCTGCTGCTTGTCACAGGAAAAAGTAATTGTTTTTTTTCCGGGCAGAAACAGGTGATTTTTGGCCCCATAGACTTGAAAAGGCCGGCACACAACTCAATGGCCTATTCAACTCTAAGGCGCCGTACACACGGCCGAGGTTCTCGCTGAAAACCAGCGAGAACCTCGCTGGAATGCACATTCCAGCGAGGACCTCGGCCGTGTGTACCGTCTCGGCGAGCTTCCCGTCGGGAAGCCGTCGAGCCGAAATAGAGAGCACACTCTCTATTTCCTCGACGGCCCGCCTGGAAGAAGAATGGCTGGTTGCCATTCCCGGCGGGCGGGTCGCCGAATTCGACGGCCGGGAGAGAACCTCGACGGGCGGAACGATGTGTTCTGCCCGTCGAGGTTCTCTGCCGTGTGTACGGCGCCTAAATGAATTGCACTGCATCACACGTCCAATAATTGCACATGGTAAGGTGCGCATTTCCACAGCACGATAATAATGTGAATATGGCCCAATGGGAGGGCTTGAAAATGCACAACAAAAGCAGTTTAGTCTTTTTTTTTGCACCCAACAATGGAGGTCTCAGGAGCTTCCATGCTGGATGTGGAAACTTTCCTCTGCCTGAAAACACACAAAAACCTTGATGCCCCTCAGAGATGCCCATTACAAGAACCTCAAGGACCGCCGACATGCCCATTACAAGAACCTCAAGGACCCCAGTGATGCCCATTACAAGAACCTCAAGGACCCCCCCAGTGATGCCCATTACGAGAACCTCTACGACGCCAGTGATGCCCATTACAAACACATCTGACTCTAGCGATGCCCATTAGAAGAACCTCTACAACCGCAGTGACGCCTATTACGAGAACCTAAAGGACCCCAGTGATGCCCATTACAAGAACCCCAGTGATGCCCATTACAAGAACCCCAGTGATGCCCATTACAAGAACCCCAGTGATGCCCATTACAAGAACCCCAGTGATGCCCATTACAAGAACCCCAGTGATGCCCATTACGAGAACCCTTACAACCCCAGTGATGCCCATTACGAGAACCTCGAGGGCCCCAGTGATGCCCATTACAAGAACCTCAAGGACCGCCGACATGCCCATTACAAGAACCTCAAGGACCCCAGTGATGCCCATTACAAGAACCTCAAGGACCCCCCCAGTGATGCCCATTACGAGAACCTCTACGACGCCAGTGATGCCCATTACAAACACATCTGACTCTAGCGATGCCCATTAGAAGAACCTCTACAACCGCAGTGACCCATTACAAGAACCTAAAGGACCCCAGTGATGCCATTACAAGAACCCCAGTGATGCCCATTACAAGAACCCCAGTGATGCCCATTACAAGAACCCCAGTGATGCCCATTACAAGAACCCCAGTGATGCCCATTACAAGAACCCCAGTGATGCCCATTACAAGAACCCCAGTGATGCCCATTACAAGAACCCCAGTGATGCCCATTACAAGAACCCCAGTGATGCCCATTACAAGAACCCCAGTGATGCCCATTACAAGAACCCCAGTGATGCCCATTACGAGAACCCTTACAACCCCAGTGATGCCCATTACGAGAACCTCGAGGGCCCCAGTGATGCCTATTACAAGAACCTCAAGGACCCCAGTGATGCCCATTACAAGAACCTCAAGGACCCCAGTGATGCCCATTACAAGAATCTCAAGGACCCCAGTGATGCCCATTACAAGAACCTCAAGGACCCCAGTGATGCCCATTACAAGAACCTCAAGGACCCCAGTGATGCCCATTACAAGAACCACTACGACCCCCAGTGATTGCCATTACAAAACACCTCTATGACCCCAGGGATGCCCATTAGAAGAACCTCTACAACCCCAGTGATGCCCCATTACAAGAACCTCAAGGACCCCAGTGATGCCCATTACAAGAACCTCAAGAACCCCAGTGATGCCCATTACAAGAACCTCTACAACCCCAGTGATGCCCATTAGAAGAACCTCTACAACCCCAGTGATGCCCCATTACAAACACATCTGACCCCAGTGATGCCCATTACAAGAACCTCTATAACCCTAGTGATGCCCATTACAGGTACCACAACGACCTAAGTGATGCCCATAACAAGAACCTCTATGCTCCCCAGTGATGCCAATTACAAACACCTCTACGACCCTAGTGATGCCCATTACAGTTCACATAATCACATTTATACAGGCTGGAATGTTAGACCATAATCTTAGACCCCCCCCCCCCCCATACACACTATTACATTTTCTGCAGATTTTTGTCTTCAGATTTATCAAAACCGTATAATATGGGAGGGCAAACCTTAAGAATTTTAACTTGTATGCAATCAGGCCGGTCCTTGCACTACATGGTTTTGGTAAATCCGAAGACAAAAATCTGTAGAAAATCTAATAGTGTGTATGGGGGTCTAAGATTATGGACCAACATTCCAGCCCGTATATATGCAATTGTTTTTGGGGGGGGGGGGGCCTTTTAGATTTGTTCAAGTATAGACGATTAGGAGGGCTTGGAGATGATTGGATATTATTGTATCCATGAGCAAAGCGATCATTACGTATCAATTAAACGTAATGAACAGAAACAGAAGTTGTTTTATGATACAATGTATCTTCTCGTGGTGGATATCCGATGGATGGCGATCGGTGTGATCTCCGGTATGTTGGGGATACGAGACACGACCACCATGAAGTACAGAGCAGTACATTTAGGAAGCGATAATCCCGACGCTGCGCTCATTGCTGAACAATGGCAGGAAGGAGGCCGGAGGAGGAAATCCTTCCAATCTTTCCATCTCCTTTTCACTTCTCGTCCGTCCGTCCCGACGAAACACGCCGAGCCGCATTCTGACATCGAACATTTGCACATGAATGACCCTTAGATGTTATCTAGGGGCCGGTGTAGGTCGATCGTTAAAAGATTGGATAACGATCTCAGTTGCTGCCCGATGTCGTACTGTGCAGGATTAACCACTTCAGCCCCGGACCATTTGGCTGGCCAAAGATCGGGCCACTTTTCGCGATTCGGCACTGCGTCGCTTTAACTGACAATTGCGCGGTCGTGCGATGTGGCTCCCAAACAAAATGTAGGCCCTTTTTACCACAAATAAATCTTTCTTTTGGTGGTATACCTCTGCGTTTTTTTTTTTTTTTGCGCTATAAACAAAAATAGAGCAACAATTTTGAAAAAAATATATATTTTTTTTTTACTTTTTGCTATAATAAATATCCCCCAAAAAATTATTATATATATATATATATATATATATATATACACACACACACACACACACACATTTGGGGATATTTATTATAGCAAAAAGTAAAATATATATTCTATATATTTAAAAAATGTTAAATATATATAAGGTTTTCCTTGGTTTAGGGCGATAACGCAAAAATAACGCAATAAGCGTTTATCGATCGATTTAAGCAAAAGTTATAGCGTCTACAAAATAGGGGATAGTTTTATGGCATTCTTATAATTTTTTTTTTTTTTTACTAGCAAAGCGATTTTTATCATGACTGCGACATTACAGCGGACACATCGGACACTTTTGACGCCATTTTGGGACCATTGTCATTTATACAGCGGTCGGTGCTATAAAAATGCACCGATTACCATTAAAAGTTACACTGGCAGGGAAGGGGTTAACCACTAGGGGCGCTGAAGGGGTTAAGTGTGTCCTAGGGAGAGATTCTAACCATTAGGGGGCATGGCTACGAGTGACACGTCACTGCTCCCGATGACAGGGAACAGACGATCAGTGACATGTCAAGAAGGGAGAACAGGGAGATGCTGTGTTTACACTGACCTCTCCCCGTGCTTCAGCTCCATAACACTATTGCGGGACATCAAATCCGTGGGCCACGGAGCTTGCCACTTGCGGCGCGCGACCACACAACAGGAAATTTAAGGGGACGTATATATACACGCCCATTTTCCCAGCCATGCCATTCTGTTGACTTATACATTTGTGCGGCGGTCGACAAGCGGTTAAAGGGCCATGACAACAAAAAGCCAGGGGGCGGGGGGAGTCCCTTCCCTCCAATCAGCTCTCAGAACTCTCCTCACTGAGCTCTTCAGTGTGTAACCTCAGCTCCCCACCCCCTTTTTTTCCCCCCTGAAAGCTCTGGCAAGCTTTATAAAATTCTGGACTTTGCACAGATGTAGAGAAGGCTGCAGATAAACAGGTACAACTTATGTAGGAGGATTTGTTTTAATCTCTGCATTGCCTGAGGCCGGTCACTTCACCGGGTATATGCAAGGGTTTATATTATAGCCACTTAAAAAAAAAAAAAAAAAAAAAGGTAGCCCATTGATCTGGAATAGGTCGCTTTATTGCAATGTCCTTGGTAATATATGCAAAAAAAATACGTCAATGTGCGTTGTGTCAAGGCAACCCATCTTTTCTTTTTTTTTTTGCACAATTTCTAGCAGGTTACGCATTACGATGAGTTGGCCTGTTGGCACGGTACCATTCAGAATACGTGTATGCCGCGTGCATTACCACGAAACAATAGGGTGACTGGACCTTGACACTATGGGGGTGGATTTATTAAAAGGCAAATAGACTGCGCACTCTGCAAGGACAGCCGCTCCAGAGCAAAGCAATTGAGGTAAAAGCTTCACTTTGCAAAAATAAAAAAAATTAAGAAGTTAAAACAAATAAAAATGTATATGTATATATATATATATATATATATATATATATATATATATATATATATATATATATATATATATAGAAAAAAAAATATACATACATTAAATATATATATATATATTAAAAAAAAACAAAAAAAAATTATATATATATATAAAAAAAAGGGAAAAAATTATATATATATATATATATAAAAAAAAAACAAGGGAAAAAATGTATACATACATGTGTGCGTGTAATATATATGTTACACACACACACACACACGTATGTATACATTTTTTTCCTATATTATATATAAAAAAGGGAAAAAATACATGCATACATACACACATGTATGTATATTTTTATATATAAATATATGTATAGTTCCCCCCCCCCCCCAATATATACACACACACACACAAATAAAAAAAAACATTGCTTGCACATGATTGGATGAAGGAAGTCAGCAGAGCTTCCCCTCATTTACTAAGCTCTGGAGTAGCTGCACTTTGCACAGTCCATTTGCCATAAGTAAATCCACCCCAATGAAAATACAACCTCGGCTGTTTCTAGAATGACAGTGCGTTTTTTGGGAAATAAATCTGCGAGGAGGACACTGAACTTTGTCACACAAAAAAAAAAAAAAAATACATGTGTCCCTGGCCGCAAAAGGTCACCTTCCCAGGTAGACGCACCTGTCTGCGCCGGGCGGATTAGGAGATTAAATTTGGAGGTTCTATTCTGAACGACCAACCCGGCCTTTCGACACCCCCTCACCCACCTGGGTCACAAAACTTAAAACACAGATCACAAACACACAAAAAAAAAAAATTAAGATATCCGCAAAAAAAGAAAAAAAAAAACTGATGGAAACAGAAAAGCCGACTGAGACGAGATTCCAGCGACCACCAATATCCCTCATTTTGGAAAACAATGAAAATTACCCAATTGTCTAAAGAAATTGCAATATTTAAAAAAAAAAAAAAATTCTAAAAATAAAATCCTAAATTAAAAAAAAAAAAAAAAAAAAAAGGGGGGGGGGGGAGGAGGCGAAAAGAGCTCTGGGAGAGCGACAATTATTTTTTTTTTTTTTAATTCTACGTATATAATTTCCCCATATACACATCAATAGGCAGTCTCTATGTACAAAGAGCTACCAGAATTTAATTACATTTTTTTTTTTTTTTTTTAACCAAAAATGGTAAAGAGGCGATGGGGGATTGCACATTGAGCTTTGACTTATTGCATGAGCCCCAAAAAGACCAATGGCAGGTCATAATATTCATACAAAGCTGGAGACAGCGGGGGACGATCGTTTTATATACATTGTCGGCTTTGGTCACATGAGGAGAAAAAAAAAAAAAAAGAAAATTTATAAAATTAAATAATAAAAAAAAAATAATAATAAAACCACACACCTCGCACGCACCATAATAAATGGCAAAGCCAGATTTCCAATGAGTGCCGGTATGGTACAAAGATCTTTCTTGCATTAGGCACCATTACATGTGGCACATAAGGCATAACTACGATTGGCAATGGGTGCCCATATGATACCATGATAGCTGCACAGACATCATAAGGCAGGGCACTGCCATACTATTAATGGGTGCCCATGTGGCACAATGACATCATAGTTGCATAGACACCATAATATATGGCTAGGCCACACTGGCAACACAAGCATATATGATACAACGATATCGTCAATGCATTAGGCCCAATTACATATGGGAGACACCACCAGACTGGCAACGAGCGCCCAGATGTTGCAGGTGACATCCTAATTCTATAGACACTAAAACATAAGGCAGCACCAGATCGTACCATATGGGCACCCATTGCTGTACCATACCAAAGATATCTTAGGCACCATTACAGACGGCATATAAAAAGGCACAACTAGATTGGCCAGAAGTGCCCATATGACAACATGATAGCTGCACAGACATAATGTGAGGCAGAGCCTTTATGTTATTAGGTGCCCATATGGAACACTGATATCTTCGTTGCAAAGGCACTCTAATATATGGCAGAGCCAGACTGGCAACGGGTGCCCATTTGGAACAACGACATCATAATATAAAGGCAGAGCCAGACTGGCAATGCAAGCCCATACAGTACAATGATATCTTAGAGGCATTAGGCACCATTACATATGGCATATAAAGACGCCACCAGATTGGCAATGAGCGCCCATATGGTACCACGATAGCTGCACAGACACCATAAGGTATGGCACTGCCAAACTATTAATGGGTGCCCATATGGAACAAGGATATGTTCATTGCATAGACAACATTATAGCAAAGCCAGGTTGGGCAATGAGTGCCCATAAGGGACAATGACATCTTTGTTGCATAGGCACCATTACATATGGCATACAAGGCCCAACCAGTGACTACAAAGTATGATGACGTCATAGTTGCACAGACACCACAACGTATGCTAGAGCTAGTAAGGCAATGGGTGCCCATGTGGAACAATGACATCATAGTTGCATAGACGCCATAATATATGGCAGAACCAGCTTGGCACTGAGCGGCCATATTGTGCAATGACATCTTTGTCACATAGGCACCATTACATACGGCAGCACCAGATTGGCAAAGACTAGGGGGCTGCACTGCCTTGTCAAGGCCCCTCTGTAAAGTGCGGTCCTAACTCTAACCTTAGAGAGTCTCCATATATTGCATTGGATCAATAGGCACCATCACATATTGGGCACAACCACACTGGTAGTGAGGGCACATGTGGTACCATGAGATCTTCGCTGCATAGACACCATCATGTAGGGTGCAGCCAAACTGGCAATGAGTCCCCACATGGTACAATAATCTCTTAGTTGCCCAGGCACCATTACATAGGGCACCACCAGGTTGGCAGTGGGTGTCCGTCTGGCAAGGGACACCCAACCAAAAGGGTTCTTGGCACAAGTGCGGAGATCGAGGAACAAGAACGTCACACACAACGTGGAAATCTTTGGTTAGCACAGAAAATCGGAGACTCGGCTCCCAGTCCGAAGCGCTCGTAAAGTCACAGATCATCAATGAGCAACTCCATAAATCACACGGGGATAGACTTGGAACGAAGAAACAGATTGTGCCCAAGGCAAAAAAAAAAAAATGCAGAAATGTTCTGTCCATTAAAAAGGCATCTTCATGTTCTGCCTGAGGCAGCAGAGCAGCAAGTACAAAAAAAAATGCAATAAAAAAAAAAAAAAAAAATGCAATAAAAAAAAAAAAAAAAAGAATAGAAAAATGCAGAAGTGTTCTGCCCCCAAAATGTACAATAAAAAATAAAAAGAAAAGAAAAGAAAGAGAAACAAAAAAAAAAAAAAAAAAAAAAACATTTTTTTTTTTTTTACAAAAGTTACAAAACAAAAAGTTCTTTGCAACTTTTTCTCCCCTTTCTCCTCTATTTTTTTTATTGTAATACAAGTTAAAGAAAAAAAAAAAAGTTACAAAGAAAAAAAAATGTTTTTTGTAACTTTTTTCCCCCTTTCTCTTCTATTTTTTTATTGTAAAAAAAAGTTAGAGATTAATAAAAGTTACGAAAAAAAAAAAATGTTTTTTGTAACTTTTTTTTCTTCGTAATTTCCCCTTCTCTTTTTTTTTTTTTTTTTTTTAATGTAAAAAAGTTACAACGAAAAAAAGGAAAAAAAAAAAAAAAACGCAGAAACGTTCTTTGTAACTTTTTTCCCCCTTTCTCCTCTACAACGAATAAAAAAAAAAAGGGGAGGAAAAAAATAAAATAGTTAAAGAAAATAAAAAGTTTTTTGAAACTTTTTTTTCATTTTTCTTTCTCCTCTTTTTTTTATTGTAAAAAAAGTAAAAAAAAAAATATATTTTTTTTGTAACTTTTTTTTTCCTTTGAAAAAAAAAAAGTTACAACGAAAGAAATAAAAAAAAAGTTAAAAAGGTAACAAGAAAAAAAAAAGGTAAAAGTAAAAAAGGAAAAAAAAAAAAAAAAAAAGCAGAAACGTGTTCTGTCCCTTTAAGGCACCTTCATGGCGCTAATGTGCTCGGTGAGGTCACAGCAGCAACGTGAGCTGAAGTCGGCTTCCCGCCTGCGGAATTCCTGAGTAAACTTTTATGACTTTGGTCGCAGTTCTGAAAGTCGCTTTGGGTCGCAGAGCTGGCGCGTCACAGCCTGGCGTAGCTCTGGCACAGCGCGTGGTCCCTGATGTCCCCCCAGCCCCCGTTCTTCATGGGCGGCGGGTTGCGCACGTCCTGCAGCCTGGTGGTCACCTCCATGGTTTTGGGGAAGAGGCGACCGCTCAGCTCGCGCACTTTCTCCCGCAGGGCCTGCGAGGCGGCGTCCATGTTGGCGCAGGGGCCGGTGCGGGCGCACATCCCCCTTTCGTTTGGTTGGCTGGGGAGGTTGAGGACCCGCGGGAGGCGGGCGGACAGCACCTTGAGCGGGTGGGACAGGCAGGTGGCGGACACGTGCTGGAGGCTCCAGTCCCAGTTGTAGTCGTCGTAGGTGCAGAACTCGGCCAGGCAGCCCATCAGTTGGTAGTAAACCTCCCGGGAAATGGCGAGGGCGGAACGGTGCTTGGGCGCCACAAAGCCACTCATCTCCAGCTGTTGGGGGTCGGGCAACGAGTCCGGGCTGGGCGTGCCCCCGAGGCTGAGCAGGTGGCATCCTTCCTCCTTGCACTGCTTCTGCATGAGTCTGAGGGCGTGCAGCCAATCCGGGAGCAGGTAGCTGCCCTCCTCCAGGAAGAGGGTGTAGCCGCTGTACCCGACCACCTCCCGCAGCGTCTGCCAGGTGAAGTGCAGCTTCCACCACCAGTGGTGCTTCTCCTGGGTGAAGGCCGCCTCCCGGTAGTGTCCGTGAGTGTCGGGGTAATCCGCGTTGGTGCAGCCTTTCAATTTTGCGGTCTCCTTGGGCAGGTCTCTGTGGCAGTCGGCCGGGTCCGAGCCCGGGAACTCGTCCGGGTAGAAGCTGGCGCTGTACGGGAAGTAGATGGGAATCACCCGGCAGAAGTCTATGGCGTTCATGGCTTCGACGGCCTCGGCACACGGCTTTTCCATGCTCAGCACCAGGAGGAGGCGGCCGGTTGCGCCCGGGCCAGCGGTCTGCAGCGACTCGGTCAGCAGCTTCAAGCGGGCGCCGGTCCCTGGCCCTCCACGGACTTGCACCACCATCACCAGCTCGGGGCGCCCGTGGAACCGCTCGGCGTTGAAGATCGGTTGCCGGAGGTTGTTACTGTAAGCCGCCAGCCGCATCTGCAGAGGGGTACCCCGGGGGAGCAGGAAGCCGGAGGGGTGGCGGGTCTCGACGGGCAGAGACGGCACCGGGAAGGGAAAGGCGGCCGGTTGGTCCTCGCTGGGGGAGGTGAGGAGGAGCCAGGCGCAGGCGGCCATTCCCAGGAAAAGCAGCAGGGCGGCGATCTTCTTCTTGTGTAGCGTCAACCGCATGGTGGAGAGGAACCCGGAGGAGGTGGGGGGTGCACCTTAATTGCCTTTTCTTGATCAGAAATGCCCCCACTTCATTCTACCCCCCTTATATTCTGCCCTGCCCCCATCTTCCTATCTATCCAAACTGCTCCTGGTGCATAATAATTACCCCCCCCCCCTTAGGTGACTGTCCCCTTTACAATACTAACTGCCCCCCTATACACCAAATCCCCCACTGGGGCTAAACTGCCCCCCTATACACCAAATCCCCCACCGGGCTAAACTGCCCCCCTATACACCAAATCCCCCACCGGGGCTAAACTGCCCCCCTATACACCAAATCCCCCACCGGGGCTAAACTGCCCCCCTATACACCAAATCCCCCACCTGGAACTAACTGCCCCTATTCACCAGATCCCCCACCTTGGACTAACTGCCCCCAGTACACCAAATACCCCGCCTTGGATTAACTGCCCCCAGTACACCAATTACCCCACCTTGGATTACCTGCCCCCCGTACACCAAAATACCCCTGCCTTGGATTAACTGCCCCCCTATAAACCAAGTACCCCCATCCCTCAGTTACTGCCCCTTTATACACTACATAACACTCCTTGAACTAACTGCCCCAATTACACATTAAATACCCCACCCCTAATTTACTGCCCCCCGATACAATGAATACCCCCCCGCCCTAACTAATTGCCCCGTAAAACACCTG
Organism: Rana kukunoris; assembly: GCA_029574335.1. Taxonomy (NCBI): domain Eukaryota; kingdom Metazoa; phylum Chordata; class Amphibia; order Anura; family Ranidae; genus Rana; species Rana kukunoris. Next base: position 552,335,943 of record CM056052.1, on the reverse strand, counting down.
GCTGACAATATCTGCCCCTCTCTATGACAAACACCCAACTCTTAAAGGAATTTTCCCCCCCAACTCTATGTACCCCTGGCTGAGCCTACCTGCCCCCCCTGTACTCCTTTCCTGGGACGATCTGCCCCCTGAACACCGATCCCCCCCGGTCTCTGGCTCGAACTCTCCCCGTGTCTCCCCCGGGCCAGACACCTTCTAAAACTCCGGAGAACTCAGCGAACTTTACCCAGCCACGGGCTCCATGACGTCACGCCCCTGGCGGCCAATGGGCGAGCGCTGACGAAGCATACCGCCTTCGGAAGCCGCCCACCTGGGCGTGTCCGCTGGAGGCCCTCCGCCAATGGCAGGGAGATCCTGGGGAGGTGTCAGGAGATCGGGCGGCCATGTTTGGTGAGGGCAGCTGTGCCAGGAGTGTCCTGGAGAGACAAGAGAGGTGTCAGGGTGACGGGAGAGGAAGGTTCCACCTGTGCGTGGGGGGAAGGGAAGGGGATGCCAGGTATGGAGGGGCTCCACCATACTTGGGGGATCATCCAGGTGTAGGGACCATATTTAGGGGGTTAGCCAGGTGTATGTGGGGGGGTTCCTTTATATTTGGGGGGGGGGGTCAGCCAGGTGTAGGGAGGTTACATCATATTTGGGGGGGGGGGGGTCAGCAAGGTGAAGGGAGGTTCCAATATTTTTAGGGGGTAGCCAGGTGTATGTGGGGGAATTCCTTTATATTTGGGGGGGGGGGGGGTCAGCCAGGTGTAGGGAGGTTACTACATATTTAGGGAGTCAGCCGGGTGTAGGGAGATTCCACCATATTTCGGGGGTTAGCCAGGTGTGTTTGTGGGGGGGGGGGGGGGCGGGTTCCTTTATATTTGGGTGGTCAGCCAGGTGTAGGGAGGTTACATCATATTTGGGGGCGGGGCAGCCAGGTTTAGGGGGGTGCCACTATATTTAGGGAGTCAGCCGGGTGTAGGGAGATTCCACCATATTTCGGGGGTTAGTCAGGTGTGTTTGTGTGGGGGGGGGGGGCGGGGTTCCTTTATATTTGGGTGGTCAGCCAGGTGTAGGGAGGTTACATCATATTTGGGGGGTTAGCCAGGTATGAAGGAGCCCCACCATACTTGGGGTATCAGCCAGGTGTGTGTGTCGGGGGGGGGGGTTCCTTTATGTTTGGGAGGTCAGCCAGGTAAACGGACGTTCCACCATATTTAGGGGGTTAACCAGGTGAGTATGTGTGTGGGGGGGTTCTTTTATATTTGGGAGGGGGGCAGACAGGTGTGCGAGGTTCCACCATATTTGGGGGGAGGGCTTAGCCAGGTGTGTGTGTGTGTGTGTGTGTAGGGAGGTTCCTTTATATTTTTGGGGTCCGCCAAGTGTAGGGAGGTTACATCATATTTGGGGGGTCAGTTAGGTGAAGGGATGTTCTAATATATTTAGGGGGTTAGTCAGGTGTGTGTGGGGAGATTCCTTTATATTGGGGGGGGGGGTCAGCCAGGTGTAGGGAGGTTACATCATATTTGTAGGCGGGGCAGCCAGGTTTAGGGGGGTGCCACCATATTTAGGGAGGCAGCCGGGTGTAGGGAGATTCCACCATATTTCGGAGATTAGCCAGGTGTGTTTGTGGGGGGGGGGGGGTTTCCTTTATATTTGGGTGGTCAGCCAGGTGTAGGGAGGTTACATCATATTTGGGGGGGTTAGCCAGGTGTGGGGGGGGGTTCCTTCATATTTGGATGGTCAGCCAGGTGTAGGGAGGTTACATCATATTTGGGGGGTTAGCCAGGTGTGTGTGGGGGTGTAGGGAGGTTACTACATATTTAGGGAGTCAGCCGGGTGTAGGGAGATTCCACCATATTTCGGGGGTTAGCCAGGTGTGTTTGTGGGGGGGGGGGGTTCCTTTATATTTGGATGGTCAGCCAGGTGTAGGGAGGTTACATAATATTTGGAGGGGTCAGCCAGGTGTAGGGAGGTTACATCATATTTGGGGGCGGGGCAGCCAGGTTTAGGGGGGTGCCACTATATTTAGGGAGTCAGCCGGGTGTAGGGAGATTCCACCATATTTCGGGGGTTAGTCAGGTGTGTTTGTGTGTGGGGGGGGGGGGGGCGGGTTCCTTTATATTTGGGTGGTCAGCCAGGTGTAGGGAGGGTACATCATATTTGGGGGGTTAGCCAGGTATGAAGGAGCCCCACCATACTTGGGGTATCAGCCAGGTGTGTGTGTCGGGGGGGGGGGTTCCTTTATGTTTGGGAGGTCAGCCAGGTAAACGGAGGTTCCACCATATTTAGGGGGTTAACCAGGTGAGTATGTGTGTGGGGGGGTTCTTTTATATTTGGGAGGGGGGCAGACAGGTGTGCGAGGTTCCACCATATTTGGGGGGAGGGCTTAGCCAGGTGTGTGTGTGTGTGTGTAGGGAGGTTCCTTTATATTTTTGGGGTCAGCCAAGTGTAGGGAGGTTACATCATATTTGAGGGGTCAGTTAGGTGAAGGGATGTTCTAATATATTTAGGGGGTAGCCAGGTGTGTGTGGGGAGATTCCTTTATATTGGGGGGGGGGGGGTCAGCCAGGTGTAGGGAGGTTACATCATATTTGTGGGCGGGGCAGCCAGGTTTAGGGGGGTGCCACCATATTTAGGGAGGCAGCCGGGTGTAGGGAGATTCCACCATATTTCGGGGATTAGCCAGGTGTGTTTGTGGGGGGGGGGGGTTTCCTTTATATTTGGATGGTCAGCCAGGTGTAGGGAGGTTACATCATATTTGGGGGGGTTAGCCAGGTGTGGGGGGGGTTCCTTCATATTTGGATGGTCAGCCAGGTGTAGGGAGGTTACATCATATTTGGGGGGTTAGCCAGGTGTGTGTGGGGGGGTTCCTTTATATTTGGGTGGTCAGCAAGGTGTAGGGAGGTTACATCATATTTGGGGGGTTAGCCAGGTGTGGGGGGGGGTTCCTTTATATTTGGGTGGTCAGCCAGGTGTAGGGAGGTTACATCATATTTGGGGGGTTAGCCGGGTATGAAGGAGCCCCACCATACTTGGGGTATCAGCCAGGTGTGTGTGTGGGGGGGGGGTTCCTTTATGTTTGGGAGGTCAGCCAGGTAAACGGAGGTCCCACCATATTTAGGGGGTTAGCCAGGTGTGTATGTGTGGGGGGGGGTTCCTTTATATTTGGGGGGGGTCAGCCAGGTGTGTGAGGTTCCACCATATTTGGGGGGAGGGGTTAGCCAGGTGTGTGTGTGTAGGGAGGTTCCTTTATATTTTTGGGGTCAGCCAAGTGTAGGGAGGTTACATCATATTTGGGGGGGTCAGCCAGGTGTAGGGGGTGCCACCAGTGCCGATCCTGACCTCCCTGGGGCTCTAAGCAAAATTACGTGTCACATTAAAGTTGAGAAGCGGGGGGCTGCCGAAAATTACATGTCACATTAAAGATTAAAGTTGAGGAGCGGGGGGAGGGGGTATTCTGCTGTTGGAAATTACATCTTATATTAAAGTGAGAAGCGGGGGGTGCCGAATTCTTACCTCTTCTCCCATGCAGCCCCCCAGGGGCCTCTAGTAATTTGGGGGGCCCTCTGCAGCTTTGCGGGGCCCTAAGCGGCTTGTATAGTGAGACTATATGGGGCGGATCGGCCCTGGGTGCCACCATATTTAGGGGGTCAGCTGGGTGTTGGGAGATTTCATCATATTTAGGTTAGCCAGGTGTGTGTGTTTGTGGTTATATAGAAGGTCAACGAGGTGTTGGGGGTTCCACCATATAGGAGGTCAATCAGATGTTGGGGGTTGCACCATATAGAAGATCAATCACGTATGAGAGGGTTCTACCTTATAGGAGATCAACCAGGTGTTGGGGGTTCCACCATATAGAAGGTCAACCAGGTGTTGGGGGTTCCACCATATAGGAGGTCAGCCAGATGTAAAGGGGTTCCACCATATAGGAGGTCAGCCAGATGTAAAGGGGTTCCACCATATAGGAGGTCAACCAGGTTTTAGAGGGTTCCACCATTTAGCAGGTCTACCAGGTGTAAAGGGGTTCCACCATATAGCAGGTCAACCAGGTGTAAAGGGGTTCTACCTTATAGGAGGTCAACCAGATGTTAAGGGGTTCCACCATATAGGAGGTCAACCAGATGTAAGGGGGTTTCAACTGTTCTACCATTTAGGAGGTCATCCAGGTGTAAGGGGGGTTCCACTATATAGGGTTAGCCAGGTGTTAGGGGGTTCCACCATATTAGAGGTTTAACCAGGTGTTAGGGGGTTTCACCATATAAGAGGTCAACCAGGTGTTAGGGGGTTCCACCATATAAGAGGTCAACCAGGTGTTAGGGGGTTCCACCATATAGGAGGTCAGCCAGGTGTAAAGGGGTTCCACCATTTAGCAGGTCAACCAGGTGTAAAGGGGTTCCACCATATAGGAGGTCAACCTGGTGTAAGGGGGTTCCACCATATAAGAGGTCAACCAGGTGTTAGGGGGTTCCACCATATAGGAGGTCAACCAGTTGTTGGGGGTTCCACCATATAGGAGGTCAGCCAGGTGTAAAGGGGTTCCACCATTTAGCAGGTCAACCAGGTGTAAAGGGGTTCCACCATATAGGAGGTCAACCTGGTGTAAGGGGGTTTCAACTGTTCTACCATTTAGGAGGTCAACCAGGTGTAAGGGGGGTTCCACTATATAGGGTTAGCCAGGTGTTAGGAGGTTACACCATATAAGAGGTCAACCAGGTGTTAGGGGGTTTCACCATATAAGAGGTCAATCAGGTGTTGGGGGTTCCACCATATAGGAGGTCAACCAGGTGTAAATGGGGTTACACTATATAGAAGGTTAGCCAGGTGTTAGAGGGTTCCACCATATAGGAAGTCATCCAGGTGTTAGGGAAAGTTCCACCACAGTCTCTGACATATTCCGTAGTGTTGTACAGAGAATGCTCAGCCAATCACAGCAGCCTCGGCACCATAATTAGGGTTATTATCACACATGACAGGGATACAGGGAAGGAATGCTGAGCGATTTACTGGTAGGAAGGCGGAGGTGCACTTTATGGCCTTTGATGTGGAATTCGCAGGGAGGACTAAATAATAATAATAGTAATCGGTGACAGCGGCTTTGCTCATAAAACGGCGATGTCATCACCGCGACGCCCAGAGTGGCCGCCGCACGGCAGGCCGGGTCCAGAGTCCGGCCCTATGAAGGGATCAGGGTGACACAGTAATCGGGGCGATGATGACTTTATAGGATAATTATATCCCTATTACCGGTGACGTCCTTTATTATCCCGTGACACCTGAGCCCCATCCCCCACCTGATAGAGCTCAGCAGCGAAGGGAACCGGTCCGCACGCCTTGGCCCCGGGGCCCCTCCGACAATCTCCGATACGATGGAGTGACAATGATCTCATTGAAACAACTTTGTTTACTTTGTATTAAACATTCGATGGGTTGTGTTTTGTTTAATGCGATTTTGTTTGTATAATTTCTCTGTATTGTCTCAATGTTGTTTGTATATAAAAATAAAAAAGGGATCAGATTTAGCCGCTTAACCACTTAAGACCCGGACTATTATGCAGGTAAAGGACCGGGCCCCTTTTTGCGATTCTGCACTGCGTCGCTTTAACTGACAATTGCGCGGTCGTGCGACGTGGCTCCCAAACAAAATTGGCGTCCTTTTTTTTCCCCACGAATAGGGCTTTCTTTCGGTGGTATTTGATCACCTCGGCGGTTTTTATTTTTTGCGCTATAAACAAAAACACAGCGACGATTTTGAAAATAAATAAATATATTTTTTACTTTTTGCTGTAATAAATATCCCCCAAAAATTTATAAAAAAGAACATATTTTTCTTCCTCAGTTTAGGCCGATACGTATTCTTCTACATATTTTTGGTAAAAAAAAAAAAAAATCGCAATAAGCGTTTATTGATTGGTTTGCGCAAAATTTATAGTGTTTATAAAATAGGGGATAGTTTTATGGCATTTTTATTATTAATTTTTTTTTTTACTACTAATGGCGCCGATCAGCGTTTTTTTTTTTCGTGACTGCGACATTATGGCGGACACATCGGACACTTTTGACACATTTTTGGGACCATTGTCATTTATACAGCAAAAAATGCACTGATTACTGTGAAAATTACAATGGCAGTTTAGGAGTTAACCACTAGGGGGCGCTGTAGGGGTTATGTGTGACCTCATATGTGTTTCTAACTGTAGGTGGGCGGGGCTGGACGTGTGACTTCATTGATCGTCTTTCCCTATATCAGGGAACAGACGATCACTGACACTGCCACAGAGAAGAACGGGGAAGGTGTGTTTACACTCGCCTCTCCCCGTTCTTCAGCTCCGGTGACTGATCGCTGGACACCGGCGGCGATCAGGTCTGCGGGTCCCGCGGCCGTGGTCACGAAGCTTCGGACCGCGTCGCATGTGTGCGCAACCCACGGCTGGGCTCTTAAAGGCAACATACAGGTACGTGCCCGTGCCCAGCTGTGCCATTCTGCCGACGTATATGTGCAGGAGGCGGTCCTTAAGTGGTTAAGGACGGCCGCACCATCATTTACGTCGACAGAATGGCACGGCTGGGCAAATGAGTGTACAGGTACGTCCCCTTTAATTTTTCGCCACATGGTCGCACGCTCCGTGCCCGCGGACTCGATGTCTGCCGGTGTCCAGTGATGGGGGTCACAGAGCTGAAGAACGGGGAGATGTCAATGTAAACACAACATCTCCCCGTTCTTCCTAGTGACGCGTCACTGATCGTCTGTTCCCTCTCATCGGGAGCAGTGATCAGTGACGTGTCACGGCAAGCCACGCCCCCTAACAGTTAGAATCACTCCCTAGGACACACTTAACCCCTTCAGCGCCCCCTACAGGTTAACCCCATTTACTGCCAGTGTTATTTTTACAGTAATCATTGCCTTTTTATAGCACTGATCGCTGTATAAATGGTCCCAAAATGGTGTCCGATGTGTCTGCCATAAAGTTGCAGTCACGGTAAAAAAAAAAAAAAAACGATAATCACCGCCATTACTAGTAAAAAAAAATATTAATAAAAATGCCATAAAACTACCCCCTATTTGGTTTGCTCAAAAGTGATAGCGTCTACAAAATAGGGGGTAGTTTTATGGCATTTTTATTTACTTTACTATTTTTATTTTTTTTACTAGTAATGGCGGCGATCAGCGATTTTTATCGTGACTGCGATATTCCTGTTTTCCCACCAATAGAGATTTCTTTTGGTGGTATTTGATCACCTCTGCGGTTTTTATTTTTAGCGCGATAAACAAAAATAGAGCGCCAATTTTGAAAAAAAAAAAATATTTTTTACTTTTTAGCTATAATAAATATCCCCCAAAAATATATATATAAAAAAAAACGTATTTTCCTTTATATCTTCTACATATTTTTGGTAAAAAAAAAAAAAATCGCAATAAGCATTTATCAATTGGTTTGCTCAAAAGTGATAGCGTCTACAAATCGATAAACGCTTATTGTGATTTTTTTTTTTTTTTACCAAAAATATGTAGAAGATATAAAGGAAAATACGTTTTTTTTTATATATATATTTATTATAGCTAAAAAGTAAAAAATATTTTTTTTTTCAAAATTGTCGCTCTATTTTTGTTTATCGCGCTAAAAATAAAAACCGCAGAGGTGATCAAATACCACCAAAAGAAATCTCATTGGTAGGAAAACAGGAATATCGCAGTCACGATAAAAATCGCTGATCGCCGCCATTACTAGTAAAAAAATAAATAAAATAAAAATGCCATAAAACTATCCCTTATTTTGTAGACGCTATAAATTTTGTGCAAACCAATCGATAAACGGTTATTGCAATTTTTTTTACCAAAAATAGGTAGAAGAATACGTATCGGCCTAAACAGAGGAAAACATATTTTTTTTATATATTTTTGGGGGATATTTATTATAGCTAAAAAGTAAAAAATATTTTTTTTTTTTTCAAAATTGTCGCTCTATTTTTGTTTATAGCGCAAAAAATTAAAACCGCAGAGGTGATCAAATACCACCAAAAGAAAGCTCTATTGGTGGGAAAACAGGAATATCGCAGTCACGGTAAAAATCGCTGATCGCCGCCATTACTAGTAAAAAATAAAAATGCCATAAAACTATACCCTATCTTGTAGACCAGAGGTGGCAAACACAAGGCCCGCGGGCCGAATGCGGCCCTCCAGGACATTTCATGCGGCCCTCGCACCTCTCCAGTCATCCTCCAGACCCTTACTTTCTGCTTTCAAGCAATGCATTCAACTTCTTCCTAGCAGCAGCATAAGGAAAGGGGGGTGCATTGTGATATAATGGAGAGTGGGGGACTCAACTTCTGATGGTGGGGGGGCTCTTGATTTCTAATGTAAGGGGAAGGGATGCGCTGGACATCTAATCTTACAGATACAACAGGCCCTTTTGAGGGAAATCATAATGCTGATGCGGCCCACCATGAAATTGAGTTTGACACCCCTGTTGTAGACGCTATAACTTGTGCGCAAACCAATCAATAAATGCTTATTGCGATAGGTAGAAGAATACGTATCGGCCTAAACTGAGGAAAACATTTTTTTTTATATATTTTTTGGGGGATATTTATTATAGTAAAAAGTAAAAAATATTTCATTTTTTTCAAAATTGTCGCTCTATCTTTGTTTATGGCGCAAAAAATAAAAAAGCGCAGAGGTGATCAAATACCACCAAAAGAAAGCTCTATTTGTGGGAAAAAAAGGACGTCAATTTTGTTTGGGAGCCACGTCGCACGACCGCGCAATTGTCAGTTAAAGCGACGCAGCGCCGAATTCGCAAAAAGTTGCCCGGTTTTTGGGCAGCAAAATGGTCCGGGGCTGAAGTGGTTAAAAAGAAGAAAAAAAAAAAAAGTTGGATGACAGGATGGATCTGGATGACATTCCGTTTGCTCTGCGCTCTGTTTATCATAAACAATTCTTATCTGCTGTAAATACAATCCTTATTTTTCCTTGTTCCCTCACAGCGCTGCTGGTCTCCTGCAGCCTCTTTGCAGCCACTTCCCGTCTGCACCCGCTCCAGCGATGGCCCCGTTTCCCAAGGCTGGTTTCCTGATGGTGACAACGGTGGACCATGTCTGTGTCACCTGTGATGAATTAAAGTCTCCACCGGAAGCCTGCGTGGGTGACAACGCAGGAGTGCAATTAGGAGGGGGGCGGAGCGTTGTCACCCTACAACAGGAAGCGCCTAAGCGAGAACCTGCATGGCGGGATCACCGGGGGCTATTTTACCCCCTTCACACTGACAATACACAAATATGCGGCCCCACTGGACTGGGATTTTTCCCATTGGGACGCACAGAGAGCCCAGGTCCCCGTACTGACGATCCGGACCCAGGACTCCGGGTCACCTGTACGCTGCGATAGCCTCTGATTGGTTATCGAAGTGATCAATCACTGTGAAGTCCACCCCTCCTTGTTTTTTTTTTTTTCTCTGTGAATGAAGGAGATACACTTTTTTTTTTGGAAACAATACACTTTTTTGAATTAAAAAAATAAAACAACAGTAAAGTTTGCCCAATTTTTTTATATTGTGAAAGATGATGTTACACCGAGTAAATTGATACCCAACACGTCACGCTTCAAAATTGCGCCCGCTCGGGGAATGGCGTCAGGCCCGGAGTGGCCAATCGGGAGAACCGGGAGAATTCCCGGTGGGCTGGTCGGGTTTGCGGGCCGCAGAGCTGTCTTATTGAGTGGGCACCCCTGGGGCCCCATCAGATGTCAAGCAGCGGCGCCCCCCCGTGGCTTTCTTATGCAGTCATCACAGGCTGGGGCAGACAGGTCTCTGGTCAGCAGCACCCCGGCGCTGCAGAGGGGGGCGCTGTCGTGCCCAAGTGTCAGACACTGTTCCCCTCTCTCCCTCCTCCTCCTCTCCTTGTCTCACGTGTGCGTTGTGAAGCAATCCTAACGGCGCCAGGAGCAGAGGGCACTGTGATGCTGATAATAAAGAGTAAGGTCGCTTCCCCCCCTTATCTAGCAGGCAGCAGCAGAGTTACATCCATCAGTCATGGTCAGTGAAGCTGAGACACCAGGGCCGTCATCGGACGGAGGGAGGGAGAGAGGGGAGTACAGATGTATGGGACCCTGTGTGTGCTCGTGCCAGCATAATACAGTGTCCTGCAAAGTATAGTGTGTCCTCTTCACAGGTCCTCCTGCCCTTTACTGTCACTCTGCTGCCCCCCTCCTGTAACGCTGCCTGCCCCCCCTCTTCTCAGCCCTCCTGTCATCCTGCCCTTACTGTCACTCTGCCTGCCACCCCTCTTGTCACTCTGCTCTGCCCCCTCTTGTCACACAGCCTGCCCCCCCCTTGTCACTCTGCCTGCCCCCCTCTTGTCACTCTGCCTGCCCCCTCCTGTCACACAGCCTGCCCCCCCTTGTCACTCTGCCTGCCCCCCTCTTGTCACTCTGCCTGCCCCCTCCTGTCACACAGCCTGCCCCCCCCCTTGTCACTCTCTGCCTGCCCCATCTTGTCACTCTGCCTGCCCCCTCCTGTCACACAGCCTGCCCCCCTCTTGTCACTCTGCCTGCCCCCCCTCTGTCACACAGCCTGCCCCCTCCTGTCACACAGCCTGCCCCCCCCCCTTGTCACTCTGCCTGCCCCCCTCTTGTCACTCTGCCTGCCCCCTCCTGTCACACAGCCTGCCCCCTCTGTCACACAGCCTGCCCCTCTTGTCACTCTGAATGGCCCCCATCCTGTCAGCCTGCCCTTTACTGTCACACTGCCTTCCCCCCTCTTGTCACTCTGTCTGCCCCCCCTCTTTGTCACTCTGCCTGCCCCCCCTCTTGTCACTCTGCCTAACCCCCCTCTTGTCACTCTGCCTGGCCCCCCTCCTGTCAGCCTGCCTGCCCCCTTCTGTCATCCTGCCCCCTTCCAGTCACTCTGCCTGCCCCCCTCCTGTCACTTTGCCTGCCCCCCCCCTGTCATCATGCCCCCTCTTGTCACTCCTGCCTGCCCCCCCTCTTTTCACTCTGCCTGCCCCCCCTCTTGTCACTCTGCCTGCCTGCCCCCCTCCTGTCACTTTGCCTGCCCCCCCCTGTCATCATGCCCCCCTCTTGTCACTCTGCCCCCCTGTCACACTGCCTTCCCCTCTTGTCACTCTGCCTGCCCCCCCTTTGTCACTCTGCCTGCCCCTCCTGTCACTCTGCCTGCCCCCCCTGTCATCCTGCCTGCCCCCCCGTCATCCTGCCCCCCTCTTGTCACTGTACCCCTCCTGTTACCCTGCCCTCCTGTCACTCTGCCTGCCCAGGAGTTAAATAGTCCTGTTCCTTCCCCTGGCCCCCAGCTGATTCCACAGAATATACTGGAATGGGCTGAACAGCCTTACGGCTCATTTACACATGTAGTGCCCTCTGAAGAGCAATCCACATTTGTATTGCTCTTTAGAGGGCATTTGACAGGCTCCTGTTTAAACCCCACAGTATTGCCCTGCAATTTAATGCATTGCACATGGATGCGGAGAGCCCCTATTAACTTGAATGGGCCACATTCGGCAGGCAATACTGCTCGCGGAACCCAACAGTGCAGACATGTTTTGCCGCACTGTGATGCAAAGCATTTTGTCTGTGGCAAGTGTACATCCCCCTATGCTGCCTTTTCAGTTTGAGGGAAATGGTTGGGTAGCAGTAATAACACAGCTCAACCTCAAATGTTTACTGTCCCCCCAACCACAAGTGTAAATGGAGTTGCAGGGCACTCTGAAAAGTGATCCATAGTGGATCATGTTTTGAAGGTATTTGACAGGTGGTGAAGAAGCGTTATGTTGCCTCCTCACTACCTGTTTTTAACCCCTAAAAACCCATGCCACTGTGCTGTAGCCATGTGCATTGCACATGGTTGCAGCACAGCCCCATTCAGGTGAATGGGTTGGGATAAGCCAGCGCAGTGCTGTGTACCACTAAAATGTTCGGGTTTGGCTTAAAGAAAAGTTGACAACCCTAAGTGTCCCCTCTTTGTTTATGTTTAGGTGACCAGGGGGCGAGGGGTGAAGGTGGGAGGGGGGGGCGCCACAGGATTAGCTCGCACAGGTCGCCTGAACACCTAAGGCCGGCCCTGCCTCTGCTCTCCGGTGTCCGCCTGACAGTCCAGCACCGAGTCCGCTCTCTGCTCTCCCTCTGCTCTATAGTGGCCATGCAGCACAGCCCCCCCCCCCCCCGTTCTTCTGGCCGTGTCACTGGAGCTGAGCACATGTATGCAACATGGAATATAGCATGCATGGCGCCTGGCGGTGGCTCTCCGGGCTTGGGGGACAGGTGGAGCCTGGAAGAGGCACCGGACACAGAAGCAGCAGGCAGGTACAGCAGCAGAGTTGGTATGAGCAAGGAGCAGGCAGCAATCACAGGGTCCCCGTTCTTGTTGTCGGAAGTTTGCTGAGTCCAAGACCGTTACCTGGTGACACTGGTGTGGTAAGTAAAAACTGTGGCTTACTCTCTGAGTTAATGAGACTGTATATGTGATGACAATGACATAGAATTTTAAAATGTGTGTCTATATGATATGGGTGCTGGTGAAATGGAATTTGATGGGTGCTGGTGAAGCGGCATATATTTAATCGGTCGTGGTAAGGTTGCATTTGATCGGCGTTGGTGAGGTTGCATTTTATCGGCGTTGGTGAGGTTGCATTTGATCGGCGTTGGTGAGGTTGCATTTAATAGGCGTTAACTTATATTTTGAGTTTTAATTACATTATTTTAATAGTCGTGAACTAAAGTGGGCTGGTCTAAGCCTAAGGCATGAAACTCCAGGGCTGAAAATGAGTCCCACTCCGACCCTGAATGGCGTAATGCCAAAAAAACGACACCCTATTTTGTAGACGCTATAAATTTTGCGCAAACCAATCAATAAACGCTTATTGCAATGTTTTTTTTTTTTAACAATAATGGGCCAGATTCAGGTAGAGTTACTCTGTAGTATCAGTGATTCTCCAGCCTAACTCTCACTTTGAGCCGGCGTTTCTGTTTTCTGTAAGCAGAAAACAAGAAACGCCGGGTTGGAGTTCCTATACGAGCGGCGTAATTGTATTTCGCCGTCGTATCGGAACTGCAAATTTAAAAATGGCGCTGGGGGCGTTCCCTCTGATTAACACCGAGAATATGTTAATCAGCGAGAATCGGCAATTCACGATCGTATTCGGGCGCGACGCAGTGACTTTCCGACGTTTCCGTAAGAGATACGCGGCGTAAAGATAAAGCAGCCCCCTAGTGGAGTATCCTATGTTAAGTATGGCCGTCGTTATCGCGTCGAAAAAAAAAAATTTGAGTCGTTTGCGTAAAACGTCCGTGAATGGGGATTGACGTCATTGACGTTCCCTGAAAGAATTTGGAGCATGCGCACTGACAGTCGACGCATGCGCAGTACGTTCGCCGCGGGATCGCGCCTAGTTATAATAATACACGCCCCCTACCCGCCCAATTTGAATTCCGCCGGCTCATTTTCGCTACGCCGCCGCAGCGACTTTAGGAGCAAGTGCTTTGTGAATAACAGTACTTGCTCCTAAAGTTTCGGCGGAGTAACTTAAATGAGAAAAGTTACTCCAAAATAAAGATTCGCCCATCTACCTGAATCTGGCCCAATATGTAGAATATGTATCAGCCTAAACTGATTTTTTTTTCATATGTAGCGCCCCCTTGCTCCTGGCATGGGTAATACGCTAAAAACTAGTTTGACTGGGAGAGTTATGTTGCTCTCGGTCGTGAATTATTTAGGTTATTGACCTGTGTCGTTCTGGGAAGGACCGTTGGCTCGGACTGCATTCTGGGGATGTGGGTTCATCCTTGGCCGGTGACGCGTCATATTCGGCTCCCCCATCACAGACTGCTCCGGAAGTGCTGTGGTGGCAAACTGCGCATGCGCGATGCGTTCCAATGCATTTACGACACTGCACACCAGCGGAGCCGTCATTCAGAGCGACGTGGGCTTAGGGGAAAGTGGCCAGTCGGCCTCGCGTCCTCGCTTCGCCGGATGTTAAAGGGGTGTTCCAGCCAAAAATGGCGTTTATTAAAAGTCAGCAGCTACAAAAAGTGTAGCTGCTGGCTTTTAATAAACACTCACTTACCTGCTCCTGCGTTCCAGCGACGCGCCGACCGGGGCTCCGCTCCTCTCCTCCCCTCCCCGGCCGGCGTCTCCATCCCGACTATGGGCACCCAGCCGTGACAGCCTTCGGCTTCACGGCCGGGCACCCACTGCGCATGCGTGAGCCGTACTGCGCATGCGTGCGCGGCGCGGCTCGGCTCGTCGCTGATTGGACAGGCGATCGCATGGGACCTGTCATGTGTCCCATGCGATCGCCTACAGGGAGGGGCTGGTGTAGGCGATTAAGCTTAATCGCCTAACCAGCCCCTCGGCGGAAGCAGGAAGTGGGACAGGAAGTCCCACTCCTCCTGAAGCCCCCACTCCCCCCCCCAAAAAAATTACATGCCAAATGTGGCATGTATGGGGGTGAGGAGTGGATTAAGGGAAACTTAATTTTTAGGGTGGAACTCCTCTTTAAGGAAAGAGCCTGGTTGCCGAACGAGGTTTCGCTGGTGTGCACTGCCGTAAATGCATTGGAACGCGTTTTCGAAAGCATCGCGCATGCGCAGTTGGCCACCACAGCACTTCCGGAGCAGTCTGTGATGGGGGGCGGAGTATGACAATACACCGGCAGTGGGAGCCGGAGGGATTTCTGGCGAATGGAGTCTTCCCCAGCAGCCAATTGGAGAGGGTTTCTCTCGCTGGGCATGCTGGGGAGGGGTATATCTGTGATGGAGGTCATGTGTTCGGGGTTCTTTCTGCTTCTACTGTGCGGGGTCCCGGAGTCGGGGTGCGGCACCCACCTTCAGGGTGTGTGTATCCATGGACCCCGCCGGCGTGGCCCACCTGGCCAGGTTTCCAGGTCTTGCTGAGTCTCACCCGGAGACGAAACCAAAGAGGCCCCAGTGACTTACTGGGTTCACGATGCCGTATGGAGGGTCCGGCGCCCGGGCCATAGACAGGAACGCTTTGCTGTCACCCGGTTCTGAGACGACTGCTGGGAGGATCTGCTCTGTGCGGACATTTGCAAATTATCCAAGTTAGGTTGGCCTGTGGCAGAGGCCTAGAGTCGGGTCGGTGAGAGAGACCCGTTCCTCCCAGGCAACATTTAAGGTGGCGTCCTGGCTGCCAGGCCTGTGAGAGAGATCTGTCCGGGAGACACCTCACCCGCTCGAGCAGCGAGTGGCGACGCGTGCAAATTTGTATCTTCTAGAGCAGAGGTGGCAAACACAAGGCCCGCGGGCCGAATGCGGCCCTCCAGGTCATTTCATGCGGCCCTCGCACCTCTCCAGCCATCCTCCAGACCCTTACTTTCTGCTTTCAAGCAATGCATCCAGCTTCTTCCCAGCAGCAGCATAAGGAGAGGGGGGTGCACTGTGATGTAAGGGAGAGTGGGGGACTTCTGATGGTGGGGGGGCTCATGACATCTAATGTAAAGGGGAGGGGATGCGCTGGACATCTAATCTTACAGATACAACCGGCCGTTTTGAGGGCAACCATAATGTTGATGCGGCCCACCATGAAATTGAGTTTGACACCCCTGTTCTAGAGCTAATTCTGCTGTGCATGTATCCAGGCCTGACATCGCAAGTCTCTTCTTTCTCATCAACCTTTTCTTCCTTCACCGAGTTGATGTTCGGCTATGTTGGCCTGAAATTAAAGCATTGAGAAAATCTTTATTGACTGTTTGGACATTCATTTACTACATAGTGTCTTCTGGTGAACCCCTAGACAGAACAAGGATAACTTAACCACTTAACGCCCACCGCATGTATATGTACGTCCACAGAATGGCACATACAGGCAGATGGGCGTACATGTACGTCCCTGCCTTCTCGCGATCGGGACCCCAAGCCCCCCCCCCCCCCCCGCTACATGCGGCGGTCGTTTTACCTGTGGCAGCGATCCGGGATGAGGGAGGCGGCTGTTGGTTTCTGTCCGCCCCCTCGCGAACGCTCCCAGCCAATCCGGCATCTGCACTGCTCTGCACTTCCTCTGCCTGTGTAATGTAAACACTGGCAGAGGAAGTGATGTCACCTCTCCTTTCGGCGGTATATTCAATCCGGCGAGAGGAGAGAAGACATCACAGTAAGTCGCACCAACACTACACTGACACCACACACATAGGCACATTAACCCCTTCAGATCAGCCCTCCCCCACCCCCCTGTCACACTGTCACTGATTGCAGTGATCATATATTTACTGATCACTGTATTTAGTGTCAGTGTGACAGGCAGTTAGTGTTAGGTCCAGGGTAGCCCCCGTACCCCCCCTAATAAAGGTTTGACCCCTTGATCACCGCCGTAGTTAACCCTTTCACCCCCTATTGCCAGCGTCACTAAGCAATCGTTTTTCTGATCGCTGTATTAGTGTCGCTGTTGCCGCTAGGTAGCTAGTTTTTTTTTATATTGCGATTTATTTATTTTTTACTTAAGACATGTGGCTGAATACATTTTGGCCTAAATGCTTGACTAAAATTTAGTTTATTTGATTTTTCTTATAACAAAAAGTAGAACATATATATTTTTTTCAAAATTTTCTGGGCCAGATTCAGATACACTTAATTTTGCGCTGCGTAATCGAAATACTCTACGCTGCCGTATTTCACCAGGCTCTACACCGAATCCTGGTAGATTTTTGCCCGTACGCTACGGTGGCGTAGTCTATTTCTCGCCGCGTAATCGAAATACGCGATTGGGGGGCGTGAAGCATTTAAATTAAGCGCGTCCCCGCGGCGATCGAACTGCGCATGCTCCGTTCTGAAATTTCCCGCCGCGCATTGCGCGAAATCACGTCGTTACGTCATTCGTTGTTTGAGTAGCGTCGTTTACGAACATTCCTATTCCCGGACGACTTACGTACAAAATAATAAAAGACGTCGGAAAACGTAGAAATTCGACGCGGGAACGACTGCCATACTTAACATGGGCTGTCTAATATTAGAGCAGCAAAAAGCTGGTATAGTGTTACGTAAAAAAAAGATGACTAAAGGTGCCGTAAGAGATTGCGATTGAAGATCGTAATTTCGGGGATCGCCGGCAAAAGCTCATTAGCATACCCCGACGCGGAAAACGACGGGAAGTCCACCCAGTGGCCGCAATTTTATTGCAGCGTAGATCCGAAGGCGTACGAATACGTAATCCAGTTGAATTGAAGCCCGCAGCCGTCTATTCATGGTTTGAGGTTTCCGACAAGCTAAAAAACGCGCGTAATTTGAAATTACTCCAGTCTAACACAAGTTAGACAGGCGTAATAGCTCTCTGAATCTGGCCCTCTGTCTTTTTCCGTTTATATCGCAAAAAAAAAACGCAGAGGCAATCAAATACCGTCAAAAGAAATCTCTATTTGTGGGAGGGAAAGGACGCAAATTTTGTTTTGGGAAGCCACGTCGCACGACCGCGCAATTGTCAGTTGAAGCGACGCAGCGCCGAATCGCGAAAAGTGCTCTGGTCAGGAAGGGGGGGGGGGGGGGGTAAATTCTTCCGGGGCTGAAGTGGTTAATAATAAAAAATAAAAAAATCAGGAGATATCCATTACTATTTATCACCAAATAAAAACCAAATTAGTCCTGAAAAAAAAATATGTGGAGTACTGCAGTAGTAGTTGTGATGATATGTACAGTTTTTCTAACACACGTCAGAGTTGCAAAATTGTTCTTAGGCATTTAGATTTAGATTTTACCCTCAGGCCTGGGTCACACCTATGCATTTTTTTTTTTTTTTTGTGCGTTTTCAGTTTTGCAGAATCACACTACGGCCCATTTCACATGGTTTCCTATGGGGTCACGTTCACATCTTGTGAATTTTATGGAAAGGGAGAGGGACTTTTTTCAGGTGTTTGGTTCCATAGACTTCAATGGTTCAAAAACGTGTATCGGAAAAAAACGCAAAACGCACCCAGAATATGCAAACTGCAACCTGCATAGGTGCGAACCCGGCCTCAGGCTTGAAGGGGTTAATGAAAGCTCCAGATTTAAAAAATATATATAAAAAATGACATTGAAAACCATTGTCTGTGGAGATCAGGGGCCAGCCAGGGAGATCAGGGGCCAGCCAGGGAGATCGGGGGCCAGCCAGGGAGATCGGGGGCCAGCCAGGGAGATCGGGGGCCAGCCAGGGAGATCGGGGGCCAGCCAGGGAGATCGGGGGCCAGCCAGGGAGATCGGGGGCCAGCGAGGGAGATCGGGGGCCAGCGAGGGAGATCGGGGGCCAGCCAGAGAGATCGGGGGCCAGCCAGAGAGATCGGGGCCAGCGAGGGAGATCGGGGCCAGCGAGGGAGATCGGGGCCAGTGAGGGAGATCGGGGCCAGCGAGGGAGATCGGGGCCAGCGAAGGAAATCGAGGCCAGCCAGGGAGATCGGGGCCAGAGAGGGAGATCGGGGCCAGCGAGGGAGATCGGGGCCAGCGAGGGAGATCGGGGCCAGCGAAGGAAATCGGGGCCAGCCAGGGAAATCGGGGCCAGCCAGGAAGATCGGAGGCCAGCCAGGGAGATCGGGGCCAGAGAGGGAGATCGGGGCCAGTGAGGGAGATTGGGGGCCAGTGAGGGAAATCGGGGGGCAGTGAAGGAGATCGGGGGCCAGCCAGGGAGATCGGGGCCAGCGAGGGAGATCGGGGCCAGCGAGGGAGATCGGGGCCAGCGAGGGAAATCGGGGCCAGCGAGGGAAATCGGGGCCAGCGAGGGAAATCGGGCCAGCGAGGGAAATCGGGGCCAGCGAGGGGAAATCGGGGCCAGCGAGGGAAATCGGGGCCAGCGAGGGAAATCGGGGCCAGCGAGGGAAAATCGGGGCCAGCGAGGGAAAATCGGGGCCAGCGAGGGAAAATCGGGGCCAGCGAGGGAAAATCGGGGCCAGCGAGGGAAATCGGGGCCAGCGAGGGAAATCGGGGCCAGCGAGGGAGATCGGGCCAGCGAGGAGATCGGAGGCCAGCGAGGGAGATCGGGCCAGCGAGGGAGATCGGGGCCAGCGAGGGAGATCGGGGCCAGAGAGGGAGATCGGGGCCAGTGAGGGAGATTGGGGGCCAGTGAGGGAAATCGGGGGGCAGTGAAGGAGATCGGGGGCCAGCCAGGGAGATCCGGGCCAGCCAGGGAGATCGGGGTCAGCGAGGGAGATCGGGGCCAGCGAGGGAAATCGGGGCCAGCGAGGGAAATCGGGGCCAGCGAGGGAAATCGGGGCCAGCGAGGGAAATCGGGGCCAGCGAGGGAAATCGGGGCCAGCGAGGGAAATCGGGGCCAGCGAGGGAAATCGGGGCCAGCGAGGGAAATCGGGGGGCAGTGAAGGAGATCGGGGGCCAGCCAGGGAGATCCGGGCCAGCCAGGGAGATCGGGGCCAGCCAGGGAGATCGGGGCCAGCGAGGGAGATCGGGGCCAGCGAGGGAAATCGGGGCCAGCGAGGGAAATCGGGGCAGCGAGGGAAATCGGGGCCAGCGAGGGAAATCGGGGCCAGCGAGGGAAATCGGGGCCAGCGAGGGAAATCGGGGCCAGCGAGGAAAAATCGGGGCCAGCGAGGGAAATCGGGGCCAGCGAGGGAAATCGGGGCCAGCGAGGGAAATCGGGGCCAGCGAGGGAAATCGGGGCCAGCGAGGGAAATCGGGGCCAGCGAGGGAGATCGGGGCCAGCGAGGGAGATCGGAGGCCAGCGAGGGAGATCGGGGCCAGCGAGGGAGATCGGGGCCAGCGAGGGAGATCGGGGCCAGCGAGGGAGATCGGGGCCAGCGAGGGAGATCGGGGCCAGCGAGGGAGATCGGGGCCAGCGAGGGAGATCGGGGCCAGCGAGGGAAATCGGGGACAGCAAGGGAAATCGGGGACAGCAAGGGAAATCGGGGACAGCGAGGGAGATTGGGGCCAGCCAGGGAGATCAAGGGCCAGCCAGGGAGATCGGGGCCAGCCAGGGAGATCGGGGCCAGCCAGGGAGATCGGGGCCAGCCAGGGAGATCAGGGGCAAGCCAGGGAGATCAGGGGCAAGCCAGGGTGATCTGGGCCAGCCAGGGTGATCTGGGGCCAGCCAGGGAGATCGGGGGCCAGCCAGGGAGATCGGGGGCCAGCCAGGGAGATCGGGGCCAGCGAGGGAGATCGGGGCCAGCGAGGGAGATCGGGGCCAGCGAGGGAAATCAGGGGCCAGCGAGGGAGATCAGGGCCAGCTAGGGAGATCAGGGCCAGCTAGGGAGATCGGGGCCAGCTAGGGAGATCGGGGGCCAGCTAGGGATATCGGGGACCAAGGGAGATCGGGGCCAGTGAGGGAGATCCGGTGACCTCTGTGCAGCACAGACAGAGTTTCAAAATTTGCCTCGTCACCCAGTTTGTTTTCAGCACTGGTGTCCCAGTCCGGTGTGACTGGTTTGGGTTGTTCAGAGGAATGCGGAGAAGGGAGATGGTGAGGATGGAGAGGAATGCTGCGGGGGCGGCCTGAGTGCATCAGTATATACTCCCAAAAGTAAGTGCACCTCTCACATTTTTGCAATCATTTCATGTGACAACACTGAAGAAATGACACTTTGTATCTACAATGTTGTGTAGTGAGTGTACAGCTTGTATAACAGGGTACATTTGCCGTCCCCTCAAAATAACTCAACACACAGCCATTAATGTCTCAGGGGTGAATGGGGAGCAGGTGTGTTAAATTTGGTGTTATCGCTCTCACTCTCTCATACTGGTCACTGGAAGTTCAGCATAGCACCTCATGGCAAAGAACTCCCTGAGGATCTGAAAAAAAAAAGAATTGTTGCTCTACATAAAGATGACCCCTAGGCTATAAGAAGATTGCCAAGACCCTGGGTGGAGAGGGATTAGAACCCCTGGCAGGTTTTTATTGCTGTCTGTGTCCCTGTTGGGGAGATTCGCCCTCTCTCTATTTCTTTAGCTTTATCATTGAAAGTGAAAGTAAAATCCCCAATTTTGGGCTGTCCCCAAAACAGGAATAAAGGGGAAATGATCCACTAGATCTGCTGACAACTTCCTGTTTTGGCTGTGGGACAGGAAGTGAAAGTAAATTTCTCCGGTGGGATGCAGATGGCAAAAAAAAAAAAAACCTGACAGGGGCCTGGTTCACACCTGTGCGTTGTGCGTTCTTGCACATGCGTTTTCCCCCACGTTTTTAGATACATTTTGAATTTTTTATGCCTTTTTGTTGCCCAATTTAGTTTTTGGGCAGATTAACTACTTACAGACCGGAAGAATTTTCCCCCTTAACCACTTGCATACTGGGCACTTACACCCCCCTCCTGCCCAGGTGAAATTTCAGCTTCCGGCACTGCGTCGCTTTAACTGACAATTGCGCGGTCGTGCGACGTGGCTCCCAAACAAAATTGACGTCCTTTTTTCCCCACAAGTAGAGCTTTCTTTTGGTGGTATTTGATCGCCTGTGCGGTTTTTATTTTTTGCGCTATAAACAAAAAAGAGCGTCAATTTTGAAGAAAAATACAATATTTTTTACTTGTTGCTATAATAAATATCCCAATTTAAAAAAAAAAAAAAAACACATTTTTTTTTCTCAGTTTAGGGCGATACATATTCTTCTACATATTTCTGGTAAAAAAAAAAAAATCGCAATAAGCGACTGGTTTGCGCAAAAGTTATAGCGCTTACAAAATAAGGGAGAGAATTATTATTTTTTTTTTTTTTTACTAGAAATGGCGGCGATCTCCGATTTTTATTGGTACTGCGACGTTATGGCGGACACATCGGACACTTTTGACACATTTTTGGCGCCATTCACATTTATACTGCGATCAGTGCTATAAATATGCACTAATTACTGTATAAATGTGACTGGCATTGAAGGGGTTAACACTAGGGGGTGAGGAAGGGGTTAAATGTGTATCCTAGGTGTGTTCTAACTGTGGGGGGAGGGGGGTGACCGATCTGTGTCGCTATGTACAAGGAACACAGATCGGGCTCCTCTCCAGAGACAGGACGCTGTCTCTGTGTAAAACAGCAATGAGAGATGATCTATGAGATCATCTCTCATTCGCCCACAGATCGCATCACAAACGGACACTCTGACTGGCCGTTCGCCGCGATCTGTGATTGGCCGTGTCCAAGGGACACAGACAACACAGGGCTTCCCCGCAGCGCGCTCTACAGCGCGCGCTGGGAACGCCCAAAGGGGCGGCCGTCAAAAGACGGCATGTTGGATATTCAGACCCGCGCTGGTGCCGTCATTTGACGGTAGCGCGGGTCTGAAGTGGTTAATGACCGGGACATTGTTTGCAATAAGACACTGTGTGGCTGTAACCGACAATTGCGCGGTCGTGCGACGTGGCTCCCAAATAAAATTTACGTCCTTTTTTTCCCCACAAATAGAGCTTTCTTTTGGTGGTATTTGATCACCTCTGCGTTTTTTTTTTTTTTGCGCTATAAAAAAAGAGCGACAATCTAAAAAAAATATATATATTTTTTACTTGTTGCTATAATAAATATCCCATTTTTTTTAAATTTGCGCTATAAACAAAAATTGAGCGACAATTTTGAAACAATTCAATTTTTACTTTTTGCTGTAATGAATATCCAAAAAAAAAATGTTTTCATCAGTTTAGGCCGATATTCTACATATTTTTGATTAAAAAAAATGCAATAAGCTTATATTGATTGGTTTGTGCAAAACGTATTATTGGCATTGGCATTTTTTTTTTACTAGTAATGGCCGCGAAATGCGATTTTTTTATCGGGACTGCGACATTGTGGCGGAGAGATCGGACACTTGTGACACTATTTTGGGACCAGTGACATTTATACAGCGATCAGTGCTATAAAAATTGCACTGATTACTGTATAAATGTCACTGGCAGGGAAGGGGTTAACACTAGGGGGCGATCAAGGGGTTAAATGTGTTCCCTGGGAGGTGTTTCCTACTGGGGGGGAAGGGACTGACTTGAGAAGGAAAGAGATCGCTGTTTCTAATCACTAGTCAGAACAGGGATCTGTCTGTTTACATTGACAGATCCCCGTTCTGGCACTCCTTCCTGCGATCGCGCACGCTCTCTTTTTGCAACATTGCACGCAAATATGCTGCCGCTCAGTGCCAAGGGGTGGGGTTTACGATCATGTGACCACCGTGATTGGCAAGCAGCGATCAGGAGCTTTCCGTTAGCCACTGGTAAATGTGTCAGGAGCGTGCACGTGCTCGCCGCAGTTCTTTTTTTTACAATATTGCACACAAATATGCTGCCGCTCAGTCCCAAGGGGTGGGGTTTATGATCATGTGACCACCGTGATTGGTAAGCAGCGATTGGGGGCTTTCCGTCAGCCACCGGTAAAAGTGGCAGGAGCGCGCACGTGCTCGCCGCAGCTCTTTGTTTGCAACATTGCACGCAAATATGCGGCCACTCAGTGGCCCACCAGCCAAGAAGCCGCAGATTTGCGTGCGGCACGCGCCAAGAGGTTGAGAAACATGGGGATGCAATTTTTATTACGGCACCGAGACTGGTCATGTGACTATAGCAGGCAGACCCCTCCCCCCCCCCTTCCACTCATTAATCAGAACCTACAGAACAGAAGCAGGTTAGAATCTGCAATAATGTCCAACAAAGGCCCTCCCTGCACACAGCCCACGGCCTCCTGGAAGAATGGAAGGCGGGTGGAAAGTGTGAACAAAGCGAAGTGCGATTTGAATCATTTCTTTACAAGTCCTTCCAGGAAAGCGCAGACAAATCCCATAATCCCGAGCGTGCTCCGGGGCTCTCTCCAGAGATTATCCAGAAGAACAAAACATTCCACACCTTTTACACCGGAGGAGAAAAAATATCCGTACGGCGGATGTTGTGCATCCCCAACACACACACAACGCCGTATTCACTCCCCGGAGGGATTAGAATGTAAAGTGGTCAGATTAGTGCAAATAAAGAGAACCTGTCACCAAGCACTGTACACTATATTACCAAAAGTATTGGGACGCCGGCCTTTACACGCACATGAACTTTAACCACTTAAAGGTCCGCCTCCTGCACATATACGTCGGCAGAATGGCACGGCTGGGCACATCCAGGTACGTCCTGTGCTAGTACCCAGCCGTGGGTCGGACGCGCGCGCCACGGCGCGCTCCCGCGACCCGGTCCGAAGCTGCGGGACTCGCTGACCCGATCGCCGCTGGAGTCCGGCGATCGGTCCCCGGAGCTGAAGAACGGGCAGAGACGTGTGTAAACACGGCTTCCCCGTTCTTCACTGTGGCGGTGTCATTGATCGTGTGATCCCTTTTTATAGGGATACACAATCGATGACATCACACCTACAGCCACACCCCCTTAGAAACACATATGAGGTCACACATAACCCCTTCAGCGCCCCCTTGTGGTTAACTCCCAAACTGCAATTGTCATTTTTACAATAAACAATGCATTTTTTGCGTGAAAATGGCAATTGTCCCAAAAATGTGTCAAGATTAGCCGAAGTGTCCGCCATAATGTCGCAGTCACAAAAAAAAAAAACGCTGATCGCCATCATTAGTAGTAAAAAAAAATATATATTAATAAAAATGCAATAAAACTATCCCCTATTTTGTAAACGCTATAAATTTTGCGCAAACCAACCGATAAACGTTTATTCCGATTTTTTTTTACCAAGAATAGGTAGAAGAATACGTATCGGCCTAAACTGAGGAAAATTTATGATTTTTTTTATATATATTTTTGGGGGATATTTATTACAGCAAAAAGTAAAAAATATTGAATTATTTTTTTTCAAAATTGTGGCTCTATTTTTGTTTATAGCGCAAAAAAATAAAAACCTCAGAGGTGATCAAATACCACCAAAATAAAGCTCTATTTGTGGGGATAAAAGGACAACAATTTTGTTTGGGAGCCGCGTCGCACGACCGCGCAATTGTCAGTTAAAGCGACGCAGTTCCGAATCGCAAAAAGGGGCCAGGTCCTTTAGCTGCCTAAAGGTCGGGGTCTTAAGTGGTTAAAGATCCTAAAGCACTGTGGATATGTGAAATGACAGCCTCACCCCGAGGTCCAGCCAAGACACGCCTCCAACGAGTTTCACTCTGCCCCCAGAGCTTAATCATGGTGTACTACAGGAGCTGAAGCCTTGGGCGGCAGCCCCCCGCCTTTTTTTTCTTGACTGGTCATGGTGGAGTAATTGTCAGCCAAACTATTACAGTACAGAAAGCCAAAAAAATTCCCAGTAATGAAGGGGGTCTGTATATACTGTTAGTAAACCGGTAGGACCGGGCCACTTTTTGCGATTCGGCACTGCGTCACTTTAACTGATAATTGCGTGGTCGTGCGACGTGGCTCCCAAACACATCCTTTTTTTTTTCCCACACATTGATCTTTCTTTTGGTGGTATTTGATCACCTCTGCGGTTTTTATTTTTTGCGCTATAAACAAAAATAAAGCGACAATTTTAAAAAAAATGCAATATTTTTTACTATAGTAAATATCCCCCAAAAAGATATAAAAAAAAAAACACATTACCGATACGTATTCTTCTACATATTTTCAGTAAAAAAAAAAAAATCGCAATAAGCGTTTAATTGGTTTGCGCAAAAGTTATAGCGTCTACAAAATAGAGGATAGTTTTATGGCATTTTTATAAATAATTTTTTAGCGATTAGCGATTTTTATCGCGACTGCGACATTACGGCGGACACATCGGACACTTTTGACACATTTTTGGGACCATTGTCGTTTATACAGCGATCAGTGTTATAAAAAATTCACCGATTACTGTGAAAATGACACTGGCACTGAAGGGGTTAACCACTAGGTAGGTTAAGTGTTTCCTACTGTGTTATTCTTACTGTTGGGGGGGGGGGCGTGGCTTGCCGCGACAAGTCACTAATGGCTGTTCCCAATGACAGGGAACTGACGATCAGTGCCACTAGGAAGAACGGGGAAAGGTTTGTTTACACTCGCCTCTCGCCGTTCTTCAGCTCTGTGACTCGATCGCGGGACACCGGCGGCGATCGGATCCGCGGGCACGGTCAAGGAGCTTAGGACCGGGTCGGAATGGCACGGCTGGGATTTTAAAGGGGACGTACCTGTAAGCCCACTATTGCCCAGCCGTGCCATTCTGCTGACGTACATCGGCGTGCGGCGGTCCTTAAGTGGTTAATTTTTTTTTTTTTTCCCCTTTTTTTCCCCTCCCCTCCCACCCCCCCCCTCTGCTTCTTCCCATCTCTGCCTTGTTGGATCGGGTATACTATTACTGATTTAATTCTGATAGTGTTAGGGAAAAATTTTCTGATGTTTTATAGATTCTCCACTGCTCCCATAGCTTTCTACCCCTATCTCCCTCCTCCTCTCCTTGGTCAACCCTTCTTAGGTACTCCATCTCTGCAATGTGGTCGATCCTGTGTATAAGTTCTTTTAGAGGTGGTTTATGTGGGTAGAGCCAGAATTTCGGAATCAGCCCCTTTGCTGCGTTTAACAGCACCGGGGCCAAAGTTGAAGCATATTTTTTTTTTCCTTTTACTGTGCCCTGTCTGTGGAATAGGCAGGACAGGGGGTCTAGCGGGATCTTTTCTCCGGAGATTTCCTCTATTAATTTGAGAGTCTCCTTCCAGTAATCTTGCATTCTCGGGCATTCCCACCATATGTGCAAGGCACTGCCTATTTGATTGCACTTCCTCCAACAGAGGGGGGGAATTTGCTTCAGATATTTTATTAAGTCTGACGGGTGTTCAA